>SJYA01001386.1:1571068-1632487 GCA_006410615.1 Neotragus moschatus | reverse complement strand
ATAATAAAAAAGATATATAACATAAGACACATACATAATCTTTTATTTTCTAGGAAAAAAATTTTTTTCTATTTTTAAAAAGAAAATTTTTATTTTTATTTCATATTTTTTAAAGTAGACAAGATAATTTAAATCATGTATTTTATTTAACCTAATATATCAAATAAATAGCATTTCAACATATATTCAGATAAATTATGATAGTTTATATTCCTTTTCCTTAAATAGATCTACAAAATCTGGAGAGCACTTCACACTTACAGGACACCTCAATTCCAGCTGGTCACATTCCAAATACTCAACAGTCACATGTGGTTAGTAGCCACCATGCTAGACAGCACAGAATAGGTGGCTTATTCACTTATCACTTATTCATCACCTTCCATATGCCAGGGACTCTGCTAGGTGCTGGGATAAAAAAGCAGTTAAGATATATCCTGTCCTCAAAGGGCTTACAGGCTCCTCCAGCTCCCAAACCATAATTACACTGTGGCAAAGAAATCAAGCCTTCTTCTGGGCTGCTACAATCCTGAGCACCCACTTCTGTGGCACAATACTCACAACACTGTCCTACCTATTCAGGCATCTAAATTGGTCTCTACCATGAGACCATGAATTCCCTGAGGATCTAGATGCCTGTGTTATCCATTTCTGTATAACTCCTGACACTTAGAACATAGTAACGTTCTCACTATGGTTTCAAACCAAGAGTAGTATTCGACCTTTGCAAATCAAGCCATGAAGTGACTTGAGGAAAGCAACTGTCTCCCACAGTGCTTATCATCCTGCAACTTCTCAAAATATGATTATTTTCAGGCTGTGATATACCATGAAGTATATAATAATGGGACTATACAGACTGAGGTTAGGTACCAGCCTATAGAAATAAAGTTGCATAAAGTATATAACAAACAGACCACATTGGTCCACAAAAGCTATGGCAATGTACTAACCTACCATAAGAAAGTCCTAAAAACAGCAAAATAATGCAGAGCTGAAAGGGATCAGAGAATTCAGATGCATGATAGCAATAAGAAAATTAAGAATGGGTTATGAGAAATGAATAAAGAGTACAACACCTTTAAAAAAATATATAAAATAAAATTAAATTAAATTAAAAAAAAGAGTACAACACCAATAGCATTCGCTGAATGATTAATGAAAGAATGTGGTTTCAAGCACTAGACAAAGCAAAGCCATATAAAAGTAGATGTGTCTATGAAGACTATGAAATCTCTGTCTGTCACAGAGTCCAAATTCAGCATTCTGCTCAATGCCAACACCATTCATTCGATTACACTTACATACTATTTCTGTGCACATCCATATGCTGAGCTAAGCTACAGAGGGGGTAAGGGAAATGCGGTCACAGTCCCTGCCCTCAAGAAGTTTATTATCAACATAAACACACACAAAAAGCTGAACAACACAAGAGAAGAGGTCCCACAAGATAGCATACAATAAAACACCAAAAGAATGCTTTATAATACCAGGTGCTATCAAAGTTCACGTTCAAAGGAGAACTTCATTTTAGGCAGAATAACCCAGGGAAGGACTCACAGAGAAGGTAGGACTCAAGTTAGGTCTCAAAGCATGGACAGATTCAGATAGTTGAATGGTGGAAACCAAAAAGCAGGTATAAGGTACCTGTTCTCACTCTCAAGAACAAGAGGTAAGTGGACCTAGCAAGAACTGTACATTCAGACTGTACAAGAGTTTAAGTCAAAGTTGTGAAAATAAGTTGAAGTCNAAGGACTCATAGAGAAGGTAGGACTCAAGTTAGGTCTCAAAGCATGGACAGATTCAGATAGTTGAATGGTGGAAACCAAAAAGCAGGTATAAGGTACCTGTTCTCACTCTCAAGAACAAGAGGTAAGTGGACCTAGCAAGAACTGTACATTCAGACTGTACAAGAGTTTAAGTCAAAGTTGTGAAAATAAGTTGAAGTCTGAGCGTGGAAAAATTTAAACCTCAGATGAGAAATGTTTTCTTAATCATATGGACAAGGAGGACCCAGTTGGAGGGCAACACAAGCAAAGCCATGTTTTACATAAGAAGTTAACTGATAGNCGAGGATGAGATGGCTGGATGGCATCACTAACTGGATGGTCATGAGTCTGAGTGAACTCCGGGAGATAGTGATGGACAGGGAGGTCTGGCGTGCTGCGATTCATGGGGTCGCAAAGAGTCAGACACGACTGAACGACTGAACTGAACTTCCAATAGCTTGAGAAAAGCACTAACTCACCACCATGCTGGACATTCAAACGCTCCATCTTGAAAGCACCCTTTACATTTCTGACATCTTCAAATTAGAGGCTTGTCCTCTAATTCCTTTATGCAGCATTTTAAGGTAGCAGTCAGTCTTTCTATTTCAACCTCTATGCCACTGTACTCTTCGTCTGGATCTTCTTTCTGCTTCATCCTAGCCTCCTCTCCTTTACAAATAAGAGTGCTGTCCAACAGAACTTTCTACAGCTCTTGATATGTTCTGTATCTGTGCTGTCCAATATGGTAACCATGGGTCACACGGGACTACCGAGGATTCAAAATATGGCTAACATAACTGAGAAACAAAAACCTTTAATTTTATTTCATTTTATCCAATTTAAATTGAAATAGCCACATGTAGCCAGTGGCTACTCTAGGAGACAAAGCAGCTCTATAATCTCTCATTCATTCACATCACTTCAGTTACCACCTAGATATCCAAGGACTAACTCTTAAATTTATGCTAAAAAACAAAGTCGCCCAGGTGAGTTCCACAAGCAACTCAAACCCCAAAGTAAAATTAATCGTCTCCACCATCAACTCCTTTCTTACCCCAAACACCTTTCCCCTCCCAATATTCTTAGTTCAATAAACAGAATCCATCATCTAAATCATCCTAGTTTTAACTCTTTTATCCTCCATATCTTAAGTAGGAATCTATTCCTTTTGAGCCTAATTAACTGATCTCTGTCTCTAGCCCAAAGTACCTAATAAGCACAAGTCCTGCCTAATATAATGCATTCAGCTGGTTAATACCGTAGCCTTTCCTTTTCAAATATATTATGATTTCCTCACTGCCTACAAATGAAATTTAAATGCCCTAGGATAACAGAGCATTCAAGATTGTACAAGTGGGAATTCTCTGGCAGTGCAGTGGTGAAGACTCAGACAAAAAAAAGAAAAGGACTGTACACAATCTGGCCCCAAGCTACCTTTCCATACTTGCCTTCCATTTCTGCCTTTTAAACCCCTTCTCTCCAGCCAAAAAGGATTCCTCATCGTTCTCCAATACATTCTATCCCAATGTTTGCATCCACACTTCTGCTGATGCTCTTCCATCCTCCTTAAATACCCTTTGACCTATTCAAATCCTAACCACCCTTCAGGGTTCAGCTCAAACAAGAGCTCTTGTTTCTTAGATCTTCACCACTCTCCCCACTCTCCTGTATGCACGCTCAGTCCTGTCCGACTCTTTGCAACTTCATGGACTGTAGCCTGTCAGGCTCCTCTGCCCATGGAATTTTCCAGGCAACAATACTGGAGTGGGTTGCTATTTCTTACTCAAGGGGATCTTCTTGACCCAGGGATCAAACCTGCACCTCCACCTGCATCACCAGTCCCCACCAAAAAGTAATTTCTTTTTTTCTGAGTTCTCATCCTAACTTTTTCAAAGCCCTACACTTATGACAATAACCAACTTTCACTTTGTCAGAAGTAGGTTACGTTCATTTCTTATTGTGTCACAAGTTCTTTAAAGATGGATGTCATGTATCACATATCTTTCTATCTACCAACAGTTTCTGGTAAAACAGCCAGTATAAAAAAGGCACTTAATAAATTACACCTACTGATTATGATAATTTCATTTGCATTATAGACAAATTCTTATGTGTAAAGAATGTTCAGTATCTCAAAAATGGCTTAGGCACTAAATTATCCCTGTAAAATTACTGAAGACAGACAAGTACTTTGGGTATACACAATTCCCCAAATTGCCTTAAGCAGGAGCTTCTACCTACGGAAAAAGAACTTTCCTATTCTGGTCATGTACTATCAGTATAAAGAATAAAACTAGCATTGATCTATTATATCTCCTACGGGAATACAAAGATTTCCTATTTTAAACACAGCACTTTGTATCGACATAGGGAACTGATATTTCAGGGGCTCATGGGATATAACTGATTCAGGTTTAACATGATTCAAGTGACAGAAATACAAATTATTCAATGATAGTAACAGCTACCACTTCTTACAACTTATGAGTATGTCAGATACTATTCAAAGCACTTGACATGTATTATCTCATTTGACCTTTATGACACTCTATGAGATATGGCCTGTTATTCTCATTTTATGTATTTTTTAGAAATTAGGCCTAAAAGGTAGATCACACATTTTTTTAAAAAACTGCCCATTAGTGTAACCAAACAAATGGCATAGAAGATACAGATAAAAGCAAATCTACAGAAACCCTGGTCTAGGATCCTAAGATCAGGACCTGCTTCGGTTCACTAGCTATAACCTCAATGAGACTCAATATTTTCACTGGTCCCTACCCCTCACAGTAGCTGCAAAAACCAAATGAAATAATGAATATGAAAATGAAAAATTAAAGCACACTGGACTTGCAGTCAAGGGAACTAGACTCCAATCTCTGATCTGACCTTAAAATAAAAGACTTTGTACGAATAAATCCTACAGTTTCTTTGAGCTATATCCATTCTTCTGACAGGCATGGAGCCCCCTATATAAGTGCCAGACGTTCTGCTAAGTGTTAGGAATCCCAAAGTGAACACGGCAGAGCTCACAGTCCGGAGAGGGATGCAGATGAGTAGAACAGACAATTATACTTAGAGCAGGGTAAAGGCTTGGTCATCAGAGTATGTAAGAGAGGCACGCAATCTAGGTTTAAGAGTCAAGGGACAGCTCCCGAAAGGAAATAACTTCTAAAGTGACCGAAAGGATGACTCCTAGGCAAAGAAGAGTTCCAGGCAAAGGGAACTACGTTCAAAGACCCATGCACAGAGGTTACGTGCTAACAGTAGATTCTAGAGAGGCAAAGAGGATTTTAAAAGCAAAGATGAGAGATCTGTCTATATAATTTCTTACAAATGCATGTGAACCTACAAGTCTCACAATAAAAATTTCAATTAAAAAACACAGATGTGAGAGTACTCTGTAAACTGAGAAGCACTCAGTCAACATTATTACTAAAATTTAACTGCATAATTTTGCCATAGAGCAAAGCTGGAAAGGTCATTATAATGGAACGAGAACTACTAAGGACAGCTAGTGACCATATTTCAACACTTGGCCAAAATTCAGGAAATTGTGATTCAGTACCTTTCACATCTGGTCGATACTGTAGTCCATCATCCTTCTTTCCCAACAAACTAGTGTCATCTGTGTCTGTAAGAGAAAATGATTTGAAAATTAAGATACATATGATGTTTAAGTCATACCATGAAACTCCTAAATATTCCAAATGCTCCAGGTCCTTTCCAATTCTCTGTCCACTTTTCCTGCTCTACCACTCACTTATCTATTCTAACACTTCTGTCTCAGGGCTCAGATATAAATGCGTTCTGCTCGATGAACAGTCTAACTTCACTGAAACTTCAGCTAAAACATCATCTTAAAAAGTCTTCCCTGTGAGAATGAAATTACATAGACCTTGAAGAGAAAGGATTAGCCGGTTCTCCAAGGGACAATGGTTTCAAGATTTACCTTCTCGCACCACTGTTTCCTTGGAAATATATCAGATGAATATAAATGTGGAATATCAACTGTGTTATCAGACAAAATTTATTATAAACATGACCCATTACTGGTGAATTATGTTAGGACAGGAAGACTACATGAACCATAAACACCTGCTGGGAAGCATAAGCTTCGGTTTCCCAGTGCACAGTGGGAGCAAGGGAAGGTACAGTCAGGTGTAAATGGGGACCAAGATAAACCACTCCACAGGATTCTAAAAGCATGAATTTCAATTAACAAAATCCTCAAGCTTGCAATGGCACCCCACTCCAGTACTCTTGCCTGGAAGATCCCATGGATGGGAGGAGCCTGGTGGGCTGCAGTCCATGAGGTCGCGAAGAGTCAGACACGACTGAGCGACTTCACTTTCACTTTTCACTTTCATGCATTGGAGAAGGAAATGGCAACCCACTCCAGTGTTCTTGCCTGGAGAATCCCAGGGACAGGGGAGCCTGGTGGGCTGCCGTCTATGGGGTCGCACAGAGTCGGACACGACTGACGCAACTTAGCAGCAGCAGCAGCAAGCTTGACCAACTCTTCTGAATTTGAAATTCCAGGTAGTACCATTCAACCACAAACCAGTTCCTCAGAAAAGATACGCCTTCTCAAGATGCACTTTAACCTACACTACAAATGCCACCCCAACAAAGAAAAGCAAACCACACTACTACTTCCACCTACAAGGGGTCTCTGTCAGTGAACAGTTTCCGCTGCCATGCACACACCTGACTCTTACCTAGATCTCCTCTGAATAGTTTATTGGGCATTCTTCAGTAGCTTAGACCACAGACATTTCAATCAGTTGTTCAGTACTTCACAAACAGCTTGTTATCAGTATAAAGCAGCAAACTCTGCCTTCAACCTTTTCCCCTTAGCTATGTTTTCCCTAAGCTCATGAAAACATAGCCATTTCTTTAATAAACGCGAAAAAAGGCAGGGGGGAGTGGTCAGAAAGGAGGGCAGTTAGACCTAGTAGCAGGAAGGATGCATAACCCTAGGCCATCAGGAAGTGTCTGGACCTTGTCTGCTACTGGGAAATCATATGTTATACTTGCCTATACGTGTCTTACTAGGAAAAAAGATTGAACATCTCTGCCTCTGTGACCAGGTATTTCTAGCGGGAATAGAAGACAAAAACTTATTNTTAGACCTAGTAGCAGGAAGGATGCATAACCCTAGGCCATCAGGAAGTGTCTGGACCTTTCTGCTACTGGGAAATCATATGTTATACTTGCCTATACGTGTCTTACTAGGAAAAAAGATTGAACATCTCTGCCTCTGTGACCAGGTATTTCTAGCGGGAATAGAAGACAAAAACTTATTCTTAGCTGGTATCACGGTTCCTAACTACGGCAAAAAGCAAGAAGGGGGAAAGAATTTTAAACTGAAAGTAATACTTTTTCCTTATATTCTATAACTTCACACCAAAATCTCTAACAGTATAAAACATGTAGGGGCAAAAACTAGAGAAAATATGAAAACAAAGTAAACTATTATGCTCTAGAAAAAAAGATGAAAAAATGGTAATATTTAGTTTTACTATAATTAAAATAAACTCATTTCTAAACAACTATAATTGTTACAAATTTGAGACAATTTTTAAGAAGTATAAATATAGCTATAAGTTCACGTTAGGATCAGCTTAGTAACTAAATAATCAAGAAGCATTGTTTGTGTCTTAAGACAGTGAAAGCAAATTTTTAAAAAGCTAAGTTAGTAACAAAACAAAGAAGTTCTAAAATACACAGTAATAAAAAATAAAGCATCAAAGATTTTTCATTTTACAAATTCAGAACACTACCAAAATATACAAATAAGACTGTAGACATGTGATATTAAAGACAGATCCCTAGAATGAATTTTACCTGTGCAGTGACCAAGATGCCTTATATCAATTTGTTCTTGTTTTATACAAGATGCTTCTCGAACAAAACAGGGATTGTTATAGGAACTCCCATCAGAAGCACACACAGGATTAAAACTGTATCCACTGCAATCTATATTACATACACACCTGTTGGAAAAAACAAAAACTATTTATGTTTTACAACAAAGGTATTTTCACAACACTGCAACAGCAAAACTGAGCAATTTTTTTTTAACTTTTTAACATTTCTATTGAAGTACAGTTGATTTACAAGATTATATTAGTTTCAGGCATACAATGCAGTGACTTAATACTTTTATTACACTTCAAGTTATTATATAATATTGGCTATATTCTCTGTGCTGTACAATATATCCTTGCAGCTTATTTATCTTAATACAGTCATTTGTAAGCAATTCTTTTTTTCTACTTTCTGTAACAGAAGTCAATACATTATTTTAAGTCACTGATAACAGTTTAAGCAAAGTGAATGCTCAGCCAACAATTTCTTTCAGGTGAGAATCCAGAGATAATTTCATCCAGATTATTACTAATGGAGTCGCTTCTTTAGAACTTTCATTATCTAGAGATAATAATCAAGAAATGTCAAATATCAATAATATTAGTTAAAAAGCAACATGGTATAGCAGAGAGGATACAGAACTATGAGTCAAAAGTCATGAATCTAAAAAAAAAAAGTCATGAATCTAAATCTTAGTCCAACAAATAACCAGATTTGTGTCCATATTCTCCCTTTAAGTCTCAGTTTATTGATCCATAAAACAGAAGTAGTAATAATATACCTAACCTTACCAAATAATGGGGAAGATTAAAAAAATAGATATAAAACATGTAAAACAGAAGTCCTTCAAAAATGTTTCTGAGCTACACATCCACCTGTATAACTGAGTGTCCACTGAACACCTACTGCCTTCTAGAGAAGGCCAAGAAAGTACAAGGCCTGGTCACTCCTCTCAAGGACAGTAAAACCTAACTGGGAATATAAAACTGAAAACCATAGACACTCTCTGTTTTCCAGCAATATGGTGGACTCGGAACCTGTACTAATCCTTCTAATGAAAGTAGCGAATATTTTAAAACCTTCTCAAATGCACCTGTAAGATGTCAAGAAACAAGCAATATTCAAGACAAAAGTTAAATGAAGACAAGAATAGAAAAAGATCAATTAACTTTGCCAAAGCTGATTTTCACCTTGAAGGCATTTGCCAAACTAGGTAAATTCAGTTATCACCTTTCTGACTTTGCAGGCCTGTGAGAACAGAAGACAAAGAATACTGACCTATCTAAGGTGGTGAATCTGGAGACCCTGGAAAAAAGGCATGAGGGCAGAGCAGAAATGAGTTGCCATATTCCAAAATGACTGTTTAAAGGGGAAAAAAATCTTTTCCCGAGCCACAGTGCTGAAGAGAGGGAAAAAAACATCTCCCTGAGAACTACAAGCCAGTCCTCACATGAATAATTACAACTTAAACTACGACTTGGATGTTCTGAAAAAAATCAAGCCCAGAATTTATTTTAAGAGTCAGTGACTGGAATGGGCCCTGAGCAACCAACAAAAGTAAAAGCAATCCTCTCTGGAGAAATGCAACTTTATTATCCTAGACCTCAAATATTTTCCAAGATACAGTTCTGAGAAGAACAAGTATATGACACACACGCTCATTCACTCCCACACCCACAACAGACAAGGAAATAAAACGCATGGACAGAGCAAGCTGATGTGGAAATGAACCAAAAAGAGCTTCTAATAAATAAAGAATGTATTATTAGAAATAAAAAACTCACTGGGCAGATTTAAAAGGAGAGTAGATGAACTAAAGGTAAATCCATGAACTGGAAGACAGGTCAGAAGAAAATGCCCAAACCACGGCAGAGTCAAAGAGACAGAATATATTAAAAAAAAAAAAATTAAGAGGCATGGAAGACAGTCACAAGATCTAATAAAAATCTGACTGGAGTTTCAGATGAGTTATAAGAATAAGGCAGGAATAATATTCTCAAGTTTCTCAAACTTTCTAAAACTAAAGAAATATACTAACCTAAATATCCAAGAAGCCTAATAAATTCTAACAGGACTATTAAAAAATAATCTAGATAATGAAAAATCACTGTGGAATTTTTGTAACATAGCAACAAAACAATATTTTAAAAGCAGCCAAAAAGAAAAGATTACCTTCAAAGAATCAAGAAGAGAGACAAGTGTCTATAAAGGTAATACTGAGGCCAAAATGTTTATTTATAGCCAAAAGACAGTGAAATAATATCTGCAATGTGCTGAGATAAAATAAGAGTTTATATAAAAAGAACTATCTTTCATGATTAAATGTAAAATAAAAGTAATCTGGAAGAAGTAAAAATTTAGTTTGTCACCTGCTGACTGTCAGTAAAGGAATTATAAAGTCAGTAGAAAAATGATCCTATAAGAAAGAGCTGATATGAAAACAGAAATGAAGAACAAAAGTATAAATACATAAGCAATATTAACAAAATACTGACAATATGAAACAGTGACATCAAAGCTCTGTGCTAATTAAAAAAAAAAACAGTAAATTAATGATGGCATACAAATTGGAAGGGACTGAAATTATAGTGTTTTAAGAAGAACAGAAATATTCATGAACTTCAGCCTGTGATAAATTGAATATACATGGTAAACTTACATGCAAAATACATATACAAATTAACTTGAAAAAAGATATAGGACTTGGAAGCATGTAAGAATATATGTAAAAAATGTCCAAATTGTTCAATAATCAAGAAAATGTAAATGAAAACCACAAGATACCATCACATTCACTAAACAGCAAAAGTTAAGAGAATACAGTGTTGACAAGGATGAGAACCAAAGGGAATTCTTCCGTTCTGCGGCAGGGAGAACTCACTGGTACAACCACTTTGGAAAACAAGCACTACCAGGAAAGCTAGACTTGCACATGTCCAACAATCCCACTACTGAGTGAGGTCCTTGAAAGTCTCTTACATATGTGCACCAGAAGATATGCGTAAGAATGGTCACAGAGCATTATTCATGAGAACAGAAGACTGGAAACAATCCAAATGTCCATTAACATTAAAATGGATATAAAAGGACGTGGAACAGTCAAGCAACTGGATTCAATTAAGGAGCTACAAGCATCAACACAAACAAATCTCAAAAACGAATTCTGAGCAAAAAGAAGGCACTGCTGCTGCTACTGCTGCTGAGTTGTTTAAGTCATGTCCGACTCTGTGTGACCCCATAGGCGGCAGCCCCCCAGGCACCCCCGTCCCTGGGATTCTAGAGGCAAGAGCACTGGAGAGGGGTGCCATAGCCATCTCCAAAAGAAGGTACACATAGTATGATTCCACTTATACAAAATTCAAAATCAAACAAAAGCCAAATAATATTGGGTTGACCAAAAAGTTCATTCGAGTTTTTCTGTAACATCTTACAGAAACTTTTTGGCCAATCCAAGTTATTGTTAGGAGGGTTATCATGCGATAGAACTATAGAGAAAAGTAACAGGAATGATTTCCACAAAACGCAGCAGAGCAGGCTGACCAAAGAAACAAGCAGTGGGGAAGGCGCACTGGGCGCAGTTCTGAGTGCTGACAATGCCCTGCATTTCCCAGCTTGGGACGCAGGAGCCACAGTTTGTTTCGTTTTTGTATGTTAAACTAAATGTATAAGTTTTCATAAGCTTTTCAATATATGCTCTGTTTCACAATTTTAAAAAAACTTTGAATATTTACTAACAAGTCAAAAATAGCTCTAACAATTTTTAAAGGGACGGGGACAGAGAATACGTGACAGAGACAGTATGTGGCCCTCAAAATATAAAATATTTACCATTCAGTCCTTTACAGAAAAACACTGCCTACTCCAGGTTTAAGGGATCAAAGTAGGCAAAACTGGGATGGCAACTGAATAGAAACAGTGGCCAACAAAAGAAAGATTATGGCACGGTTTCAGGGATGAGAAAAGGCTCAGCAACAAAGGCGGAATACCATACCAAACGTGTGAGGAGAAACAAGGGACTCAGCTGAGGTATCCGACTCTGCAACCCCATGGACTGCAGCCCGTTCAGGATCCTCTGTCCATGGGATTTCCCAGGCAAGAACACTGGAGTGGGTTGCCACTTCCTTCTCCAGGGGATCTTCCCAACCCAGCGATCGAACACATATCTCTGCACTCCAAGTGGGTTCTTTACCACAGAGCCACCAGGAAAGCCCAACAGGAACTGCCCTGATCACATGCAGGAAAAGTCCACTCCACAGTGGGATGGTAACACTGCCTAAGACCAAGAGCTGTGAGAACAACCACGGCTACTATTTTCAGTAGCACGTGAGGAAAGAAAATGAAATCCCCATCCTAAGCAATGTCCAGCTGAGGGAAACAACGAGCAAGGAGAGCAGCATCAGACCCTAGCGGCCACTAACACTACTGACTGGAGTGGTTCCCGGGGAACGCAGGCTGGCGACGGCGGCAGAGGGCAGGATGCCCAAGCGCAGGAGTGCACTAACGTGGAAAGAAATCACTTCAGTAAACATGCCAAATTCAAGACACTTAACAACCATTTATTCTGCACCTACTGTGCGGGGAGAGTCATATTTGTCTCTTTGATCATGACAGGAAATTATGAACAGGGAAGCTGAATATGAAAGAAGTTAAAAAGCCTAAGATCACAAACTGAATGAGTGACTGAGAGGGTGTTCTCTCCACTCATCACAGCTGTCGCACAGAGCAGAGATCTCAGCAGGCAAAGTGACAGATGGAAGGAGCTAAGCAGTTATTTTCCACACTTAAATCATGAAAAATCTTTTCACTAAATCGGGCCCGCTTTTCTCTCAAACGCACCAGGGACACTCCTGCCTCACGGCTTCCCCTCTTCCTGAAACACTTTTCCCTCAAACGACCGCTTAGTTTAATCCCTCACCGTTTTCAAGTTCTGTCTCAAATCCTGAAGGAACAGTAGAAAGATAAATTACTAAACATCCATTTAAAAAATTAGAAAAAGAGTAATGAATAAACCCAGTGAAAACAAAAAGAAAAGAAGGGGAAAATATAGAGGACATGGATATTAATATTAGATTTATAGATACATCTCAGCAGAAAGAGAAAACAAAATTACAACAGAGAAGATCAATAAAGCTAAAGGTTGGTCCTCTGAAAAGACCTTCAGGGAATTCCTTGGTTGTCCAGAGGTTAGAACTCCATGCCTTCACTATGAGGGCCTGAGTTCAATCTCTGATTCCACAAGCTATGTGGCGTGACCAAAAATACAAAAACTAAAAAGAAGAAAAAAGAAAGAATCAACAATTAACTTTCAAATCAACAAAGCACGATGAGAAAAAATGAAAAAAAAAAAAAGCACATAAACTAGAAAAAACTACACATTGTGATTTAAGAATTAAGAGAATTCTATTGTGAACAACTTTATGTCGGCAAATTTGAAAACTTAAGTCAAATGAATAACAAAAAATTAACTATTCAAATTTGATCAAAAAACAAACAGAAGCTGAATGCTACTACATTCATTGAAGAAATAAAATCAGTTTTGAAAATATCCTCCAAGACAGTATCAGAACCACGTGATCTTTTAAAAAGGATCCATGAACACGTTCATTCCAGTCATTCAGTTCAGTTCAGTCGTTCACTCGTACCCGACTCTTTGAGCCCCATAAACCGCAGAACATCATGCCTCCCTATCCATCACCAACTTCCTGTGTCTACCCAAACCATGTCCAGCAAGTCACTGATGCCATCCATCTCACCCTCCGTTTTCCCCTTCTCCTCCTGTCCNTGAGCCCCATAAACCGCAGAACATCATGCCTCCCTATCCATCACCAACTTCCTGTGTCTACCCAAACCATGTCCAGCAAGTCACTGATGCCATCCATCTCACCCTCCGTTTTCCCCTTCTCCTCCTGTCCTCAATCTTTCCCAGCATCAGGGTCTTTTCAAATGACACAGCTCTTCCCATCAGGTGGCCAAAGTATTGGAGTTTCAGCTTCAAAATCAGTCCTTCTAATGAACACCCAGGGCTGATCTCCTTTAGAATGGACTGGTTGGATCTGCTTGCAAGTCCAAGGGACTCTCAAGAGTCTTCTCCAACACCACAGTTCAAAAGCATCAATTCTTCAGTGNGGCCATCTCATGCGAAGAGTTGACTCATTGGAAAAGACTCTGATGCTGGGAGGGGCTGGGGGCAGGAGAAGGGGACGACGGAGGATGAGATGGCTGGATGGCATCACTGACTCGATGGGCGTGAGTCTGAGTGAACTCTGGGAGTTGATGATGGACAGGGAGGCCTGGAGTGCTGCGATTCACGGTGTCACAAAGAGTCGGACACGACTGAGCGACTGAACTGAACTGGAAGCCAGATATCCAAATACATAATTTTTTTCATTTTTAAAACTTGAAAATAGGGACTTCCCTGGTGGTCCAGTGGCTATGACTCTGCAGTTCCAACGCAGGGGGCCCGGGTTCGATCCCTGGTTGGGGAACTAGACCCCACGTGCAGCAACTACAGATTCCACATGCCGCAACAGAGACTTGGCGCAGCTAAATAAATATTAAAAATAAAAAAAACAACCTTTTCTGAAAGCCATCAGGGAGTTGAGTCTTTAAAAAAAAAAAAAAAACTAGAAAATAAGCAAAATTAAGATTAAAAAGCCATTACATTTATTTATATGCTTTTTTATTGTTCAGTTGCTCAGTTGTGTTGGGCTGTTTATGACCCCATGTACTGTAGCACGCCAGGCTTCCCTGTCCTTCACAATCTCCCAGAGATTGCTCAAATTTATGTCCATTGAGTCAGTAATGCCATCCACCCATCTTATCTCCTGTCTTGCATTCTTTCCAAGACCCCTGCTCAGCATCATTCCATGAACCCTTTCTCCTTCCTTCAACTATGTGCTTTTCATAAATTTGCTTCTCACAACACAGGCAGTGCCTCTCTGAAATGAACTTCTCATCTGACTCACTGTGAATCCCCCGTCCCTTTTATTAATAAAACAACATATTCTTGTTTCCTTTTTTAAATGACACAGTTAACTAAGCAAAAATAATTTAATTATAATATTTGATGCTAGCTCTCTGGTATAATATTTCTAATGGGAGTAGAAAATGATACATAGCCATAAAATTATGCATTATTTTTTATCCTGTGAACGTGTGTGTCTGTATGAAGATACACATGTGTGTATGTCTGAAGATATTCATTATTAGTAACANTTTTTATTGTTCAGTTGCTCAGTTGTGTTGGGCTGTTTATGACCCCATGTACTGTAGCACGCCAGGCTTCCCTGTCCTTCACAATCTCCCAGAGATTGCTCAAATTTATGTCCATTGAGTCAGTAATGCCATCCACCCATCTTATCTCCTGTCTTGCATTCTTTCCAAGACCCCTGCTCAGCATCATTCCATGAACCCTTTCTCCTTCCTTCAACTATGTGCTTTTCATAAATTTGCTTCTCACAACACAGGCAGTGCCTCTCTGAAATGAACTTCTCATCTGACTCACTGTGAATCCCCCGTCCCTTTTATTAATAAAACAACATATTCTTGTTTCCTTTTTTAAATGACACAGTTAACTAAGCAAAAATAATTTAATTATAATATTTGATGCTAGCTCTCTGGTATAATATTTCTAATGGGAGTAGAAAATGATACATAGCCATAAAATTATGCATTATTTTTTATCCTGTGAACGTGTGTGTCTGTATGAAGATACACATGTGTGTATGTCTGAAGATATTCATTATTAGTAACATCTATAATGGCAAAAAAAAAATGTACTTTTCAAATATACAGTAAGAGGGTAAGCGTTACATTGTAAGCCTGACCCCTCTCAAAGACTGATTGGAGTAAGGACAGATGCCTAACACAATCCATCAACCAGCCAGTGACCTATCATTTGTGTGACATGGTTTAAAAAAAAAAAAAAAGATAAACTGAGCCTATTAAGAGTCTCTTTTTTACATTAAGCAACAGCTCTTGCCCATTGAGTTTAGGGCTTAGAGGTGAAACATCAGCTAGACCAATGGTTCTCTAATTTTAATGTGCCTGACAATCACCCAAAGGGCTTGTTAAAATACAGACTGCAGAGCTTGCAATTGGCTAGGTCTGGATTGGGGCACAAGAATTGGTATTTCTAACAAGCTTCAAGAAATTCTGATGCTGGTGGACCAAGGACCACACTTTTGAGGACCAGTGATGAAGACATTGCCAAAGTGCAACTATTTTTGGACAATGGACAAGCCTGTGTGCCGAAGGGAGGAGGGTGGAGAAGACCAGAGAGAGAGGCAGAGACCAGACGTGGCTCCTGACTACTTTCCAATTCCCATGAACCCAGCTGTACTTGAGTTCCTGATTTTAGATTCTATTGGACCTTTCTGTAACCCTTATATTAAAGTTCCTTTCATTTCACTGGAGTCTCCTTGCAGCCTGAAAGCTTCTCTAGAACACAGTTGAAAGAATGTTGTGTCCTCCCACAGAGACGAAGTGCATTATCCCCAACTCTATTCCAAACCACTTTCTCTGTTACCAAGGTAAAAGGCTGATATGCACCTCTTCACATCTTTCTCTAAGCTCCATATTTATATATATGCAAGAGCTTTACTATTTTTTTTTACAGAAATTAAATTATTTTGAGCTAGGATTCCAATTCTGCTCCTATAATATAGATCAACATATCTGCGGTTTAAACAAGATGGGAATTTGCTTCTCTTTTGAGTATCAGGCCCAAGGTGGGTGGTCCAAAACTGGTGAGGTGGTTCCGTTCTGGGAAGTCATCTTGGAATCCAAGCTTCTTCCATCTTGCAACTCCACCATCCTTGGGGGTTGTTTCAACCATATTTTCCAGGGTGGTTCACACCGTGTCTGTATTCCAGGCAACAGGAAGGGGAAAGGGTGGTGGCAGGGAGGGTCTTCCTTTCCTTTTAAGAACTGATTCTCAAAGAAGGAAAGATCACTTCTAATCATTCTCTCTTGGCCATAATTTAGAAACAACTGACTGCAAAGCAGGCTTAGAAAGACAGTATTTAGCTGATCAAGCATGCCTGGTTAAAATTTAGAGATTCTGTTACCAAAGGAAAAGAAGGGGGAAGAATAGATCTTGGGCGCTGGCGGGGAGGGGACATTTAATAATCTCTACCACACAGACTGGTGGCTCAGATGGTAAAGAATCCACCTGCAATGCAGGAGACCCAAGTTCTATCCCTGGGTCAGGAAGATTCCCCTGGAGAAAGGAATGGCTATCCACTCAATATTCTTTCCTGGAGAAATCTGTGGACAGAGAAGCCTGGCGGGCTATATAGTCCATGGGGTTACAAAGAGTTAGACATCACTGACAGAATAACGCTTTCACTTCCCCACACAGACTATAGACAGGGTCCAACTGAAGCAACTTAGCAGGCATGCACTGCAACTTGCTTATTTCATGCTGTCCTTTCAAGCCAATAAATTTATATCCAATTTGCTTTAATAACAGCCAATTTAACATGATTGTACAGTTATAATGTACTATGTTCAATACTCCTATATTGGTGAGTCAAGTCCACCTTTTTATACCCAGAGAGTTTCTTCAGTGAACATGCTTGTTGATAGATTCCTGGCTTCCTACAGCTTTTGTTTCTGAGCATGAATTCCCCAAAATGAGTCAAAGGATATGTGAGATTTTATGGGTAGCCATTCCTTTCTCCAGGGATTTTCCTGACCCAGGGATCAAACCCAGGTCTCTGGCATTGCAGGTGGATTCTTTACTGTCTTGAGCCACTAGGGAAGCCCTTTAATCTTAATGTATACTGCCAAATTACTCCCCCCAAATGATGTAATGCTAAGTTGTACATTCATCAGCAATAAATGAGAGTCCTCATTCTGTCATCTTATCATTAATGATCTTATTTTTTGCCCATGTCACTTAAATTTGAGTTTCTCTGAGTATAAGTGAGATTGAGCCTATTGTCATATCTTTATTGATGATTTTAATTTCCTCTTCTGTGTATTCCTGATTTACCTATGTATCTGCTGGATCCCAGCAGAAAGAGCTGGTGAGACACCCAGAAATGAAGCAGAGGGAATCTGTTGCTTCCTCTCAAAGCCATAAGGACAAGACAAGGAATTAGTGTTACCCACTAAGCCCAGTGAGTAGTTACCATGAAGGAAAAGATGTCCTGTAGGAGCTCCTGGGGTGGAACATTTCGTTCATGCCGGAAACATATCACCAGAAAGGAGAAACAGCCTGACTTTTTTCTCTTTCAGCACCTAAATCTCTTACTGGTTTTGCCCATTGTTCAAACCTAATGAACAAGACAGCCAGCCCGGATCCCCAGCGACGCAGATCCACAGAGCAGCCTCTCAGGGCGGAGAACAGATCTGAGGATCAGACGGAAAGGCCAGTACAACATCCTTTACCCCTTTTTCTACTGGGTGTGTGTTCACTCCCTCTCAACTGATGTTGTTGCCTAGTTGCTAAGTCATGTCTGACTCTTTGCGACCCCAGGGACTGTAGCCTGCCAGGCTCCTCTGTCCGTGGGATTTCCCAGGCAAGAATACTGGAGGGAGTTGCCATTTCCTTTTTCAGGGGATCTTCCCAGCCCAGGGATCGAACTCACATCTCAATTCTTTATCAAGAATGGTAAAGTGGCAGGCAGATTCTTTACCACTGAGCCACCCAGGAACTTGTCAAACACTAGGGATATTGATCCTTTGTCTGTAATACGTGTACAGATGATTTCCCCCATCCATCACCATCTATTGATTTGTCTGTAGTTTATTTTTTCATAGAAACCATTTTTATAGGTTTGGATTCTATTTTGCTTAACACAAGCTCTACCATCATCCACAGGTTTGATAAATTGTCTTCTACACTATTTTCAAAAGTTTTCTTTTTTTGACTTTTGCATCTTTACTTGCTTTGAATTTACTTTAGTATAGAGCATGAAGTAGAGAGTCTCTGTTTTTTTCCAGATGGAAGGTCAATTATGCTAGCCATAATCATACTTTCTCCACTGATATAAAGTAACAACTTCGCTATATTAGCTTGGAATATATACTTTAAATTCATTTCTGAGCTTCCTGTACCATTCCATTACTGGTTTGAGTCAGTGGTGTGCTGGGGTAGTAAGGAATGAAAGCAAATAAGAACATGTAAGAAAGAATCAAGGTCTCCAAAGTGAAGAATGGCTAAGAAATACATGAAAAAAATATTTTGAGTAGACTTGACATACTAAAAGTTAAAATTTTCTATAATGCTGTCCTTTTCATCAGAGTATGGTATATGCCCAAATGAGTACATAAAAACAGTTGAAATTGTAGTTGTATTCTAGTACTTTATCTTATCTTCTGCATTTCATCTGTGTAACCCAAAGGTCAGCCCCTTGATTATCTCAAATTTATCTGCTTTCTGCAGACACTTTTCTTGTTTTGTTTTTTTTGCCTCTCCCTATCTGCCTCTTGCACTCCTGCTTCATGGTTGTTCCTAGAACAATTTCATGGGCCATTTTTTCTCCTGAAGTCTCCACTCTCCCATCCTTTGGTCTGTTTTTCTTTCTCTGGTCTTAGTCTTCATCTCCACCAGCTTCTACCCACTCCTCCCCTTCTCCCTTCACTTGTCCCAGGAAATTAAAAATTCATATTTATTTATTGTTAAACACAACACTATATTACTCATCTCACTCTAATCCAGGCCACCTTGAAGTTCTAGATGACTACAACCATGAGGGTCTACTAAAGTATTTGGCAAAGCAAGATATCTCACATTCTGAAGATTTCTGTCTCCAGCTTAAAAAAAAATTTTTTTTTAATTCTGATTCATTTTTCTTAATTTTTGGCTGTGCTGGGTCTTCATTGTAGCAAGCAGGCTCTTCATTTCAGTGCTTAGGCGTTCTCTAGTTGCGGCACTCTGGCTTACTTCCTCATCTGGGATCCTAGTTCCCTGACTAGGGATGGAACCCATGTCCCCTAGATTCTTAACCACTGGACCATCAAGGAAGTCCCAGTCTCCAGCTCTTTAGATGGACAACTTTTCTTCCTGCTTCATACGCATGGTTCTCACAGAGCTGTAATCACAATTTTTGTGCATAAGAATTTGTGTTCTACTTTCATTTGATGAAATAACATCATTTGTATACGCATACAAATCTGTGTTTACTTTTTCATCTGATTTTTCAGAAGTAGTTTTCTCATCATGAGTCTTATCTTTAAAATCTGTATAATTCCATCATGGAGAAATGACATAATTGATACCCATTTCTCTAGTGTTGACATCGAAGACATTTCCTCTTTTTTGCTTGGTAAGATTTGTCATAAAACATTTTTAAACAATTGAACTCCTCTTCCTATCAAATTATTTTCTCAAAGCAAACTCTTAGGAATACGTGAAATGTGGAATGGGAAGTTTACATGTTTATTACCCTCAGTGTACACTGTGAAATTTTACACCATACACGCCTACCAATTTACAATGCCATGAGTTACGAAAATTTCTCCATAGCTTCATTTATGTCAGATTTTGTTTTTTAAAAAAAGTCAAGTTTATTGATGCAAATTATACTTAGGGATCATTTCTATTTTCATGTTCATGATTACCAGCACTGTTGAAAGTGTACCACTTATTTAAAACTTTTGCTTTCTCTTCTGTATATTGTCTATGTCCTTCTCCAATTGTAATTGACTTCCTGCTACTCTCATTCACACACAGTCATTAATACTTCATATCTGCTGGAACTGTTTCCTCCAACCTTTTCTATTTTGTACGTAGATAGTCTTCACCTTTACTATGTCCTAAGAGTTCGACTTTTTCCTGATTATTTATTCATTTATCTATGTTAGAAGGTAGAAAAAGATAGCCAAAAGTGTATGAATTCAAATTCCACCATCCTTATTCTTGCTCTTCCACTCTGAGTGACTGGACAGATCTCTCCAATACCTCTTCCCATCTGCAAGGACCAGATACCACTGGCAACGGCACTGAGCTCACAGAGTCTTATGAGCATTACAGAAGATAATGCAAAAAAAAATATTTATTGCATAGCAATTAATTAAAGTAGTCCATCACTGTTACTCTCTTCATCTTTTTATTCCTTCAGTAGTTCAAAAACTGGCTGTTTTCTCCTAGTTGTGATAAATGACCAACTCTTTTTTTGTTAGTTTTTAATAATATTTATAATATTAGTTTTTATTAGTTTTTAATCTTAACAGTTTATATATAGCCTATGTTGATGTGTATATGATGGGTGAATAAGAAGCCCGAGAAGGAAGTGTAATCCAAGCACTTGGCCACATCCATCAGGGATTCTAATGGGGCAGTGACGAGGGTAATGGGGCATTCCCGTGGGAAAGGGGGGCTTACACTTAAAGTCAAAGAGGTTAGTTAGTAAATAGGTTGTCCAGAGTAACACCTGCCAGTGAACAGGAGCCAGGATGGCAGGCAAGGAGCCACAGATGGTTATGTACTTATAAACCCAAATGGATAACAGCTCAGCATCTGACAAAATGAAGTGTAGCACCAGCATGGAGTGGGCTGACACCCACAGGCACAATGAGGTGGGCAATATTTAGCCAGTATGCAACACAGTGGTGAACAGTGACACACTGATATATGTACGTTCTGCTAGAATGCATACTTCTGGAAGGGCACCAGCTCACTAACAGAGGAAAATTACAGCCATCATCAGGAAAGCAGGAAGCCCCTGGCTCAGTTGCTACAGTAAACTCCATGAGCCTCTCAGCTGTACTTTAGGAAAATTAAAACTGAGCCCCTTTCCCCAGCTCCAGGTCAGGTTGTGCTGCCTCCTGGATCCAGGTGAACAGCACTCAGAGCCCACTGCCATCTGCACTGTTTCAGCAGCTTCTGGGCCAGCTCTAAGTACAGTATTGCCGGCATTTTTCCACTCCAGCATATTGTGTATTAGAAATTATCCATTGTGACAGCCTCCAGCCACACCAAGATGCATGTCTGGGCATCCAGGTTATCTCCTTATATGCAAACTACTATTTTTATTAGCATTCCCTTTAAACATTTGAAGTGATCTGCCTCTAACCTCATTTTGCCCATACGCCCTATTATTCGTACAGTTCAGTTTTGCAGAAAACAAGATTTTTCAGAGGAATGACTAAGCGTTGGGCCCCCATGTACATGAATGTCCTCATATCCTCTTGGTCTTGCCTTCAACCCCAGCTATTGTTCAGGGACACGATTCCACATTGGCTTCAGCCTGCCTCCTTGGCCATGCCTCAGCCCAAGTACGCACTGCCCATCTCCCCTGACTCCCGAAGTGCTTCTCCGATGCGGTAGTATGGGAGGCCTACATGAGCATACTTGATACTTGCTTGTGTACGACCCAGAGGTACAAAGGGCATTATGACCCTTTGGGGCAACCAACCCTCTGCCAGTGCTGAATGAGAGTCAATGGATGAAGACTTAAAAACACTTCTCCATTGGCTGGCCAGTTGCAGGCACATTCAGAAGTTCCTACTGAAATCAGGACACAGTTGCCACAGCAGTGACTAATGCAACTGGCTTGGCTTTCCCTCCTTGCCCAGCCAGTCTTCCTAGTCCCTCACTCCTGCTCTCTGGAACCACCCTTCACAGTAACCACCTGCACACATGTCTTTAGTCTCAGAATTTCCTTTCTAGGGAAACTAAGGCAGTACATGAAAGTGAAAACACCTTCACTTAACAGTTCATCAATAATCACCGCCCAGTCCTTCCAAGGGCCTTTGCCATCCCTTCCTCAGGAACCCCTGGACCTTTCCATGACGCTCCACCTACAGGACTGATGTCTGGCAGAGCCAGGGGCTGCCTGCATCCCACTCCAACACTGAAACAGCATCTATCCTGATGGTTGTACATCTATCAAATCTGTGTTAAGTATTTTAGAATCACCCTGCCAGTGAGATATGGGAATAGATGAATGGCAAGCAAGTCCCTGTGTTCAACGAAGTGGGGACTGTTCATAAAAGCAAGGTTAGAACACTAGGTAATTTGGACTACATGTCCACTAAGGATGAACAGAAAAATCTGGGTACAATGTTAAAAGTAACTAGAAGCTTAGTAAGAAAGTAAAAAATTATGAAGCCACTTAATTGGCCCACAAAAAACGATCTTCACGAACCAGAAAATCACAAGGATGTGATCACTCACACTCACCAAGAGCCAGACATCTTGGAATGTGAAATCAAGTAAGCCTTAGGAAGCATCACTATGAACAAAGCTGGTGGAGGTGATGAAATTCCAGTTGAGCTATTTCAAATTCTAAAAGATGATGCTGTGAAAGTGCTGCACTNGATGGGCTCAATAAAGGACAGAAATGGTATGGACCTAACAGAAGCAGAAGATATTAAGAACAGGTGGCAAAAATGCACAGAAGAACTGTACAAAAAAGATCTTCGTGACCCAGATAATCACAGTGGTCTGATCACTCACCTAGAGCCAGACATCCTGGAATGTGAAGTCAAGTGGACCTTACAAAGCATCATACGAACAAAGCTAGTGGAGGTGATGGCATTCCAGTTGAGCTATTTCAAATTCTAAAAGATGATGCTGTGAAAGTGCTGCACTCAATATGCCAGCAAATTTGGAAAACTCAGCAGTGGCCACAGGACTGGAAAAGGTCAGTTTTCACTCCAATCCCAAAGAAAGGCAATGCCAAAGAATGCTCAAACCACTGTACAATTGCACTCTTCTCACATGCCAGTAAGGTCACGCTCAAAATTTTCCAAGCCAGGCTTCAACAGTACGTGAACCATGAACTTCTAGACGTTCAAGCTGGCTTTTGAAAAGGCAGAGGAACCAGAGATTAAATTGCCAACATCTGCTGGATCATGGAGAAAGCAAGAGAGTTCCAGAAAAACATCTATTTCTGCTTTATTGACTATGCCAAAGCCTTTGACTGTGTGGACCATAACAAACTCTGGAAAATTCTTAAAGAGAGGGGAATACCAGACCACCTGACCTGCCTCTTGAGAAATCTGTATGGAGGTCAGGAAGCAACAGTTAGAACTAGACATGGAACAACAGACTGGTTCCAAATAGGAAAAAGAGTACGTCAACGCTGTATATTGTCACACTGCTTATTTAACTTCTATGCAGGGTACATCATGAGAAACGCTGGGCTGGAAGAAACACAAGCCCGAGTCAAGATGCCCGGAGAAATATCAATAACCTCAGATATGCAGATGACACCACCCTTATGGCAGAAAGTGAAGAGGAACTAAAAAGCCCTTTGATGAAAGTGAAAGATGAGAGTGAAAAAGTTGGCTTAAAGCTCAACATTCAGAAAATGAAGATCATGGCATCTGGTCACATCGCTTCATGGCAAATAGATGGAGAAACAGTGGAAAGAGTGGGAGACTTTATTTGGGGGGCTCCAAAATCACTGCAGATGGTGACTGCAGCCATGAAATTAAAAGACACTTGCTCCTTGGAAGAAAAGTTATGACCAACCTCGACAGCATATTCAAAAGCAGAGACATTACTTTGCCAACAAAAGTCCGTCTAGTCAAACCTTTGGTTTTTCCAGTAGTCATGTATGGATGTGACAGTTGTACTATAACGAAAGCTGAGCCCCAAAGAACTGATGTTTTTGAACTGTGGTGTTGGGGAAGACTCTGCAAGGAGATCCAACCAGTCCATTCTGAAGGAGATCATCCTGGGTGTTCATTGGAAGGATAGATGATAAAGCTGAAACTCCAATACTCTGGCCACCTGATGCGAAGAACTGACTCATGTGAAAAGACCCTGATGCTGAGAAAATTGAGGACAGGAGGAGAAGGGGACAACAGAGGATGAGATGGTTCAATGGCATCAGCAACTCAATGGACATGAGTTTGGGTAAACTCAGTGAGTTGGTGATGGACCACTCCAGGGAGGCCTGGCATGCTGCAGTCCACTGGCTCACAAAGTCAGACGTGACTGAGCAGCTGAACTGAAGAGCAGTATATGTAGTGGGCTGCCATTACTTTATAAAAAGGAAAGAAAGAATATGTGTGCATACTTGTTTGTACACGAGAAAAATACCTCTGGGAGATTAAGAAACTGATCACAGTGACTGCCTCTAGTGAAGACAACTGGATAGCTGAGGATTGGGGTGGAAAACAGACCTATACCTGTAAAGCCTGGTAAAGCTTTTGAATTTCTAACACTGAATTTCAAAGGCATAAATGCAGACATACATACATAAATATATGAATACATTCAATGACCTCTCTGATTTAGCTTGAGGATTTTGGCAAATCACAACTCTGAGTCTTTAATAATGGGGATAATACCTCAAACGCTGGTGACAGAATCAAATAAGCTTCTGTAAAAAGCCCTTTGAAATCATCAAATACTATGTACATCTGAAAGGTATTATTGAAAAATATCTATCCTGTCTCTTTCTTTCTACTTACTATACATAGAAAGTGTCATTCCTTCGAGACATGGTTAAGTTTTATGATCACTGGCATTTTAAACTAAATCACGTGAAGTTATGTAGATTTCACAAACACCTAACAAAGTCTGCAACAAATTCACCTGCTCCAAGTTCCTCACAATATTACTAATCCTTCTCACACATGTTAAACCATCACTATGGCCCCTTGTGCAGCTCCAAGTGAGTAAGAAAGCCCTGTGTGAACTGCCAGTTCACAAGACCTACGGAGGGAACCTAAGATATCCAACGTCATGCTAAGTTCATCCACTGCAGAAACCAGCAAGACAAAGTCCCTGTCCTCAGGGAATCCACAATCTGTTAGCAGTCCCAACAATTTAAGTGCTATGTGGAGGCTGTCTGAACACAAGCATTAGTCATCTATCTCATAGGGACTGCAGAAAGAGCAAGGCACGCTGCTAGGAAGAGGTGCTGAAGTCATGCTTATATCCAAGCTGAAAGGAAGAGCAGGAATTAAACAAGTAGACATACGGGGTGGGACTTTAGGCAGAGAGAATAACAGAGGCAAATTATCAAAGAGCAACAAAGCGTTCAGAAAACTGCAGGAGGCCACGGAGCATACTGTGTTCTACATTTTAAAATCTAACCTCTCAAAAGAAACCATTCCTGGCAGCTGCACAGAAATACAGGAAGATATTTTTGGATAAAGGAGCTTGTCATTGCTAACATCTGGATTATACTCAGCACAGAATAATGTTTAATAGTGTTTCTTTCCCATTACCAGAGAAAAACAGACAACATGCAATTATTTTTCCATTATAGTCTAAGGGGCCATGGTAGAAATTTACTAAATCTAAATAGCTTTAAAAGTCTACTATTCTAAATATCCATAGTCAGGCCATGTTAAATGACAAAAATTACTGTCATCTCTGATTAGGAGGAAATCAGAGGTGAGAAGAAGGTAACAGTAGGAAAATATTTCTTTGGTTGTTTTTTTCTTAAAAAAAAAAAAAACTATATGCAGTTTCTAGAAAGGAGGACTGATGGAGAACACAGATATAGAACATTATTCTTTCTGTTTAAATGAGGGGAAAGATTTCACTGCACATTCTGAGGGAAAGACTCATCAGCCTGTGACAATGGCCAACAACTCTCCAAACAGAAAATGATGGTATAACAACAAAGATGTCTATCAGGTGAATTACTAGTATCTGCTTCTCAAATTGTCTGTCACACTGCACACCTACCTGATTCTTTCTCTGAGCAACTCTGAGAGCTTATGTCCCTCAGGGGAAAAGGAAAACACCATCTCCAAAGTGACTGACATCAAAAAGGCAGAAGAGCAGGGATAATTTCCATAAAGCACATGGCAGACAAAGTTCAAAGGAGTAACTGCAGGATTCTTATTGCTCACCTGTACTGACATTATACCAGATGATTCTACAAACTCCTCAAATCGTTCACGGCAGGGATTTAAGTCAGATACATAAAAGGTCTACCTGGCTGAAGTAGTTGTATGATTATTTGGTCCCACTGTACAGACAAATAGTTGAGAACTATCTTAGAGCAATAACCTCAGCCTTGGACAGATGAGAGATATTGGGTTGGTTTTTTTTTTTTTAAGAGATACTGTTTAGATGAAGAGGGAGTGCAGCTGCTAAGAATATGGAGAAATCTAGTTTTCTGTAAAGCAGATACTGTTCCCAAGTTTTAAGACTGAGAATATCTAGCCACTATATTTCAAAATAGTCACAATGAAATACTGAAACCTCTCCATGTGGGCATCAAATTTATTGGAACCTCAACTATCTAGCTCTAGGTATAAATTCAAAGGGCAAACATCAATGAAGACAGATATCACAAACCCATGCAAATGCTCCAATGCCATTAGAGAGTCACACTATGCTTCAGGAAGAAAGAAGAAAAAAGCCTCCCACAAGCAAAACTAATTTCAATTATAATTAAAATAGCCACTGAGCAGGTAAGAGAGAAAACAGTCATACAGTATATGAAGTTCATGCACCTCACTAAGAACCTATTTACTCTGATTTTACATTTAGAATTTATTCCTACATTAGATACCCTTCCTATAAGCACATGGTTTCCTATTTTGGGGAAGCAGAGAAGCAATTAATAAGTTGGAGTCATCCACAATCAGAATCACTGACTAGGCATACTGACAGCACCCAGAAGCAAGGGAACAACCTGACATGGGAGAAGAAAAATCATTTTTATAAACAGATGTAGAACCCAAAAAACAAGGCAGAACAGACCCTTAAGTAGGGGTGGAACAAGTAGCATTAAGAACATCAGGAGCCTCTGAGAACAGCATGGTATTACACATCCATCAAAACACGGTAGATAAATCCCTTGTCATGACACCTGTGTTCTGGTTCTGTTTTTAATCACAAGCCACTAGGCCTCTTCTGAGCTCACCTCCACCTGTAAAATCAGAGTAATAAATCCTCACCCTACCAACCAGATATACTTCCATAAAGAGCTGAAAAAAATAATCTAGGTAAACATGTTTGAAAGCTGTAACACACTATACAATATATGACTTTAAGAATAGTTAGAATATGTTCTGGTATAGTCTGTTTAAGAAGACAATCTATTTAAATCAATTTCCATTTAAATAGCTAAATAAAAGGCTAGCACCTCTCTTAACAGCAGAAAATTAACTTAATGTGGTACCATTTATCCCCTCCACAAATGGTCAAGTTTCTTTCCCTATTCGCAAAGGAAAAAAGAGCTTTTAAAGCAAGAGAAAGGTTTTAGCATCTGAAAAAGAATATATATATGTATAACTGAATCACTTTGTTGTACGCCTGAAACTAACAGAACACTGTAAATCAACCATACTTCAATAAAAAAAGAAATTTTAAAAACAAGAATAAATTAGCCACGCACAAAAGGGGAAAAAAAGATTAGCTGCCCTTTGGAAACCAGATAGACTATATTGATATATAGTATTTCATTTGACAGGAAAGATATTTCACAATGACAGAAGATTAAAAAATACCATTTTTATTTTAAAAAAATATTTTTTAAAAAAATAATTTTTTAATACTTTTTTAGTCTATTTTTTCTTTTTGGCTGTGCTGGGTCTTCACTGCTGCGTGGGCTTTCCTCTGACTGCGGAGAGCAGGGGCAGCTCTCCAGTTGTGGTGTGCAGGTGTCTCACTGCAGGGGCTTCTCTTGTTGCAGAGCATGGGCTCGAGGGCTTCAGGAGTTGGGGCACATAGGCTCAGCAGTTTGGGCTCCCAGGCTCTAGAGTACAGGCCCAATAGTTGTGGTGAACGAACTTAGTTTCTCCTAAGCATGTGGGATCTTCCCAGATCAGGGATCAAACTCATGTCTTCTGCATTGGCAAGCAGACTCCTTACCACTGAGTCACCAGGAAAGCCCTCAGAATATTTTTTAAATCAATACCCATACCTAAAAATGTAACATGAAATAAAGAATCTATTATAGTTACATTATAGAGCAATATTTTTTAAACTCTAAGTCATAATCACTATAGGAAATATGAGAGTACATTATCTTTAGTAAAGGTTAAGTATTATAGGATTTTGTTTCACTTAATATCTGTTATTACTATGTATATACGTACTTGCTGTCTAGGTAAAGGCACAAATTACTTCCTTAATGTTCTTCTATTATTGCATCAATTTCCTGGCCTGGTCTTGGCTGCCTGTCCCTATCTATCCATGGGCTCCTGAGGAGGCTCCTCAGCCTGCCTGCTCCTTTTACTGGTAAGCCCTTCCCTTGTCTATACTCACTTTCTTTTCCTTAGAGCATGTACCTGCAAGGACAGCAGTTACAAGTTCTCAAATAGACACGCACAAAATGAATTTAGTGTGTTTCTATACAACAGACATGCTCTGAGGATAGACTACACACCATATATCAAGAGGAGGTGTACATAGAATGATGCGTATTTTATACAGATGTCATACTTAAAAGGCTACCTCTGAGATCACAGAATCCGTTCTACTTCCAAGCAAAAGATCTCTCTCTTTCAATTAAGGGATGAAACATGATAGCAGGGAAACGCGTGAAAGAGGACTGAAGAGGCGCTGTGAACAGAAGATCCACAGACCGCGTCCAACAGTCACTGATAGCTATTCTAACTCTGAACACGACTTTAGAACAGTTCTAAGGAAAGACACAGAAAAGAACTAAATATATCCAAAAATACACACACAGGCACGCGTATATACACACAGGTGTTTCATCATACCAGATCTTTAGTACAAAAAGAGGAAAAAAGAACATAGTATCTATTACCTGTCCTCTCTGCAAGTCCACATTGCTATCATTTCTCTCATGTTCTACAGGCCAAAATCTACTTTGGGAAACATCTTCTCACAAATCAATCCACTCTGATTGAAACAGATGGACATGTCAACAAGTGACTCATATGCAGAAACAGAGCAAACACAGGGTTTGCTGAACTGTTCAACTTTTGATTGAATTTATCTTTTGCCAATTCTCACCTACTTTGAAATATATATCAAGTAAATTATCAGACATTTAATTTTACCAAGTGCCAGACAAATAGCTGATTCTAAATCAAAATACTGAAAACGCAGTGACCCTGATTTGTGAAAGTCACTCCAGGCATAAATGCTAATTAAACCATACTACCATTGATCAGTAAAAGGCTCAAATATGCATTTATGGACTGAATAAAATAGAAATGCACAGTGAAAATACACAGGAGTAAGAAAGAAAGTGCAAATCTCTATAAGTGTTTCAGAATACGCACTGAGGGGAAATTGAGGAAGTGAAGAGGGTCCATTTGTGCTACATAAGGCCCTAAAGACAGTATTAAAGTTTTTAGAACCCAACTGTGAGGAAAGCAAGCACCACAGGGAAATGAATGAAGGTTGAGCCTGGCGATAAACAAACAGGAACCAGACGAAAGGAACAAACATGGCTGTGCTGGCGGGATCTGTATCGTTACTACCCTGCACCCTTTTCAGGGGGAGTGCACGGGAAACTGGATGGACAATACAGGTCAGCTACAAAGCCTCCCTTGGTGAAAGCTGAACATGAGTGAGAAAACAATACAAAATGTCAGTCTGTCCAGCTGAGATTTCCAGAAATAACTTTTACTTATTATATTTACTTACTGTCTTTAAAATTTTGAAAGTTTTGGAGTTTTCTTAATGCATTGAAAGTCTGTGTATAAAAATGCAAGAAAAACTGTTTATCATGATTCTAGTTGAAGATATAAAAGTTAATTCAAATAAGAATAATTCTGATGAATAAAATTAGCACTTGGTATAAAATATATCAGTTTTATAACAGTATAAAACTATCAGTGAAGAAAGGGAGTGGTAAAATAAAAAAAAGTTATAAATGGATTTCCACTCTACAACACTTAAACTGACTTAAATAGCTACAGTATCATATCAACTTAAAAGTCAATAGATTAACAGGGAACAAAAAATAAAGAAGGCACACACAATATGCACCAAAGCAGGTTAAAAGACAAGCTTTCTATAACATAATATTGCTGACAATTAACCTACAAATAAGTTTACCCCTTTCCCTCAATCAACTTACCCAACATTTTCTGCATCTTCATCACACTCAGCTTTATATTTGCAGGGTCCACACTTGGAGTGCTTTCTGTGAACTTCTGCCCCTGACCCTTCCTCTTCTGTTTAAAAAGAAAAATTAAATTTTCAACCAAAAGCTGGGATCCTTTCCAGACCTGCTTCATGTTTTCAGCAGCCATTATCCTATTTCCGGGGGAAATGTATGCAAGGCTCTTGAAAACAATCAGTTTCAAAAAGCTATTGATCCTTGAGTCCAAAAATGCTGTCAATACAGAGTATAACATACACTGTGGAAAAAAAACAAGCATTGGGCCAGAAAAATAATCCCTTAGCCTAAGTACCATGGAACAATAAACTAGGTCTCCTTAGTTCTTAAAAAGAATTACCATAACATGAAATGAGAGAGGGGAAATAAACATGAGCAATAAATTCAGTCCAGTGATTACCCTACTGAAACAGCCTGCGCAATCCTATTAGCAGTAAGTGATTCAACAAACAAGTTACTCAACATAGCAGAGTCTGACCACTGCCTTGTCCTCAGAGAAGTTTCACACCTACCTTAAAAACTGTCTCCAAATTTTAAAAAGGAAAGGAGTCTATTCACAAAGTACTTACCCTTTCCTACTTTGCCACCTAGCCCTGACAATAATACCAAGAATGCTGAAGTGTATGGGTCTCCTATGATCCAGCACAAGATTAGTGCATACCACCAGCCCCCAAATCAGTCCATATTTCACCATATTTCATAGTTAGGGAACCTCATTTCTGTGGGTCTCAGCTACAGTGGATCCTATTATGATCATCTCAAACTGGGAAGGGAGATGAGTTCTGAAGCCAATTTAGGCATTATGGTTTACTTACAGGATGTCCCAGTCTGGTTTGGGAGAGCATACCTTATTGAGGGGGTGCCTATCAGCAGAGAAGGTGTTATAAGGAAAGCACACAGACCTTAAGTGCCTGTTTGGTACTATTTCTAAACTTGCCATTTTGGATACCTACCTACACTTTACCCAAACTCTCATGCATACTCCCAAACAGTTCCAGGGAGCATAATCTTAACTATTTTAATCCTCAGAAATACCATGAGATCTAAAATTCACACAGCCACCATGAGCTCACTAGAATTTGTGTATTAATCTGAGCAAACCACTTAGCCTTTCTAACTCATACTCCCTAAAAAAAAAAAAAAAAAATTTACCAACAACCAACATTCTCAGGGCAAGACATCCAATATTTGTACCATAAAAGCAAATATGCAGACCAACTTACATTTCTTACATTTCTTTCTTTCATATAGTTAACAATGACAATTTCCTAACTGAATATCTGACCACAGGGGCTAGACTACATAGTCCTTTAAAGTAACTTTCCAGTTCTAAGATCTAGAATTTATGAACTCATCTCATCCTTCACTCATGATCACGAAATTTCTGCTTGAATATGTCCACTTAAAATCTATTTTTAAACAGCTTTTAATCTTCTTTTTTTTAAAGCTAAAACCATCATCCCTGAACTTCTTCCTCAACAGTTCTTCTACTCTCTAGTGACCTTTAAAGTCCCTTCCAACTCTACAATTTTAGGGTTCTATGAAACACAGGGGATGGAGTAAGGTTTCAGATAGTGATAGAAGGATCAAAACTGTGGTTTTCATTTGCATACATGTGAATTTTACCAGAGATGCTTTTCCTTTTAGTGGATCCACAGAGCACCTGAAACATTATTTTGCATTCAGTGGATACTCATTAAGACTTACAGTCTCATTAGATTATGAGATAGTCTAGTCATTCTCAATTCTAATAATTCATTATTTCTCGGCTTTATGACTGAGATCAAGTATGGTATCTGTTCTAATCAATTCTAATAATTCAGAGTAAACTCTGTTATATGCTATTACCAAATATTAGGTTTTTTTAATTTTGTGCCTTGAAAATTCCTTATGAGCAAAAAACATGTAAGCAAGCAACAGAAGAGAGTCACAAATACTCTGATCCGAGCTAAAATCACCTGGGGATGATCCTATGGAGAGGGCCCTTTGCTGTAACTTCAATTTAACTGAAGCAACGTTTCCCCCCTTTGTCTGACAGCAAATCTAAAATGAAAAATAAATGCAGGAAAAAAACGAATGCTTAGGGCTAAGGGGAACTTGAGGGGTTGGGATGATGACTGAGGGGTACAGGGTTTCTTTCTGGTGTAATGAAAATGTTCTAAAGTTGGCTGTGGTGATTAATGTACAACTTTGTGAATATTCACTAAAAGCCTCTGAATTATACATGTTCGACGGGCAAATTGTATGGTATGTGAATTTTATCTCAGTAAAGCCATTTTTAAAATGCAAAAGAAGAAAAGGCCTTTTAACAGGTATTTGAAACTTACCTCCTTCTCCAGATCCAGAGCCATTATCTGAGAAGAAAAATAAAGAATGAGCATCAACACTTTTCCCAGAATCTCATCTTACCAAATAGTAAAATTTTTACAAAAAAATCAAACTGTGATATCCATTCTCAGATAGTCCCTTTTCTTTTTTTTTGATATCCAACAACTTATTCTTATATATTTATTTTGTACCTTTCTCCAAATATGAATTCCTTGGATACATAATCTATACCTCATAATCTTTGCAACTCATTCAGAAAATACCCAGGTGCTTTGTACAGAGTGAAAATCAATAAATATTATAAAGTAAATGGCTAGATAAAAATAATTTTAATGAACTCACTTAAAAGGTAGAAGAAATGTTTAACTTTGCTAAAGCTTTAAAGGAATAATAAATAAACTGCTTTTAATAAAAAGGGAGGAAAAGCTTTCGGTCTTGCTCCAAAAATCTTCTTAATTAAATCTGTGGATAAAGGACAAAAGATATTAATAAACCTAAGGTTTAGAAGGAAAGAACCTCAGGGTTGAGGCTTTCTTAATACTGATGAAATTAACTTCCTCCAGGAAACCTTACCAGAAGGAATCTCACCAAGGTGTCGGTGAAAAACTTTGTTACTAATCAAAGAGCTCCCTCAAAGTTAGCAGCAAGAAACCAGTGTAAAATGTAATTAACTTAAAATATGTATTTTATAATCCTGAAAGAACCAACATATGGCACAGAGCATGTTGAAAAGAGGGCAAGACTGTAGCATCATCAGCCTGGAGCCTAGATGGCTCATGATGAACTTGACACTCTATCCAGTCCTTTCTAGGGAGAATTTAAATGCAAATGCATTCTAGTCTGTCAGATAGCTCTCCAGAAGAGGGGACATTCTTCACAATATCGCTCCCTTCCCCCCTCACCCTCAATCTCCCAAAGACAATAATCAAAGTCCCAATTATGGTAGAAACAAGAGCGACTCGAAAAAATACGCATTTTAGGTATCAGCCACTTCAACACTATTTCTGCTTTATTAACTATGCCAAAGCCTTTGACTGTGTGGATCACAAAAAACTGTGGAAAATTCTGAAAGAGATGGGAATACCAGACCACCTGACCTGCCTCCTGAGAAATATATAGGCAGGTCAGGAAGCAACAGTTGGAACTGGACACAGAACAGACTGGTTCCAAATAGGAAGGAGTATGTCGAGGCTGTATACTGTCACCCTGCTTATTTAACTTATAAGCAAAGTATATCATGAGAAATCCTGGGCTGGATAAAGCACAAGCTGGAATCAAGATTGCTGGGAGAAATCTCAATAACTTCAGATATGCAGATGATACTACCCTTATGGCAGAAAGTGAAGAGGAACTGAAGAACCTTTTGATGAAAGTGAAAGAAGAGAGTGCAAAAGTTGGCTTAAAGCTCAACATTCAGAAAACGAAGATCATGGCATCTGGTCCCATCACTCCATGGGAAATAGATGGAGAAACAGTGCAAACAGTGGCTGACTTTATTTTGGGGGGCTCCAAAATCACTGCAGATGGTGATTGCACCCATGAAATTAAAAGATGCTTACTCCTTGGAAGGAAAGTTATGACCAACCTAGACAGCATATCAGAAAGCAGAGACGTTACTTTGCCAACAAAGGTCCGTCTAGTTAAGGCTATGGTTTTTCCAGTGGTCATGTATGGATGTGAGAGTTGGAGTCTAAAGAAGGCTAAGCACCGAAGAATTGATGCTTTTCAACTGTGATGCTGGAGAAGGCTCTTAAGAGTCCCTTGGACTTCAAGGAGATCCAAAAAGTCCATCCTAAGGGAGATTAGTCCTGAGTGTTCATTGGAAGGATTGATGCTGAGGCTGAAACTCCAGTACTTTGGCCACCTGATGCAAAGAGCCAACTCATTTGAAAAGACCCTGATGCTGGGAAAGATTGAGGGCAGGAGGAGAAGGGGATGACAGAGGATGAGATGGTTGGATGATATCACTGACTCAATGGACATAAGTTTGGGTAAACTCCAGGAGTTGGTGATAGACAGGGAGGACTGGCGTGCTGCAGTTCATGGGGTCACAAAGAGTGGGACACAACTGAGCGACTGAACTGAATTTCAACACTTCATGGGATTTTATACAAAGTCTTATAGTGTATTCACTGACTGATCAACCATGAAAAGTATCTTCTCTAAGTAGAGGAAAAGAAAGGATGAAAGAGCAGGAAAAAAGACAAGAAGGGAACTTGACTTATTTTTATTACCAAATTTTTCTTAGGCAAACTCTCTTTTTCCCTTCTATTCCATATATATTGACTAGGTACATATTATATGTTAGACAACGTAGTAAAAGGAATAGGTACAAATTTGATAAACAAGACAGACACAGTGCAGGACATACTCACTACCAACCTTTTTTTCAACCAATGTCCAATTTTAATAAATATAATATCGCACCACCTCCGATAAGGGTCATTTAAAATTTTGAAATAAATATATTGTGACTACTCTGATAATGAGGTTGAGCTCTTTCTGTAGATTAGATTTTCACTAGACACACGCTTTCCCCCACTCCAACCCTGGAATTATGACATCCTCTCTAGGCAAGACATAGTACTTTCCTATTCAGAAACAGGATCTGGCTAAAGGATAGACACATTCATCTGTGTTGGATAAATGAAGTATGATATATACACAGACATATGCACAAAGCATGAACAAACTCTGCCAGGAGATGCCAAAGAAGAAAGATTTCAGAGAGGAGAAAAGATTTACGCTCAATATTAAAGCATTAAAAAAAGGAGTTCTCAAATAAGCAAAGGAGAATGTTATTTCTAGCACAGCAAACAGGACCTACACCAGACTAAATGACAGAACACAGACCCCACCTAGCAGATAACAAGATCAAAGTAGCACCTTACAGCTTAGCTCATCGACCCTCACTTAACTGCAGGAGACAATAACCATCTAACCATGTAGGTATGTAACCGGCGCTCAGAGCAGCCACATGACTTGTGCAAGGTCATTCAGCAAACTAGAGATGGGAGTTAATTTAAGTTAGACTTTCTAAACCTAGTGCAGTGCTCTTTCCAGCCTAACACTCTGCCTCCCCATGTTTAATTTAACATTCATTGTTTATCAAAGCAGTTGGCATCTTAAATTCCTCATAAATGATGCATAATTAATTTGGGATTATAAAGAACTCCATATTCCTTTTTAGTTTCTAAATCAAGTCTGAAATATAATGTACCTAGAAAAGTATGTGAGAACCATACCAAATGACAGTCTACTGGCCTAAGGGAACCTAATTATTTAGTGTATGGAAAAGAATTTGGCCTTTCCCAAAGAGAGATCTGGCCTTGGCTCGCAGTTTCTAGAGGGCAACAGATGTTTAGGAAGGAAGCTGACCACATCAGATCTTAGGGTGGGGCTGGCCACACTCAATATTCTTAGGGTAGGGGCTAGCTCACACCAGAAAGATCAACCACACAGTTCAGAGTACAGGCTCTGAGTCATGTGGCGGTAGTAGACCAGGTCTGAGATCAACCACATGGACAATTAATCAGTCATGCTTACGTAATGGAGCCCCAATAAAAACTCTGAACACAGGCACTGTAGTATACAGGAAAAGAAAGGAAATGGAGTACTCATATAAAGAACAGCCTCCACAATATCTCACCAGCATCTCTGCTCACAAATAAGAAACCAAGGCATTACTGCTGGTTTCTTATAGTAATGCCTTCCAAAATTAACCACTACCAATTTAGGAAGACATAAAGAAGGCTGAGCATTGAAGAACTGATGCTTTTGAATTGTGATGCTGTAGAAGACTCTTGAGAATCCCTTGACAGAAAGGAGGTCTAATCAATCAATCCTAAACAAAATCAACCCTGAATATTTATTTATAGGAAGGACTGATGCTGAAGCTGAAGCTCCAATACTTTGGCCATCTGATGCAAAGAGCTGACTTGCTAGAAAAGACTCTGATGATGGAAAGATTGAAGGCAGGAGAAGGGGACGACAGAGGATGAGATGGTTAGATAGCATTTCTGACTCAATGGACATGAATTTGAGCAAACTCCGGGAGATACTGAAGCACAGGGAAGCCAGACATACAGCAGTTCTTGGTGTCACAAAAGAGTCAGACACAACTTAGTAACAACAACAACAAATAATTCAGGAAGGAAAAGAGAAGTAAATAACAAAAACTGGGAGGAAGTTGGTAACAAAGGCTGGCAAACAGAAAAGATACAAAGAGAAGAGCTTGGACAAATACTTTCTGGGATGCCACTAATGAGTTTCTACAATATTCCCCACTCCAGCTCGCACCAAAATAAAAATTAACAGAATGGATCTCATAGCATTTACCCTCCCAAATCTTATTCTGCCTAATGTTCAAAACAATAAGGCAAAACTGATATGCAAAGTCTCCACCGAAAACAGTATTAAAACATTAAAAACGTCCTGAAAAGTACCACAGAAGAAGCGATATGAGAAACCACCCAGGGTAAAAAGCAACATGAAATGGGGGCAAAAAGAACTCCCGCCCACTTCCCACATAAGCATCCCAATCCACAGAGCAGTCTTGGGAATAAACCTCTGACTAGAAACTCCATCTTCATATGGCGGAACCACTTCTAACGTTTCTTCAAAAGAGTATCACGCATACCAGAGTAACACGGTCCTCCTGCTACTGCTGTTATCTCTTTCTGGTGCTTACAAGCAGCCCTTCTGAGAAAGCATTCATTCTGGTACGTGTCCCCATTTGATCCACAGACAGGAATGTAATTCGTATGGCACTGCAAAAGAAACAAAAATAAATTCTCAGAACGACACATGAATTATTTAATAGTTCATTTCATATTCACGAATGCAATGCTACAGTATTGTAACACACTTCTACTATAGAAGTTTGTTCTTTTATTTGGCTTTTAAAAAGAAGAGCTGTGCTACTTTCTCATACCTTTTTTCACATTTATAATGAAAATATTTTAACTGTCAACTATCCATAAAAATGAGAATGAAAATCTCTATCCTACCGACATCATTTGCTAGCGATCCAAGGAGATAATATAAGAGGAGATTCTTTCCAATGTTTGGAATAAACACTAATGATGTAAACTATCACAATGCACTTATTCAACACCTCGAGTGTAAAAGGTTTCAAGGTCAATGCTACAGAAGACACATGAGCTCTGTTCTCCGAGACTTTACAATCTTATTAGAGAGCCATATGAATATGAAATATATATGTGTATGTATATATACGATCATGTAATCACCGACTCAATGGATGTGAGTTTGGATGAACTCTGGGAGTTGGTGATGGACAGGGAGTTCTGGCGTGCTACGATTCATGTGGTCACAAAGAGTAGGACACAACTGAGCAACTGAACTGATCTAAATCAAAAGTATAGATAATAAGTATAATATCTAACACTTATTACTGTAAGACATAAGGTATTTAGGAAAGCCTCCTCAGAGAAAGTGAAACAGGAACTGGACCTTGACGAATTGGTAGATGAAAAAAGATGATACAGGTCTGAGAAATGACACTGAATTGGTATGTTTAAAAAACTTTAAAACTTCTATATTTCAAAAATATACAGGACTAAAGTTTTAAAATCTGGGACAAAATAGTGTAACATGATACAAGTTATCACTAAAACAGAGACAGTACCAATTAATACAAAATGAACAAAAGACAAATTTACAGAAAGATAAGAAATGGTCAATTAATATATTAAAAATGCTGACCTTTACTAATAATCAGTTGTACACAAAAATAAGATGCTATTTTAACCTTATAAAACTGGCTATTAGACAAACAAAAAATTCAATTTAGTTGCATACCAATAGCCTTGCTGTAATTTAAACTGGCTCAATGTTTTAATACAATTTAATAACACATTTTAAGAGTTCTAAAAAAGCACTGAGGCTTTTGATCTAGAATTACACATTTAAGGATCTATCTAAAGGAAACTATGATAGATGAAAAGTTATTACAGTCATTTCAAATAGAAATGTATTCATAACAAAAACATACAAGAAAAAATCTAAGTATCCAATAAGGTAATGTTTATTTTAAAGCACGCTATATATAGTCAAAGAGTCATCGAGCATTACCCTTTATAAGAATATTGTGTGACATAAAAAGATGATGTTCGATGAAAAGCAAGTGATAATACCATGTATATAACTTCTGAGAATTTTGTGCTATTTTTAAATGCATTATCTAGCCCACAAAACTGAATGCAAATTTCTTAAATAATATGATAATATAAAATAAAAATGTAGCAAGAAGATAAATTATATATATATATCTGAATTATTTAGCAAAATAAATATTCAGAGAGTAAATCCTGGAAGAAAATATCAATAAATTTTTCACATTACTTGTCACCATATTTTTTTATTTCCATGTTTATGATTTTGTTTTTCTCAATTTTTCTGCAATGAGCAAGGCTTACTCTCATCATTCATTTACTTTTTAAAACATGGTCAACTTACTTTATGAACCATAAATTTGGCACGCTACCTCAAGTAAAGCACTGGNAAAAAAAAAAAAAAAAAATTTACCAACAACCAACATTCTCAGGGCAAGACATCCAATATTTGTACCATAAAAGCAAATATGCAGACCAACTTACATTTCTTACATTTCTTTCTTTCATATAGTTAACAATGACAATTTCCTAACTGAATATCTGACCACAGGGGCTAGACTACATAGTCCTTTAAAGTAACTTTCCAGTTCTAAGATCTAGAATTTATGAACTCATCTCATCCTTCACTCATGATCACGAAATTTCTGCTTGAATATGTCCACTTAAAATCTATTTTTAAACAGCTTTTAATCTTCTTTTTTTTAAAGCTAAAACCATCATCCCTGAACTTCTTCCTCAACAGTTCTTCTACTCTCTAGTGACCTTTAAAGTCCCTTCCAACTCTACAATTTTAGGGTTCTATGAAACACAGGGGATGGAGTAAGGTTTCAGATAGTGATAGAAGGATCAAAACTGTGGTTTTCATTTGCATACACGTGAATTTTACCAGAGATGCTTTTTCTTTTAGTGGATCCACAGAGCACCTGAAACATTATTTTGCATTCAGTGGATACTCATTAAGACTTACAGTCTCATTAGATTATGAGATAGTCTAGTCATTCTCAATTCTAATAATTCATTATTTCTCGGCTTTATGACTGAGATCAAGTATGGTATCTGTTCTAATCAATTCTAATAATTCAGAGTAAACTCTGTTATATGCTATTACCAAATATTAGGTTTTTTTAATTTTGTGCCTTGAAAATTCCTTATGAGCAAAAAACATGTAAGCAAGCAACAGAAGAGAGTCACAAATACTCTGATCCGAGCTAAAATCACCTGGGGATGATCCTATGGAGAGGGCCCTTTGCTGTAACTTCAATTTAACTGAAGCAACGTTTCCCCCCTTTGTCTGACAGCAAATCTAAAATGAAAAATAAATGCAGGAAAAAAACGAATGCTTAGGGCTAAGGGGAACTTGAGGGGTTGGGATGATGACTGAGGGGTACAGGGTTTCTTTCTGGTGTAATGAAAATGTTCTAAAGTTGGCTGTGGTGATTAATGTACAACTTTGTGAATATTCACTAAAAGCCTCTGAATTATACATGTTCGACGGGCAAATTGTATGGTATGTGAATTTTATCTCAGTAAAGCCATTTTTAAAATGCAAAAGAAGAAAAGGCCTTTTAACAGGTATTTGAAACTTACCTCCTTCTCCAGATCCAGAGCCATTATCTGAGAAGAAAAATAAAGAATGAGCATCAACACTTTTCCCAGAATCTCNTCATTTGCTAGCGATCCAAGGAGATAATATAAGGAGATTCTTTCCAATGTTTGGAATAAACACTAATGATGTAAACTATCACAATGCACTTATTCAACACCTCGAGTGTAAAAGGTTTCAAGGTCAATGCTACAGAAGACACATGAGCTCTGTTCTCCGAGACTTTACAATCTTATTAGAGAGCCATATGAATATGAAATATATATGTGTATGTATATATACGATCATGTAATCACCGACTCAATGGATGTGAGTTTGGATGAACTCCGGGAGTTGGTGATGGACAGGGAGTTCTGGCGTGCTACGATTCATGTGGTCACAAAGAGTAGGACACAACTGAGCAACTGAACTGATCTAAATCAAAAGTATAGATAATAAGTATAATATCTAACACTTATTACTGTAAGACATAAGGTATTTACGAAAGCCTCCTCAGAGAAAGTGAAACAGGAACTGGACCTTGACGAATTGGTAGATGAAAAAAGATGATACAGGTCTGAGAAATGACACTGAATTGGTATGTTTAAAAAACTTTAAAACTTCTATATTTCAAAAATATACAGGACTAAAGTTTTAAAATCTGGGACAAAATAGTGTAACATGATACAAGTTATCACTAAAACAGAGACAGTACCAATTAATACAAAATGAACAAAAGACAAATTTACAGAAAGATAAGAAATGGTCAATTAATATATTAAAAATGCTGACCTTTACTAATAATCAGTTGTACACAAAAATAAGATGCTATTTTAACCTTATAAAACTGGCTATTAGACAAACAAAAAATTCAATTTAGTTGCATACCAATAGCCTTGCTGTAATTTAAACTGGCTCAATGTTTTAATACAATTTAATAACACATTTTAAGAGTTCTAAAAAAGCACTGAGGCTTTTGATCTAGAATTACACATTTAAGGATCTATCTAAAGGAAACTATGATAGATGAAAAGTTATTACAGTCATTTCAAATAGAAATGTATTCATAACAAAAACATACAAGAAAAAATCTAAGTATCCAATAAGGTAATGTTTATTTTAAAGCACGCTATATATAGTCAAAGAGTCATCGAGCATTACCCTTTATAAGAATATTGTGTGACATAAAAAGATGATGTTCGATGAAAAGCAAGTGATAATACCATGTATATAACTTCTGAGAATTTTGTGCTATTTTTAAATGCATTATCTAGCCCACAAAACTGAATGCAAATTTCTTAAATAATATGATAATATAAAATAAAAATGTAGCAAGAAGATAAATTATATATATATATCTGAATTATTTAGCAAAATAAATATTCAGAGAGTAAATCCTGGAAGAAAATATCAATAAATTTTTCACATTACTTGTCACCATATTTTTTTATTTCCATGTTTATGATTTTGTTTTTCTCAATTTTTCTGCAATGAGCAAGGCTTACTCTCATCATTCATTTACTTTTTAAAACATGGTCAACTTACTTTATGAACCATAAATTTGGCACGCTACCTCAAGTAAAGCACTGGTAAAAAACACTTTTTAATAAAATATTTTATAATCAAGTTGACTTGCTATACACTATCACCAGACTCCTACATCAACTTTAGTTAAAACTCAAATTTTACTTTAGGATGCCTTCCTATATTTCTCCAGTTCCTCCAAGGATCACATTCTTTTATTCTCTTCCCCTAACATTCTCCAGTACTCTTGCCTGGAAAATCCCATGGATGGAGGAGCCTGGTAGACTGCAGTCCATGGGGTCGCTACGAGTCGGACACGACTGAGCGACTTCACTTTCACTTTTCACTTTCACGAACTGGAGAAGGAAATGGCAACCCACTCCAGTGTTCTTGCCTGGAGAATCCCAGAGATGGCGGAGCCTGGTGGGCTGCTGTCTATGGGGTCGCACAGAGTTGGACACGACTGAAGTGACTTAAGCAGCAGCAGCAGCAGCAGCAACATGTACACAATAAAACTAACATGATGTCTGCAGGAGTCAATGTTACTCTGTAATTATACAATGTATAATTAGCAACAACACAACAAAAAAGACCATAAGCTCCAAGATGTCAAATACAAGTCTATGGATTTTTCAAGCCAACTAACTCTTCACTCAGCAATGCTTAACAACTTTCTAATCCAGTGCTCACAAAGGTGCTCACGCCCCTTAGGGGTGGGTGCCCCATGCAGGCATTTTTGGTTGTCACCATGACAAATGAAAGTGAAAGAGGAGAGTGAAAAAGTTGGCTTAAAACTCAACACTCAGAAAACAAAGATCATGGCATCTGGTCCCATTGGTTCATGGCAAATAGATGGGGAAATAATGGAAACAATGAGAGACTTTATTGTGGGGGCTCCAAAATCAATGCAGATGGTGACTACAGCCATGAAATTAAAAAGACGCTTACTCCTTAGAAGAAAAGTTATGACCAACCTAGACAGCATATTAAAAAAGCAGAGACATTACTTTGCCAACAAAGGTCCATCTAGTCAAGGCTATGATTTTTCCAGTGGTCATGTATGGATGTGAGAGTTGGACTGTGAAGAAGGCTAAGCGCCAAAGAATTGATGCTTTTGAACTGTGGTGTTGGAGAAGACTTGAGAGTCCCTTGGACTACAAGGAGATCCAGCCAGTCCATCCTAAAGGAAATCAGTCCTGAATATTCATTGGAAGGACTGATGCTGAAGCTGAAACTCCAATACTTTGGCCACCTGATAAGAATTGACTCATTTGAAAAGACACTGATGCTGGGGAAGATTGAAGGCCGAGGAGAAGGAGATGACAGAGAATGAGATGGCTGGATGTTATCACCGACTCAATGAACATAAGTTTGGGTAAGCTCCGGGAATTGGCAATGGACAGGGAGGCCTGGCGTGCTGCAGTCCATGGGGTCTCAAAGAATTGGACCCGACTGAGCAGACTGAACTGAACTGATGACAAGAGGACATCACTGTCATTTAGCAGATGGATTCGAAGGGTGCTCAAAGTACCACGAAGGAAAGGGCAGTTCCATACACATCATACAATTTATTTTTGTTTATATACCATACAATTTCTTTATATATATACCATACAATTTCTTTTTTATATACACCATACAACTTCTGAATGCATCTCTAGCCATTCATGTAGGAACTATGGTAAGATCATAAACAAGACTATTCTAGCTTCTCCTAATAGCTTTTATTCACCATATTTCTACTATGCGTTTTCAAGTACTATTGGTATGAAAGTGCAGATGATGATCTTTTTAAAAATCCAAATATTCATTTAAGTAGATATAAGCAATGGACACTTACATTGTCTTCTAGTATAATCATGCCCCAGCATTTACATTTTGAAATACTTATTTTATTATAAATTACTTTTATTTCTCCTTTACATTTCAATTATACATTATATTGATTTCTTTAATTACATGTTTATGTAAACTACATTATCTACAAATTGCATTTTAGAAAAGAAATGGAATACAAATTATTGGTTATAAAAAAGGGTTATTAAGTCTGATAGGCTGAGAATCTATATGGTAATAGCTAACATTTAATGAAGAGTTTCTATCTGGTAAATATTAGCTGCAACTTTAAATGTCCTAAACTAACTTAAATGTAACAGTCCTGCAAAGCACATGTGGAGAAGGAAATGGCAACCCACTCCAGGACTCAATACTTAATGCTTAGAGCCAGAGCTCTGAAGTCAAATGCTGAGTTCAAATCTTGGGTCAACTATTCATGTAACTATGGGTTAGCACCAATGCCATTTTTTTTCCCCATCTGTAAAATGTAATTATAATAGTATCTACCTAACAAAACTGTTATGAGGATTAAATAAGAGAAATCCATCTTTAGCATTAATATCTGGCCATACTAAATTTTCAACATACATTCACTGGTTCTGCTACAGACATTATCATTTCTGAGTTTTAAGTAATTGTCTAGGGTCACAGCTAATTTCTAACACTAACCACTACATGCTCCAGTTTTTCAGCAGGATCTCCCTATTATGTCACTTGGTGGTGGTGAGCAAGGAGCTTAAAACAGATAGGCAATGTCCTTGAAATGCAACCTAACAAGCACATACCAAGGAGCATGATGGGAAAAGCACACTGCAGGTCCTTGGTCGGTTTCCAGGAGTTGCTTTTAGGAGCTTATTATTATGCTACAGAAAAATTAAATGATTTGGGCAATTTTAACAACACGCAACTTCTGACTCAGGCATGACTCTATCTTAAGGTTTGCCTCCTCTTTACTGTCACACTTGCTAGGGGAAAGAACTCTCCCCCGTACCTACTCTTTACCTGGAAGAGTGATTTGAAGCAGTTTACAAAGATGCAGCAGTGTACAACTCTGCAGCCACATCCATTCCAGCATTTATTATGTACCTACTGTGTGTCAGGAACTGTGCTGAATACAATAATATTAACAAGGTTGTAATGGTTAATTTTAAGTATCAACTTGACTGGGCACCAGGGTGCCTAGATTAAATATTTCTGGATGTGTCTGTCGAGGGTATTTCCCGATGACTGGCATTTAAACTGGTGAACTGAATAAATACCCTCTCCAATGTGGGTGGGATCATCCAACCCACTGAGGTCCTGAACAGAAAAAGGCAAATGAAGGGAGAATGAGCTCCTGACCTTGGTTGAGCTGGGACCTTGGTTTTCTCCTGGTTCTCAGGCCTATGGACTCAGACTGAGACTTACACATCACTTCCTCTGATCCTCCGGCCTTCAGACCCACACTGGACCAGCCTTTTGGGCCCCTGACCTGCAGGCTGCAGATCATGCGACTTCATGTCCATAACTAAGTGAGCCCATTCCTTGTAATTTCTTTCTCTCTTCTCTCTCTGTATACCTTGTTGGCTCTGTTTCTCAGGAGAATCCTGATACAAAAGTCTAGTAAGAGGACAGAGTATTTAGCTAGAGCAAATACTATGAAACTCAGGGAAAAAAAGATATCAGCCTGAGAACTCCAGTCAGAAGAACAAAGGGGAAGAAAGAAAACAGGAAAAGCCATAGGCATTCCTCTTTACACATTACTCAGGTTTTAAGGAAAAGATGCAATACTGATCATTTTTCTTTGTTCAAAATTAATAAAAGCAATTTTGTTTATGTATGTGGCAAGATGTAATAGCTCCTATTAACAGGCTAAACAAAACAATTTTAGAATTTAAAATCCTATTATCTGTTAAAATGTGTTTCAATTATGCCTTCCCAAAAGCTTGACACTGAAAGCATGATGAATCATAAGCAAGGTTTTTAAGTGAATTGAAAGATACTGCTAAAGCATCCAGAGAAAAGTGTTTAATGGGCCCATGAGGTCACTGTTCTTAAACCAGCAAGAACGGAAGTCTAAGGTGAAGAGACCTAAAAGCTTATAAAGAAGAGGAGTCGAGGTTTCACTCAGCAGCAGGATCAAGTCACCCTGTTGGCCCTTAGGCAGTTTGCTCCTGCAAGGTAAGTAATTTGTCTTTAAACATCTTTATATCCCCAGCACCTACCACTAAGTAAGCTCTGTGTAAATGTCTAGTGATCTAAACCCCTAACTTTTCTTTTCCTTTCTTGCTTTGCCACAAGGTAAGAATACAAGGGATTCAGACAGATCATGAGAAGGTTCTCTAGCTGTTCAAGTAAGTTAAAAAGATCAAAAGGCTTTTTATAACCTTAGAGTTGCAAGGAAAGACTTTGAGAATGAAAAGCAGAATCATGAAGACAAAGATAAATATCCAATGAAAATGTAAAACTTTATATAAAAAACATAAAATGAAAATAACACTAGGATAACTTCTTTAAAATATATAAAGCTTTCTTTGTAATCCATATAAACTAAAAAGTAACCATCTCTAAGGTACTTTAGTTTATATGGATTACATATATCCCAGGTGGCTCTCGCGATAAAGAACCCGCCTGCCAATGCAGGAGACATAAGAGATGTGGGTTTGAGCCCTGGGTTGGGAAGATCCCCTGGAGGAGGGCATGGCAGCCCACTCTAGTATTCTTGCCTGGAGAATCCCAAAGACAGAGGAGCCTGGTGGGATACAGTCCATAGGACTGCAAAGAGTCAGAAAAGACTGAAGTGACTTAGCATGCATGCATAAGTGACTTAGTACTTAAAAGAAATTAAAACAATCATGTATTAGTAAAACACAGAATATTTTTAAAAGGAAATGTAAGAACAGATGTTGCCTCTGAGAAGAGCAACTGGTAGTCTGGCGTGGAAGGAAGACATTTTTTCCTCATATAATGTTCAAGTTGTTTACTATGGCAAATACCACACTCTTAAACAATGTATCAAAATGATATGTACATCATAGGTTCTCATAAGAGTTTAAGTTATGTTAATTTTTATATATAAATATATATAAAATATTTAGGAGTTAATGAATATAAAATGCTTAGCACAGTAAGCAATATCATAAGAACAACACAAACAGTATATTATATTTTACTGATACAGTATACACATTATCTTACAGATCAACACAGGGAAAAAGGAAATACTCCCCAAAATAGAAAGAATATGAAACATTAATTCAAAAAAATGGTAAATAAATCTATGGCACATTTCCAATTTCTCCAGTAATCAAATGCAAAAAGTTTCTTTGCTTTTCAGATTTATATAATTTAAAAGGACTGACAAAATTCATTACACCAAGAGGCGGAAATGAAACAAGCAGCCTGGTAACACTGCTCTTGGTGAGAAAGCTATCTGTACATGAGCATTCCGTTGGCCCGACAACTCCACATCAAGGACTTTAACCTAAAGAAATAAAACACAGTTGGAAAATGGGAATAGCCCCAGTTTTCCCCACCCAGGATAGCTAAAATATCCACCAAAAACCTGCAATCTTTGTTGCATGAAGACCCAGAGGATAGAATTCAGAGCAACCAAAGCCACTGGGAAGTGAGCGAGAAAGTCCCAGAAGGGAGAGAGAAAGCAGGGAGCCCCAGATTTTGTGGCTGACTTTTGAACCAAGCACTCATGGGGCACACTCCAAGCAGAGCAGGTAAGACTGAAATAAATAATATTCGTGTTGCTATTCAAATAGGAAGGACAAAGTCTGCTATTTTTCAGTCAATTCAACTGTTCTAAAAATGACAATACTCAGAGGAATGTAATTCAAACACTAGAAAACACATCATTCACAATGTATAGGATACAGTCAGAATAAACAGGAAAAAAAAGAAAACACCATCCATTCTCAAATGAAAAGGCAATCAATAGAAATGATCCCTGAGATGTCCCAGATGTTGAAACTGGCAAAGATTTTTAAAGCATCAATATCTATGCTCAAGGAAAATAAGCTTGTACGGAATGAAAAGATAAGAAATCTCAAACAGAAACTATAAATTCTAAAAATAAAGTATCTGAAAGCAAAGATTCACCGAATGGCAGAATGGTGATGACAGAAAAAAGGATCAGTGAACCTTGATGTAGGTAAGTAAAATTTATCTAACATGAAGAACAAGAAGAAGTAAAAGTACAGGAGGGCTTGGGATATACCATGTACATCAACACCTTCTTTTAAGGAAAGAAGCCCACTTTAGTTTCTGTTCTTCTTAAGAAGGTTTAGGGAGCAAGAGGACAGGCAGACATAACACTGTCTGTTTTTTTAATTTAATTTTTATTTTATGTTATAGTTGATTTACAATGCTGTGTTAATTCAGGTGTACAACAAAGTGATTCAGTTATATATGCATATATCCATTCTTTTTAAGATTCTTTTCCCATGTAAGTTATTATAGAATATTGAGTAGGGTTCCCTGTGCTATACAGTGGGTCCATGTTGATTATTTATTTTATATACAGCAGTTACACTGGCCTGACTACTGTTACATGAGGAACCATGGAGGGGTGGGCACAAGGTTAGCTAAGTCACTTCAAAGGTGGCTATTGTCAATTAACAGTGGATTATAAAGTCCCTTTTGACCAAGAGGAACATTTTTTGCCGGTCATCAGTATACTCTCCACCCCCTCCTCCTTTACTTAAACTTTCTACTTCTTTTAATGAAAATAAACAGTTTTCAAAAAGGCTTCATAATCGAGGTCTCTTTCTGATTCTGATTCTGTTTACAATATCCTAAGAAAGGGTGGGAAATATGCTATTTATTTTCAGATGGTTCATACAGAATTATGCCTGAAGCTCTATAGGGTTTCTAGAAATACTGACTATCCTATGCTTTTATTCCTAATCTCTGTTCCCTTTCTTCCCTTTAAAATCCAAAATGGTACGTACAATTAGAATAAGATCATGAATTTAAAAATTTCCAGTTCCTTTTTTATTTCATCACAAATTCTGAATAAGGGACCACTTTGTGAACAATGGTCCCTGGTCGGGGGAACTAAGATCTTGCAAGCCCTGTGATACAATCAAAAGAAAAAAAATATATAGCACATTTCCCTTCCATTCTTTGTTGTTTTTAAACAACAAACTCACAACTAAAACAGCATCTGAAAAATAAAGATATTTGCACTCTTAGTTTGAGATGCCCCCTTTCTAGTCCATCTCTAACTCGGATCTACCCTGAGGCAATCATGTTCTTTGGCCAAAAAAAGACGAGACAGCAGCAAATAAGGGAAAGAGAAAGACAAGAAAGAGAAGGAAAGAGGATAAAAAGACCAACATTTTAAATAAGTGACTCTACTGCCATCTGTATCTTATTTCCTTTCAGTGGCAATTATACCTTACATTTGAATAAAACTTTTAATATTTTTTTCAAGGCATTTTCCCATTCTATGAGAGCCAGTCTGTCCTTGTCATTCAAGAAAAGACTGGAAGGTACAAACAGTAGAGTTTCATTTGACAAGAATCAGTGGGCTGTGAAACCAAATTTATTGTAGGGTTCAAGGTGTTTGAATAAGCTTCCTAATTTTAAAAAATGCAGAATTACAAAACATGACAAATGTTAAAACTTTTGAGAAAAGGCTTGATTTCCTTACCTGAAACTGACATGCACATTTCAAACCATCTCCATCTTCTTTACAGACTCCTCCATATTTACATGATGTTTCATCACAAACCCTCAGATCAGACTCCCTCACATTTAATTCTGTAAAAGAAGAAAAATCGTTTCATATATGTGTGTGTGTGTCCTTTTTATCCAAATGTGCATATATAAATAAAAGAAAAAAAATCCTTATACCGCATCGACAAGTATAAGAAGTCACAACATACAAAAATCAAGTTCTACAGGACACAAAATGTTCAAGATTCCCCATTTTTTTGGGTTGTGCATAGTAATGTGCCTAAAACCACATAAAGCAAAGCAAAATAAAGCTCAAAATGTCAGGATTTCACATAATTCTCAAAAAGGGAAATCCATAGAATTTTTTTATTTTGCCTGCCAAGAGCTTAAGACAGTCTTCTTACTATTATTACCTTAATAATTTAGAATTTTTCTAGTGACTGAGTTACTTTTAAGGGCAGCCAATAATAACTGAAGAAAAATTTTGACTTTTTTGGCACCCAGAACAAGTTTTGGGTGATCATTATTCACTCTAGACAGATAAACAGTTTCGATTACAAAAGAATGATAAAGTAAGCTTGAATTTCACACAATAGATATATACGGTAGTTTTCACCATAAGTATATATGGGGCATTTATATGCAAAGAAAGAGGTTCAAAATCTTCATAGATTTAAAATTTTTAAATGATTGATATAATTTTGCTACCACAGGAAGCAGAGCCTATCAACAATACAAGTATTCTGCAGTCATTTTGTGCTTGCTCCAAGACTGTCAGTCTTATTCTGGAACGATCAAAATAATCTCTCTAGGAAACCTAATAAATTGCTTCCAGGTTAGAGAAAAGCTGCCAATCACATGGAACTGGGTGAAAACCACTACAAAGCCAATTTTCATATCCTCCCTACTGGGAATGAGAGCTACAGCAACAAATGCACTTACATAAACAATCAACAAATGGTTGTTTAAAAACTCATCCCAGGGCCTCCCTGATGGCTCAGGGGTGAAGAATCTGCCTGCCAATGCAGGAGACACGGGTTCAATCCCTGACCCAGGAAGATCCCCGTGTGGCAGAGCAACCAACCCGTGTGCCACAACTCCTGAGCCTGTGCTCCAGAGCCGGAGAACCACAACTGCCGAGCCTGCGCGCTGCAGCTGCCGAAGCTGGCACCCCCTAGAGCCTGGGCTCCCCAGCAGAAGCCACGCAATGAGAAGCCTGCATACCACAACTAGAATGCAGCCCTGGTTCACCACCACCAGAGAAAAGCCCATGCAGCAACAAAGATCCAACGGAGCCAAAAATAAACAATATTATTGAAAGAAAAAAAAAAAAGACAACTCATCCCAGTGAGGAGGTGAATTCATGAGTCTGGAAGCAGAGAAGCCCAGGTTAGCTCCTGACTCTGTGGCTCAATAGCTGAGACACTCTGGGAAGAGCACAAGACCTCCTTCCTGCAGCTCCAGATGGAAATGAGGTCTTGGCAAGCCCATCTCAGCGAGCATTTCTCCTGCAGCCCCTCATCCCTGGTTGTTTTCTACTTCTAGATGTCAGAGCGGGCCCCAGTGGACTGACTTGAGGAGGCTCTCTCTCTCTACCTAGGGACAGGCGTCCTGGTTGACCATCACTGCTGCTCTCGGCCCCATTTGTCCTCAGCGCTCTGCAATACGTCTCTGCCATTTGTCTCAGGTCTCCCACCCGCAGCTGACCCTCTGAGGAACTGACAGTCTAGCAGCGAAGCACCCAAGGAGTGGACATTCAGGGTACTCATTTGAGTAACCACCCTGAACCAAGCATTGCACTAAAGTAAGCATGTCTATGCAACTACAGGTTACAAAAAAAAATTTTTTTTTTCTTTTCCTTAAATGGATCTCAGGTGCACAGAATTGGATTACTCTAAAGTTCAAGCATACGTGTAAAAAAAAAAAAATTTTTTTAGAAGATCAGCAGAAACAAAAAGTACAGGAAACTAATGCAGCTGTTTTGCCGCTCTCCATGTTTCACACAGCATTCAAGGCAGAGGTGACCATCCTTCGATTCCTTTCACCTTGGCTCTGGAGGCTTTATGTGCTTGGTGTTCCTCATCTTTCAATTTTCGCTCATTCTTCCCTTTCCCCCCTCAAACACTCACACTAACTAGCTCCTGAGGCTCAATATTAAGTGGGAGGGGGGGTGCTTTTTTCTGTCTACCTATATTCCTGCAGGGAACTCGCACAAGCTCTCCAGGTTCCAGTTACCGTCTTATGTACACATCAAAACCCAAGGAACATAACCAAATATTCATAAAGAACTGCTCTAGAAAAGAAGATAAGAAAGCATGACATCTCTGCTCAACCACAGGCTTAATCAATTTTAGGGATCACAGAAATAAAAAGAAAATTCATAAATTTTAGTCTATTTCTCTTACTTCTTCGTAGCTTCAAGATTCACACTGGGTTCCAATGAAATCAGACATATCAAACAACAAATAAATAAAATTTTTATTTTGTTCATGGGGTCAAGATCACGCTTTAAGACTTGCTATCTTGGCTTCAGATTCTTTTGAGTTGTAATACTTTGTCTGTTGTATTTTTAAAAGCACAATGGAACTGCAATCAAGAGCCTAAACCCTCCCTGCCACAAAGATGTTCACACGCACCTGTTTGCACGACAGACCAAAGAACACCTTGGGAGAATAGTCATTCATACTAAGGTGAAGCTTCCTGGTATCTCAGTTAGTAAAGAATCTACCTACAGTGCAGGAGACCTGGGTTCAATTCCTGGGTCAGGAACATGCCCTGGAGAAGGAAATGGCAACCCACTCCAGTATTCTAGCCAATGGAGAACTGTCCGTGGAGAATCCCACTGACAGAGCAGCCTGGCAGGCTTCAGTCCATGGGGTCACAAGAGTCGGACACGACTTAGCAACTAAATCACAAGGTAAAACAGAAAAGCTCAGCCTGATAAACAAAGTCTTGGATGGACAGGAGGAGTCCAGGCAAAGTCTTAAATAATTGGGTGCTACATCATAGTTTGATAAAAATTAGTTTATCAAGAGTATCATGACTTTCCAGTACCCTGACTCCTCACAAATTTGAGAACTATGGCGTTAGTGCAAAATCAGTACAGAAGGAATTCTGAATTGGGGTCATCTTCTGTTCAGTACCAGGCATCAGGAGGGCACTCTACTACCTATCAATGATAATGATGATAACACACCTGCCTTCCTGAGCCCCAAGTAGGAATTCAGAAGAAAGGACGAGTCATTTCTAAGGCCAAAAATCAGTTCTCCAAACAGAAATATTTTACACACAGAATCACTCAGAAAAGTGGATTCAAAACAGAAATATTTAGTTCTAGTTGCAAATGTGCTCATCATATAATTCTCTAAATGTAAAAGTTATCCCGATTTTCATCAACTTTCCAAGGCTGGGGAACAATATACCAGAAGGGAAGAAATCCTATTTACTATGAATGTGAACTGCCAGAACCCCCAACTTTTGGCACCACTAACTAGGTTCAGGCTGCAGTTGAAAATGAGATCCATTAGCATTCCAGAATGCGACTTTCCTACTACCATTCCAATTAAACAGAAGGTAACTGGGGGATCTTATGAGTTAGCTAGTAATTATGGGAGCCAAAAAGTGAATTAACTTTGCAAGATTTTATGACAGAATTGTGGGTTTCTCCATCTCAGTACTACTGACATTTTGGGGAAGATAGTTCTTTGTTGGAGGGGGCTACCCTGTTCACTGCAGGATGCTCGGCAACATCCTGGACCTCCACCCACTAGAAGCCAGTAGGATCAGCTGTAACCAAAAATGTCTCAACACTACAAAACATCCTCCAGGGAACAAACTCACTACCAGGCGAGACTCACTGTAAAAGATGAGATTAATTCTCCAGCACAATCATTATAAAGAAAATGAGTCAAACAGCAGCAATCTGCAAAATCTCTGTACTACAGTTATTTTTCATTGCAACAGGAGGCTCAAAGTGGGTGTCCTCCTTTAAGGATGTCTTAACCTCTCACCAGCCTGGCTTCTTTCCCCTTTCATATCAAAATTCTATCAAAGGTCAAAATCACTCTATTCTAAAGATCCCACACCTTTCTTCTTAAGTCTTCCAGCTCTTTTCTTGACCTGTCTACTGGAGCTGACACACCTGGCCGCCCCCATTCCAACCTGGTAATCTTAATTATTCCCCCAACTCACTCTCTGACCACTTCTCAGTCATTCCTTTTTCCTTCTGCTGCTGCTCAATCCACGTCACTCTTAGAATTTATCCCTGACTTAATCAACACTTCAGATTAACCAAAGTGTGCTTTTGTCTGTAAAACAGGCCAACCAATGCCCATGGCTCAGTGAATCCTCAAAGCTACTAGGTCACTCTCTAGAACATTCATGAGTACCTAGCTCCAACTAGGAGAGCTGCTCTTGTGCTGCGAGAGTCGGTTACGTATGTTATACAGTCCATGTATACCAATTGTATTCATTACTGTGATTATGTGGTTTCAACTCTTCATAAGAGAGAAAATAAATTTTCTATGAAAACAAAATCGGATGCTACAGAAAGACTTAGGACGAGTCCCTTTTTAAAAATAGCTGTTGCCTTAGATGGAGGCAAGATAAAAATCCAGGTTTTTGTATCTGCAAGTCTTTAAATTCCTTTTTAAAGACATTAAAACTGGAATGTGTACTCAATGCATTATGAATGTGGTTTATTCAAGAATGGGGAAACTAGTTATTCTCAAAGAAAAACTCTGGGTTCTCTTTCAAAATATCGTTTAATAAAAAAGTTAAAATACATTTACAAATCATTTTGTGACTCCTCACTTTAAAAACTTTCTTGATTAACCAACTCCCAGAATCTTACGGCACTGAGACAAGAGGGCTCCTACTATGCATAAAAATACTGTCCTCGGCCATCCACTGTAACGTCTCATCTTACTTCTCTCAGCACTCTCGTCCACTCCCAAGACTCAAGTCTTCAGAGTTGGTGTGCCCGAACCTTATTAAAGCCATTCTCATCTGCTTTTGCCAGTGCCATTTCCAGTCTTCAGAGCACTGCTGAGCAAGGTCCTATAAATTAATACTTAAATAGGATTTACTGATAAGTATTCTTTAAGTACTTTACAACATGTGGAAATACTCAGTTTATCTCTAGGTGATTCCTTATTGACTCTCTTTCAGGACATGTTCAAACTTTGTACCATGTTCTTAAGAAAATTTCAGTGAGTTTATTCTCATTGCCTAGATGTTAAAAGTACTTGCAAAAAAAAGAAAAAAAAAAAATAGTATCTGGGAAAACCTACACACTCCAGTGTTCTTGCCTGGAGAATCCCAGGGACGGGGAAGCCTGGTGGGCTGCCCTCTATAGGGTCACAGAGTCAGAAACGACTGAAGAGACTTAGCAGCAGCAGCAGCAGCACACACCAATCCAACCTGACATGACCCCTGCTAGATTGTTTCACTCCCAAAGATGCCCTGTTTGTTCGTGACACTGTGTCCAGCTGTCTACATGACAGTTCCACAATCTCTATGCTGAAAACAGTGGAAATATTAAAATATTTCAACATTTAAGATATCCCACACCAGGAAATAGTGTGACACAGCCATGGACTACTACACAGCTGTTTAAAAGGTTGTGTGTATTATATAACAATATGGAAATATGCTGATGAATGTTAAGTAAGGTAGAAGACAAAGCTATACAAACATCAATATAATGCATAAAAAAACATATATAGGAAAATCCAACTGTGTTTGCACCAGTGGAACATGGATTTTTTTTTTCCCTCTCTTTTCAAGTTTTTATACCAGTTATATTCAAAGGAAGCACTTCCCTGGTGGCTCAGCTAGTAAAGAATCCACCTGCCAACGCAGGAGACAGAAGAGATGTAGGTTCAATCCCTGGGTCAGGAAGATTCCCTGGAAAAGGAAATGGCAGCCCACTCCAATATTCTTGCCTGGAAAGTTCCATGCACAAAGGAGCCTGGCTGGCTACAGTCCATGTGGTTGCAAAGAGCTGGACACAGTCGAGCACGGGAGAGAACAGTCAATGTGACTTCAAACAAGCTCAGACACAGTTTGCCATACAATGGGCAAAGCATGAGTTTCAGAGCCAATACCGGCCAGGTTCACAGGCTGGTTCTTCACATTTTAGAGTAACATCATCTTCCCTAGGTGTTGTAATGATTAGATAAGACGATGTATTAAAAAGCAACGGTGCCTAGAACAAGAAGGTATACAACAAAGATTCACTTCCTTTCCTTTCCCAGAACAATCTTAGAGATAGCTGTAATGACACAAGTCATTGAAAACTGAAACAACAGATCTATCTAGTAAATGTTGACTTCAGTCTCAGCAAGTGAGACGAACTAGGAATTAAATTCTCTTCAACTTGGTTACTAAATTAACGATATTACATGAGTTATCTTCTGCTATGAAGATATTGGGGGAAAATAAACTGCTCAATAGTTCATGATATAAAACCAAAAGCAGTTTACCTTAATATTAAACAGCATTCACAGAAGAGATGACTAAAAGATCTCTAAGCTATATAAAACAAAAGAAATGCACATGTGCCATACAATTTATCTGACTCCAATGTTTTTCATCCGATTCTGCACACTACTGCCAAACTACCCTTTGTTAAACACCATTCTGATCATGTCAGTCCTCCAATCAAACACCTAGAGTCATTCCTTGCTGCCTGTTTCAGTTCTAAATGCCTGTATGTCAGGATGCTTCAGGCAAGGTGAGGGGGAGGACAATCTATTCCAGGATAAAAGAGAAATACCTAGATTTCAAGCTGGGTATTAATGGTACCCAGGGTCTTTCTAGCCCTACCAAAGATCTCAAATTTGGACACTCTCTCCCTTACTCCTAATTTTTGACTAGCTTGGCAAACCTGGGTGCTTCCCTCTCCCAGATCCACAACCTGAAGCCTCTATACAGCTGCCAGGTGACAAGGACAGAGGAGTATTGGGGCTGTTAACGGTATGGAAATTATTTTGGGAGCAATGGAAAACACTTTGCAATTATATTTTAAGTAGAAGTGATAGCTGCATAACACACTAAATATATTTAAAAAAAAACAAACACTGAGTTGTATACTTTAAAATGGTGACCTTTATGTTATGTGGATTATATCTCAAAAAAGAATAAAAAACTTCAAGAATAGGAGAAAATAATCATGTCATCTAAATTTTGAAAAAGATGAACAAGGGATATAATTTGCTGTTTAACAGGCAGACTCTAGAATCAGACTTCCTAGATCAGCATCCTGCCTCTGCTGCCTGTCACTTATCAAGTACATAACACCTTAGTAATTTAACACTCTGAGCCTCCATTCCCTCATTTGTAAAATGGGGACAATAACAGCACCCATCTCATAATGCTGATGAAGGACTGAATAAAGACAGGGAAAGCACTCAGCAGTGCATGACACATCAGAAGTGCTATGTTAAGTGTTTGCTGGTGTTGTTTTTTTTTAAATACCAGCTCTGGAGAAGATGGGGCAAATAAGCATTCAAACCAACTTTAAGAGTATAAACTGGCAGAACCTCTCATAGGTAAATGTGGCAGTAAATATGGAAATTTAAACTGTCTCTATGTCTTAACCCCACAACTCTATTACTAGGAAATTATGACAGGGATAGAAGACAAAACATACAAAAGTGTACCTGTAAGATACAAAGCTGATAACATCAGCTTTTTTATATAATAGCAAAGTGGAAAACAACCTAAGTGTCCACCTGTTTGGAATTAATTACATAAATTATTGATGAAATACTATGTAGCCATGTGACAGAAATACATCTACTGATATGGAAGGACCGAGATCCACTGTGTAGTGCAAAAAGCAGGTTATAAGATGATATAATTAATAGTAGAACTACATGTAACCTTGTTCTGTATATTCCAAGTCTCCTGTAAATGTGTCATCATGCTTTCATAATTTAAAATAACTAAAATTAAAAAACAAAACCACAGAGTTATAACACAACTTATATTTTGCAACATATATGTTTATGTAAGTATTTTTAACTTTTGAAAGTACATTCAGTATAGTTCCTACATTAAAAATTTTTAAATATCAACAAATAAATCTAAACACAAGAAAACATCCTTTTATTTCTATTTCTTTTTTTTTTCTGTTACTCCACATAACTTGTGGGATTTTAGTTTCACTACAAGAGGTCAAACCTGGGCCCAAAGCAGTGAAAGCACTGAGTCTTAACTACTGAACCACCAGGTAATTCCCATTTCTAGTTCTATTTCTAACCACTATTCCTTAGTGTCTGTGATACCAAATGGAATGGGAGGTAGCCAGAACCCAGATGTCACCCACAGAGACAAAAATCTACAAAAGAACTTGCAAGTTACCACTAAAGAGCCCAGTGTTAACTATTTTAAAAGGACTTCACAAACTCTGAGGCATTATTATTAATAGAAAGAGTCCCAGATTTGGAGTTTTAACTATTTGATTAAGTAACTACATGACACTGGGCAAGCACTAAATCTGAGAAACCCCAGTTCTCTACAGTAAAAATGGGTATAATAATCCCTCGCGGGATAAAAAAGATTAAAAGACATCTTTACAAAAGACCACCGGAAACTATCAAGGATACTTCTCCCCACTGGATAAAAACCATCAAAACCAAAACTATGACACAACTCCAACCTTAAACCTCATTTTATAAAACAGGAAATAATCTTTTTTTAAAAACTAAGTTTAATTAAATGGTAACTAGGAAGCACTTGCTTCCCTCATAGCTCAGTTGGTAAAGAATACGCTTGCAATGCAGGAGACCCTGGTTCAATTCCTGGGTTAGGAAGATCCACTGGAGAAGGGATAGGCTACCCACTCCAGTATTCTNCACTGGGCAAGCACTAAATCTGAGAAACCCTAGTTCTCTAGAGTAAAAATGGGTATAATAATCCCTCACGGGATAAAAAAGATTAAAAGACATCTTTACAAAAGACCACCGGAAACTATCAAGGATACTTCTCCCCATTGGATAAAAATCATCAAAACCAAAACTATGACACAACCCCAACCTTAAACCCCATTTTATAAAACAGGAAATAATCTTTTTTAAAAAGCTAAGTTTAATTAAATGGTAACTAGGAAGCACTTGCTTCCCTCATAGCTCAGTTGGTAAAGAATACGCCTGCAATGCAGGAGACCCTGGTTCAATTCCTGGGTTAGGAAGATCCACTGGAGAAGGGATAGGCTACCCACTCCAGTATTCTTGGACTTCCCTTGTGGCTCAGCTGGTAAAAGAATCCACCTGATATGGGGGAGACCTGGGTTTGATCCCTGGGTTGAGAAGATACCCTGGAGAAGGGAAAGGCTACCCACTCCAGTATTCAGACCTGGAGAATACCATATACAGAATACTGTATAGTCCATGGGGTTGCAAAGAGTCAGACATGGCTGAGCGACTTTCACTCACTCAGGAAGCACTTATGGTCTGAACCTGAAGGAAACAATAGTAAATATAATTGCACAACCTAAGAAACATCTCAAACCACTTTACAGAGGAAAAAAAATCTATGAAAAAAAAATAATAAACAAAGACTGAGCTGACATGTGAACAACAGAGAATCTAAATATACAACAAGGCTATGAACAAGAGAACTGAAACAGTAATATGAGCAGTTTAGATTCACTTGTAAAATAATATTATATAAAAGCTGACCAAAAAATAAGCTGAACTTAAAATTCCAGAAGATCTGATCTGTGAACAGTAGTGGCTCCAGGTTAAACAGAACATGCCAAAGCAAACATTAACATCAAGAAAAAGGTTCAGGAATTCCCTGGTGGTCCAGCGGCTAAGACTGCACTTCCAATACAGGGGGCCTGAGTTCAATCCGTGGTCAGGGAACTAGACCCTACGTGCCACAACTAAGACCCTATGCAGCCAAATAAAAATAAATAGTTTTTTAAAAAATAAAAAAGTTCAAACTTTCTGGTATAAATGAAATAATTTCAGCACAAACATTATAAGATACATTAAGAAGAGAATGGCAATCATCACAGATGTCTATGTACAATTTTTCATATTCCTCAAACTTCTTCCATCAAACAAATACTATTTTTATAATAAAGAAAAAAGGTGTGGGGTTCTTTTCCTTTTCCTTTTTTTAACCATGGAAAAGACTTAGAGAAGAATATCTGCACAAAAAATAGGAGGAATGGAGTCATGGTTGAAAAGGTAATACCTGCCAAAGTTTCTGAAGGCAGAAGAATATGTTAAGAACTTTAGAACCTAAAATGACTTTTCAAAAAATGATGAAACTACTGAGCCATGAAAAATATATGACATTTGTAAAAAAGGAATATATTCAAACAGTAACAAAAGATTAACAGTAAATCATCTAATCAAGTAAAAGCAAATAAAGTTTTAAGATTTAAATTTAAATAGAATTTCACAGTGTACAAGAAGAGTAGTGTGCCAACTGCTAACTGTTTCAGTTCTCCCATGAGAGAAGCTAGTAAGGGAACTAATAGCAGGAATAATGAAAACAGTTCTGTTAAAACAATGTTTCTAACAATGCAAAAAAAGGGGCGGGTGAGCAGGAGAAGGTAAATGGGCTGACATTATCTCCCAAACCAGCTTTTATAAAAGTGAAATTTACATGCTACTAAAGAAAGTCTAGAGATCTCTTCAAGAAAATTAGAGATACCAAGGGAACATTTCATGCAAAGATGGGCTCGATAAAGGACAGAAATGGTATGGACCTAACAGCAGCAGAAGATATTAAGAAGAGGTGCCAAGAATACACAGAGGAACTGTACAAAAAAGATCTTCACAACCCAGATAATCACAATGGTGTCACTCACCTAGAGCCAGATATATCCTGGAATGCGAAGTCAAGTGGGCCTTAGGAATCATCACTATGAACAAAGCTAGTGGAGGTGATGGCATTCCAGTTGAGCTGTTCCAAATCCTGAAAGATGATGCTGTGAAAGTGCTGCACTCAATATGCCAGCAAATTTGGAAAACTCAGCAGTAGCCACAGGACTGGAAAAGGTCAGTTTTCTTTCTAATCCCAAAGAAAGGCAATGCCAAAGAATGTTCAAACTACTGCACAATTGCATTCATCTCACACATTAGCAAAGTAACACTCAAAATTCTCCAAGCCAGGCTTCAACAGTACGTGAACCATGAAATTCCAGATATTCAAGCTGGTTTTAGAAAAGGCAGAAGAACCAGAGATCAAATTGCCAACATCCGTTGGATCATCAAAAAACCAAGAGAATTCCAGAAAAATATCTACTTCTGCTTTACTGACTATGCCAAAGCCTTTGACTGTGTGGATCACAACAAACTGGAAAATTCTGAGAGAGATGGGAATGCCAGACCACCTGACCTGCCTTTTGAGAAATAAGTATGCAGGTCAGGAAGCAACAGTTAGAACTGGACATGGAACAATAGACTGGTTCCAATAGGAAAAGGAGTCCGTCAAGGCTGTATATTGTCACCCTGCTTATTTAACTTAAGCAGAAAACATCATGAGAAGCACTGGGCTGGTGGAAGCACAAGCTGGAATCAAGATTACCAGGAGAAATAACAACCTCAGATATGCAAATGACACCACCCTTATGGCAGAAAGTGAAGAGGAACCAAAGAGCCTCTTGATCAAAGTGAAAGAGGAGAGTGCAAAAGTTGGCTTAAAGCTCAACATTCAGAAAACTAAGATCATGGCATCTGGTCCTATCACTTCATGGCAAATAG
>SJYA01001386.1:1539185-1564137 GCA_006410615.1 Neotragus moschatus | reverse complement strand
TTTTTTTTTTTTTTGGCCTCGCTGTGCTGCTTACGAGACCTTGCTCTCACACTTTGCTCTCAAGGACCGACACCATGCTCTCAGCACTGAAAGCATGGATTCCTAACCACTGGACCACCAGGGAATTCCCCACCTAGGTCTTATATGAAAACCTAGAATTATATAACACATTCTTAGGCCATAATGGAAAACCACAAAACAATCTATCAGTAACATCTAAATTCCTAAGCTATACAACGACAACGACGACGACAGAGGAAATTTACCATAAATGCCTGTGGTCTTAAGGAAATAGAAACAAAGTTTTGTTTCTTCCTCAAGAATTTAGAAAGAGAAAAAAAGGGAAAGCTAAAAAATGGGAAGTACCAAAACTAAGATATAAAACTGATAAAGGAAAACTAAATATGATAAAAAATATATATATCATTAGAGAACATGTAAAGCAAATTGGTATACAGTCAGATGATAGCAGGATAGCTTTCAAATAGGAAGAGGTAGGAGGCAGATTCAAGGCAAGATTTGAGAAGGGAAAGGACAGAATAAAGCAGAAGTTGCAAGGAGTTATGGGCAGGAGAGGTGCTCAGACGGGAAGGGCCGGAAACTGCAGAAAAAAGGATTTACATTCAACTTGGTGGTTGTGAGCAACCGCAATGAAGGATTACACACCAGTCTGACCCTCCTCCAAACAGGTTCTCCACCCCATATCAAGAGCATCACAATTCATCTTGCCGCCTACAGGAGGTGATCCAGAAGCTAAGGGAGAAAAAGGTCAGTGAAAGGACGGCTGGGTAGGGCCTAGCAAGCTGAAGAGCTGATGCCCCATTAGACAGCTCTGGAGAATTTTTGCCATGTGTAAAAAGCCTAACGTTATCAATACCTCCAAGTTCAAAAAGTGAAAGTGAAAGCCGCTCAGTTGTGTAGGGACTCATTGCAACCCCATGGACTATACAGTTCATGGAATTTTCCAGGCCAGAACACTGAAGTGGGTGGCCTTTCCCTTCTCCAGGGGATCTTCCCAATCCAGGGACTGAACCAAGGTTTCCTGCATTGCACACAGATTCTTTACCAGTTGAGCCACAAGAGAAGCCCAAGAACACTGGAGTGGGTAGCCTATCCCTTCTCCAGAGGAGCTTCCCGACCCAGGAAACAAACCAGGATCAAACAAACTGGAATGGGTAGCCATTCCCTTCTTTAGGGAATCTTCCCAACCCAGGGATAGAACCCAGGTCTCCTGCATTCCAGGTTGATTCTTTACCAACTGAGCCACTAGGGAAGCCCTGATAAGTTTAGAAAAGGCAGACCAAAATTCAGATTTTTAAGTGACACTTCAAGATTTTCAAATGGTTAACAACTAATTCAATTTCTAAAGTGCAGCCAAACAAATCCTCTGAGTTCCCATTTCCACTGTCATCTTTCACCATGCCCCTAGTCTCGTCTCCTTTCCCTTTCAATTCCAGACTTTGTTTTCTAAAACCACAATGTCACTCAAATCCTTTAAAAGCTTTCCTTTCTCTTCAGAGCAAGTGTCAAACCTTCAGTTCAGCCTTAGAGGCCTTCCTCTAATATGGTGCCAATTGTGTTAGACTCATCTCCTGCCTTCATCCCCACAGCCCAGTATCCCCAAATAGTCTCCTTGCTTCCCCATCTTTGTAGCTGGATTCCAGCGCCATTCCAGTAGCCTAGAGATCACTCTTTCCAACTCTCCTCAGTTTCTACATTCTTTCAGTCACTAACTCCACAAGTAAATACAGGATGGGCATCTAATTTTGTGTCAGATATGGTTCTAGACACAGATGATACAGCAGTGAACAAAAAAAAAAGACAAAAATCCCTGCCCCCATGGATCTACAGAGTCGTCAGAGAATAACATGCGTAGTAAGTCACAGGCTTCCCTCATGGCTGAGACAGTAAAGAATCTGCCTGCAATGCCGGAGACCTGGGTTCTATCCCTGGGTTGGGAAGATTCCCTAGAGAAGGGAATGGCTACCCAGTACTCTTGCCTGGAGAATTCCATGAAGAGAGGAGCCTGGTGGGCTACAATCCACGGGGTCACACAATGATTGAGACACACGTGAGCGACTAATACAACTTTTCTTATTAGGTCCCAGAGAAAAAGGTGCTTTGGAGACAGAAAAAAAAAAACCACAAACGAGGATTCGGGTATGAGAAAGGGAGAAGGGGTGGGAGGCAGAAAGGTTGCAATTTTAAGGCATCATTTTGAAAGTGAAGTTGAAGATGAGAAGGAGCTAGGGGATAAGTTACTGGGACAAGAAGGTTCCAAGCAAAAGGAAGGTCAACAACAAAGGCCTCAGACAAAAGTGTAGCTGGTGTTTTGGGCTGACATTCTACTCTGCCCGTAAAGCCCAGTTCAAGAGCCACTTATTCAGGAAAATAGGAATTATTTTTTGATTCCCAGAAATAGGAATTATTCATTCCCTTAACACTGTATCAGTATCTTCCCTAGGGCACACCTCAAGTAGACTGAGCAACTTCACTTTCGCTTTTCACTTTCATGCATTGGAGAAGGCAATGGCACCCCACTCCAGTATTCTTGCCTGGAAAATCCCAGAGACAGAGGAGCCTAGTGGGCTTCCATCTATGGGATCGCATAGAGTCGGACACGACTGAAGTGACGCAGCAGCAGCAGCATATAGTGGAAACCTTCACTGATCAATTAATCATAAAAGTCAGGTAGAGCAAGGAGTCATTTTTTAAATGACACATACAGATTACAACCATTTTAAATTTCAAACATATAAATGGACATTCATTTCCCCATATATTATAGCATCAAGACCTTTTCTTTGAGTATGGGTCTGCCACACGCAGCTCTCCACTTCCTCGGATAAACCACAATCATAACCCATTATCTACAATGTCCATTTTTTTCCCTTTCTCAGCAGAACAAGACTTTTAAAATATCTGCAAAGTTTTCTAGGAGTAGAATCCTCTCAGATTTGTAAGGTTTCCCCAATCCATTTTGGTTGAACTGACCACAGTTTAATTCATTGAAAAGCAATTCTTTCAGCTTTAGGCCTTTATCAAGTCTTTCGAAGCAATTCATAAAAACAGCTGCTTTTTGCATTCACATTTCATCTATTTAAGTAATATTTATTAATATTTATTGGTTTTGTTCACTGCTGTATCATCTGTGCCTATTAATTAATATTTATTATACCACTGGTATAAATAAACTTCAGAACAAACACAACTGATTCTTGGTAAGCAGAGAAATCAAACAATACACAGACAAACCAGAGCAAACTTAACACTGGAGCATCTGTATGCTGTAGGATTTGGATAATACGGTTCACTAAGGGAATGTTTAATACAGAAGGTTAAAATCAAGCCCAGCAAAGGATCTGAAGAGAAATCCTCCAAACAAAACATGTAAATAGCCGTTAAGCACACAAAAATGTGCTCAATGTCATTAGGGAAACACAAATCAAAACCTCACTGATACACAACTTCAATTAGGACTCCAACTAGAACAACTATAATAAGAAAGATAGTAACAAGTGTTGGAGAGGATGTGGAGAAACTGGTATCCCTGTACATTGTTGATGAAAATCTAAAATGGTTGCAGCTGCTTTGGGAACCAGTTTGCCAGTTTCTCAAAACGTTAAACAAGAATTGAAAACACAGGTCCACAAAAAAACCTATACATGTATGTTCATAGCACCATTATTCGTAACAGCCAAAATGTGGCAACAACCCGCTGTCCATTAGCAGATGGAAAAGCAAAAAGGTGCCACATATATCCATACTACTGAGTATTACTCAGCATGTATCAGAATAAAGTTCTGATACATGCTATACCATGGATGACCCCTGAAAGAACCATGCTAAGTGAAAGAAGTCAATCACAAAAGACCACTTACTATATGATGCCCTTTATATGCAATGTTCAAAATAGGCAGATCCACAATGTCAGGAAAAAGATTAGTAGTTGTTAAGGGCTGGAGGGAGGGGGGAGGGGCGGGGTGAAGAGGAATATGGAACCACTGCTAATAAGGTCAGGATTTGGGGGGAGTGAAATGTTCTGGAATTAGATAGTGGTGATGGTTGTATGACTTTGTAATTATACTAAAAATCACTTTAACTGTACACCTTTTAAAAACTCCACTGCTGCTGCTGTTGCTGTCAGTGTTCAATAAATGCTTATTACTGAGGGAGTGGAGAAAAGGGGGAGAAAGCCCAGATGTACTAAACAAATTTCCTGCATATACTTTTAAGAGGTTAACCAACCACTTCTGTTGGAATATAAGGCCTTTGAAGGCAGGGATGACCTCTAATATATTTCCCTTAATATTTAGTATATTAGAACATAGAAAGGCGATGCCAGAGAATGCTCAAACTACCACACAATTGCACTCATCTCACACACTAGTAAAGTAATGCTCACAATCCTCCAAGCCAGGCTTCAGCAATACATGAACCGCGAACTTCCAGATGTTCAAGCTGGTTTTAGAATGTTTAAGCTGGTTCCTCTGGCAGAGGAACCCGACATCAAACTGCCAACATCTGCTGGATCATGGAAAAAGCAAGAGAGTTCCAGAAAAAAACATCTATCTCTGCTTTAATGATTATGCCAAAGCCTTTGACTGTGTGGATCACAATAAACTGTGGAAAATTCTGAAAGAGAAGGGAATACCAGACCACTTGATCTGCCTCTTGAGAAACACATACGCAAGTCAGGAAGCAACAGTTAGAACTGGACATGGAACAACAGACTGGTTCCAAACAGGAAAAGGAGTACGTCAAGGCTGTATATTGTCACCCTGCTTATTTCACTTATGTGCAGAGTACATCAAGAGAAACGCTGGGCTGGAAGAAGCACAAGCTGGAATCAAGATTGCTGGGAGAAATATCAATAATCTCAGATATGCAGATGACACCAGCTTTATGGCAGAAAGTGAAGAAGAACTAAAGAGCCTCTTGATGAAAGTGAAAGAGGAGAGTGCAAAAGTTGGCTTAAAGCTCAATATTCAGAAAACTAAGATCATGGCACCCGGTCCCATCACTTCATGGGAAATAGATGGGGAAACAGTGGAAACAATGGCTGACTTTATTTTGGGGGGCTCCTAAATCACTGCAGATGGTGACTGCAGCCATGAAATTAACAGACGCTTGCTCCTTGGAAGAAAATTATGACCAACCTAGACAGCACAGTAAAAAGCAGAGACGTTACTTTGCCAAAAAATGTCCGTCTAGTCAAGGCTATGGTTTTTCCAGTGGTCATGTATGGACATGAAAGTTGGGCTGTGAAGAAAGCTGGGAGCTGGAGAATTGATGCTTTTGAACTGTGGTGTTGGAGAAGACTCTTGAGAGTCTCTTGGACTGCAAGGAGATCCAACCAGTTTATATCATCCATTTATATCATTCTTAACCACACCACAATCCAGAGGATCTGGATTTCTGTGACATTTTAAAAACCTACTTCAGATTCTCCACCTTGCATCTCTCACCAATGCAGCTGGCTGGTCTCTTTAAACATTTTTCTTTCTCTTTAACCTCATTCCCTAAAATAGCAACGTCTCACATGTTTAGCGTCATTTGTTCTTCTCTAACACCCTAGAGCCAAAAAGCACTGTTATCATTATCTTCACATTGCAAATGAAAAAAAAAATAAAGCAGCATGGCTAAGGCCACCTGGGCTCCTGGGCTCAAGGTTAATTTTTCTTCACATAAATCATGTATTTCCAAACATTTTTCTCTTTGGATGAACATGAAACCTCTCTGGTAAGGTAGATGTTTTAAAATAATAAGTACAGGGCTTCCCTGGTGGCTCAGTGGTAAAGCATCTGCCTGCTAACACGGGTTCAATCCCTGATCCGGGAAGATCCCACACGCTGTGGAGCAAGTAAGCCATGCAGCACAACTACTGAATTTGTGCTAGAGCCAGGCAGCTGTAGCTACTGAAGCCTGAGAGCCTGCGCTCTGCAACAGGAGTCACCACAGTAAGAAGCCCGCATACCTCAGACAGAGTAGCCACAGCTCACCGCAACTAGGGAAAAGCCTGCGCAGCAACCGAGACCCAGTGGGGCCACAAATAAAAACAATAAATAAAAATTACTAAAAAATAGTAAGCACAAACAACAAGATAACAATCGATAAGTATAAAGTCTAGGACAAGCAGAAAACTTAGACAAGATAACTTTTTTTTTTTAAAGGGCTTGTTTTGAACAAGAGATAAACAAAGGGCTCATTGCTTAGCAAAGATGTTGTAACATCAAGAGGCGACAGGGACATGCAGACCCTTTCAGTTTCTTCTCTGCTTTAGTAATCTTCACCAAAGAACAGGACCTTCAAAAACTGGGAAGGCAGACCCTGATAAAATGGAGCTAACATCTAAGGGAAGCGACATGGAAAGCAGACATTAATGGAATAGAGAGCTAGTTCAAAGGAATCTGCGTCTGATCCAAACAAATCACATTCCATAATGCTGAAAAAAACTTTAAGATCTGACTACTGATTATCTAAGCTATCTTGACAAGATGCCAGAAGACCAGAAAGGAAAGAATGCATTCTCAATTTTCAAAAAAGAAAAAACAAACCCAGAAAAAAACATCCATAGGTAAAGCTGCCACATATCCACCGAAAAACTCTAGAACGGGTCAATAAGTTTTTCAACACAGTGAAAAGAAAAAGCCACCATGGGCTCTCAATTAAGGCAGACTATAGGACATTTGCTTTTTGCTATGACTACTAAGAACGGAAAAGGGATGATACAGAGATATATATATATATACTGATTCTAACAAGACAATCTGACAGAATCTTTTAAATGATAGACTGGTGAACAAATTGGGAAAATGTTAACAGCAGAAGCTCAAAAATCTGTTATATACAACTAGGAAGATACATAGCTTGTTGAACATCCGGCTGATTAATGTATCAACATCAACCAATTTGGAAAGAAGTCTACAGTAAAATATCACAGAGTTCCATACTTTTCCATGATCTAAACAACTTCTATTAATTTAATGACGCTGCAGACTTTCTCCTCACATTTACAAGGGCCACAGGGCTGTGAGTGAGCCAACTCACATAGCCTGACAGAATCAGTTTTCAGAAAGGTCAGAATAGGTGAAAACAATGGTCAAAAACCCAAAATGAAAATTAACAGATAGTCAAGGCCAGTATTTAGATTTTAAAACTCAAACATGTAGAGGAGTAAACCAGTTTATGTGGGAAATGCCTGGGGTAATAAAGCTACTAAAAAAAAAAAAATCAATACACAATCTCAAGCTGCATTAATAGTTGCACACATCATGAGAAATGCTGCACTGGATGAAGCACAAGCTGGAATCAAGATTGCTGGGAGAAATATCAATAACCTCAGATATGCAGATGACCCTTATGCAGATGACACCACCCTTATGGCAGAAAGCAAAGAACTAAACAGCCCCTTGATGAAAGTGAAAAAGGAGAGCAAAAATGTTGGGTTAAAACGCAATATTCAGAAAACTAAGATCATGGAAGCTGGTCCCATCACTTCATGGCAAATAGATGGGGAAACAGTGGAAATTGTTCAGTTTAGTCGCGTAATCCTGTCCAACTCTTTGCAACCCCATGGACTGCAGCATGAGCGGCCTTGCTGTCCATCACCAACTCCCAGAGTTTACTCAAACTCATGTCCATTGAGTCAGTGATGCCATAAAACCATCTAATCCTCTGTTGTCCCCTTCTTCCCCCACCTTCAATCTTTCCCAGCATCAGGGTCTTTTCAAATGAGTCCCTTCTTCACATCAGGTGGCCAAAGTATTAGAGTTTCAGCTTCAGCATCAGGCCTTCAATTAATATTCAGGATTGATTTTCTTTAGAATAGACTGGTTGGATCTCCTTGCAGCCCAAGGGACTCTCAAGAGTCTTCTCCAACACCACAATTCAAAAGCATCAATCCTTCAGCACTCAGCTTTCTTTATAGNGTTTCAGCTTCAGCATCAGTCCTTCCAATGAACACCCAGGACTGGTCTCCTTTAGAATGGACTGGTTGGATCTCCTTGCAGCCCAAGGGACTCTCAAGAGTCTTCTCCAACACCACAATTCAAAAGCATCAATCCTTCAGCACTCAGCTTTCTTTATAGTCCAACTCTCACATCATACATGACTACTGGAAAAGCCATAGCTTTGACTAGACAGACCTTTGTTGGCAAAGTAATGTCTCCAGTTTTTGGCATGGTGTCTAGGTTGTTCAGAATTTTTCTTCCAAGGAGCAAGTGTCTGTTAATTTCATGACTCCAGTCACCATCTGCAGTGATTTTGGAGCCCAAAAAATAAAGTCTGACACTGTTTTCACTGTTTCCCCATCTATTTCCCATGAAGTGATGGGACCAGATGCCATGACCTTAGTTTTCTGAATGCTGAGTTTTAAGCCAACTTTTTCACTCTCCTCTTTCACTTTCATCAAGAGGCTCTTTAGTTCTTCTTCACTTTCTGCCATAAGGGTGGTGTCATCTGATATCTGAGGTTATTGATATTTCTCCCAGCAATCTTGATTCCAGCTTGTGCTTCTTCTAGTTCTGCATTTCTCGTGATGTACTCTGCATAGAAGTTAAATAAGCAGAGTGACAATATACAGCCTTGACATATTCCTTTTCCAATTTGGAACCAGTCTGTTTTCCCATGTCCAGTTCTAACTGTTGCTTCTTGACCTGCATACAGATTTCTCAGGAGGCAGGTCAGGTGGTCTGGTATTCCCATCTCTTTCAGAATTTTCCACAGTTTGTTGTGATTCACACAGTGGAAGGCTTTGGCATAGACAATAAAGCAGACATAGGTGTTTTTCTGGGACTCTCTTGCTTTTTCGATGATCCAACAGATATTGGAAATTTGGTCTCTGATTCCTCTGCCTTTTCTAAATCCAGCTTGAACATCTGGAAGTTCAGGGTTCACATACTGTTGAAGCCTGGCTTGGAGAATTTTGAGCATTACTTTGCTAGCATGTGAGATGAGTGCAATTGTGCAGTAGTTTGAGTCGTAACAGTGACAGACTTTATTTTGGGGGGGGGTCCAAAATCACTGCAGAGGTAACTGCAGCCATGAAATTAAAAGATACTTGCTCCTTGGAAGAAAAGTTATGGCCAATCTAGACAGCATGCTAAAAAGTAGACATATTACTTTGCCAACAAAGGTCCATCTTGTCAAAGCCATCGTTTTTTTTCAGGAGTCATGTATGGATGTGAGAGTTGGATTATAAAGAAAGCTGAGTGCCAAAGAATTGATGCTTTTGAATTGTGGTGTTGGAGAAGACTCTTGAGAGTCCCTTGGACTGCAAGGAGATCCAACCAGTCTATCCTAAAGAAAATCGGTCCTGAATATTGGAAGGACTGATGCTGAAGCTGAAACTCCAATACTCTGGCCACCTGATGTGAAGAAGGGACTCATTTGAAAAGACCCTGATGGTGGGAAAGATTGAAGACTGGAGGAGAAGGGGACAACAGAGGATGAGATGGTTGTACGGCATCACCAACTCAATGGACATGAGTTTGAGTAAACTCTGGGAGTTAGTGATGGAGAGGGANCAAAAGCATCAATCCTTCAGCACTCAGCTTTCTTTATAGTCCAACTCTCACATCATACATGACTACTGGAAAAGCCATAGCTTTGACTAGACAGACCTTTGTTGGCAAAGTAATGTCTCCAGTTTTTGGCATGGTGTCTAGGTTGTTCAGAATTTTTCTTCCAAGGAGCAAGTGTCTGTTAATTTCATGACTCCAGTCACCATCTGCAGTGATTTTGGAGCCCAAAAAATAAAGTCTGACACTGTTTTCACTGTTTCCCCATCTATTTCCCATGAAGTGATGGGACCAGATGCCATGACCTTAGTTTTCTGAATGCTGAGTTTTAAGCCAACTTTTTCACTCTCCTCTTTCACTTTCATCAAGAGGCTCTTTAGTTCTTCTTCACTTTCTGCCATAAGGGTGGTGTCATCTGATATCTGAGGTTATTGATATTTCTCCCAGCAATCTTGATTCCAGCTTGTGCTTCTTCTAGTTCTGCATTTCTCGTGATGTACTCTGCATAGAAGTTAAATAAGCAGAGTGACAATATACAGCCTTGACATATTCCTTTTCCAATTTGGAACCAGTCTGTTTTCCCATGTCCAGTTCTAACTGTTGCTTCTTGACCTGCATACAGATTTCTCAGGAGGCAGGTCAGGTGGTCTGGTATTCCCATCTCTTTCAGAATTTTCCACAGTTTGTTGTGATTCACACAGTGGAAGGCTTTGGCATAGACAATAAAGCAGACATAGGTGTTTTTCTGGGACTCTCTTGCTTTTTCGATGATCCAACAGATATTGGAAATTTGGTCTCTGATTCCTCTGCCTTTTCTAAATCCAGCTTGAACATCTGGAAGTTCAGGGTTCACATACTGTTGAAGCCTGGCTTGGAGAATTTTGAGCATTACTTTGCTAGCATGTGAGATGAGTGCAATTGTGCAGTAGTTTGAGTCGTAACAGTGACAGACTTTATTTTGGGGGGGGGTCCAAAATCACTGCAGAGGTAACTGCAGCCATGAAATTAAAAGATACTTGCTCCTTGGAAGAAAAGTTATGGCCAATCTAGACAGCATGCTAAAAAGTAGACATATTACTTTGCCAACAAAGGTCCATCTTGTCAAAGCCATCGTTTTTTTTCAGGAGTCATGTATGGATGTGAGAGTTGGATTATAAAGAAAGCTGAGTGCCAAAGAATTGATGCTTTTGAATTGTGGTGTTGGAGAAGACTCTTGAGAGTCCCTTGGACTGCAAGGAGATCCAACCAGTCTATCCTAAAGAAAATCGGTCCTGAATATTGGAAGGACTGATGCTGAAGCTGAAACTCCAATACTCTGGCCACCTGATGTGAAGAAGGGACTCATTTGAAAAGACCCTGATGGTGGGAAAGATTGAAGACTGGAGGAGAAGGGGACAACAGAGGATGAGATGGTTGTACGGCATCACCAACTCAATGGACATGAGTTTGAGTAAACTCTGGGAGTTAGTGATGGAGAGGGATGTCTGGCATGCTGCAGTCCAGAGTTGCAAAGAGTCAGACACGACTGAGCAACTGAACTGAACTGCATGTTTAAACTTGACTTCCCTGGTGGTTCAGTGGGAAAAAAATCCGCCTGCCAATGAAGGAGACAGGGGTTTGATCCCTGGGTCAGGAAGATCCCGGAGAGAAGGCAATAGCAACCCACTCCAGTATTCTTGCCTGGGAAATCCCATGGACTGAGGTGCCGGGCAGGCTACAGTCCATGGGGTCCCAAAAGAGTCAGACAAGACTTAGCAACTAAATGGCAACAACAAATGTCCAAACTGCAGTACTACAGCTCTCTAATTAATCAACTCTAAAAAATTTATTTTCCATATGAATTACTCCCAGATCTTCACCCTAGGAACAATTAGGACAAGAATCTACAAATACCCTTTAGTTAGAACTCTTAATTTTAGACCCAGAGTTATTCAAGTATATCTTAGCATTAAAAACATTTTATTTAATAAGCTTAATTTATTGGTATACATATCAAAATATCAATATATCCTTTAAATAAGGCTCAGATATTATTAAATCCAAATCCCTTTAACAAAAGAGTCAATTAAGAAAATTAAGTAACTTGCTCCAAATCATATAGTTGCCTAGCAAAGGCCACAATCCCCAAATCGTTCCTTTTTTCCACACCATGTGGGTTTTCAGCCCTCTATGTCTTTTTTTTAAACTTGTATTATCCACCAGAGTTAGCAAGCATACCCAAAAAAATATCCATCAATACACACTTTATTTTGCAAAGGACAAATTGGCTCAGCAAGAACAAATAACCACAGCACATTATCCCATAAAATATTTTGACATGGTGTGATCACCAAGTTTGATAGCCAATATTTGTTACAAAAGGGCATGCTAACATACTAATGACTTTTATTCTTAACCATTAAAGTGTGATTATGTATTAAGGCATTATCCCATATTTCACTTAACATTAGAAAAATAAAGAAAAAGTTATTACATGGATGGAAAAGCTTTTAATGGACATGCTATTGTTTACTGGGCTCATAACCCCTCCCCCATCATAAAATATGCCATTATGAAAATTACTAAAAGATTTCAGACCTTCAAACCTAAACAGCAGGCCAAAGGTTTTCTTGATTTAGGGTAGCATAAACATCTATGCTGAGGCCCACTTGCTCCCTCACTCCCCCAGGAACAATGCCCCTTTCAAGAGACGTACAAAGGTTGTCTGGCAGGCTAACCAAAGGATTCTCTGTGACCTGATGTCCAATCTCTCTTAAGACCTACCCCCGACCTCCATGCCTCTTCTCCCACCCTTGATTTAAAGAACACAAGCGGAAAATGAGAACTGATAGAAGGGCAATTTAGCCAGGCTGTGGCTTATGAACACCAGCATCTGCCAGGCCAGTTCCAGGAGGACCTACGCACTCCTAAATGAGACCTGGAAGCCTGTCCTTGCCCCAGGGCTCCTCTGGGACCCGTCGTGAAAGGAAGAGGGAACTTTACTGCCAGGATCCCCTCCTCCCCAGTATCGTCCATTACAGCCCCAGCAAGCTCTTTGTTTGCAAAAGCTGTGGGGGGGCAGACGGCCTTGGAGAGAGGGGAGAGGTCACTCCCTTGCTCCCGCGGCTGCCAATCTCCAAGCCGTCCTGCACAACAGCCCGACGCACGCACAGGACCATTCCCTCGGAACCGGTTCTCTCTTCACACACCACCTTAACCCGGGGCACACCTTTCTACACAGAGGCACTCCCGGAGACCTAATTACCTCTTTCTGTTACCCACATCCTACACAGCATGATGATTCCCTAGCTAACCTCCCTCTGAATCCACACACACGGGGTTTACTCCAGGACCCCCTTCCTTCCTCCTCAATGTATACCCCGGCATATCCCTGAGCCCCTGGCTTCACCCAGCACAACGCATACAACAGAGGGTCACTTCCATGGCCCCAGGACTTTCCCTGCTCATATCCACAGACCCGCGGTCACTCTGAGCCCGGAGCGCCCACCTCTCAACCCAAAAGACACACACAGTCACGCTCCATGGCCGATCTGCGACCTCTGGGCCAGCAGCTCCCCTTTCCCACATGACCCCTTAGACACCCCAGTGCCCCCAAGAAGGAACCTCCCCAGCGCACGGTCACTCCCCTGGCCCCTCATCGTCACACAAGCACACAGAAAAGCCCTGCTTGGGGCCGCCCCCTCCCTCCCCTGAGCCTTCACAACACAAACATGCGCTCCCGCGTGCACACCCACGACCACACCGGGAGCCCCAGCCGGCTGCCTCCCACTTGCCGACCCGGCCTCATCCCCTCCCCACACGCCCGGCCGCCCGCGCCCAGCCACTTGGCACACACGGACGCACGCACGGCCACTCCCCGGCCCCACGCGGGTCCCCAAGCCCGCATCGCGCGCTTGCGCCCCGCCCGGTGCCCTCGCTCACCCTCGGCCCGGCTCCCGGACCCGCACGCCCCGGCCTGGCGGGGCAGCGTCGCGGGGACCGGGCGGGAGGAGGCGCGGAGGCGGAAGGAAGGAGGGGCCGCAGAGGCGCGCTCCGGCCGGTCCTACCTGAGCAGTTGATGCTCTTGCCTTTGCCGCCGGGACAGTCTCCGCCGCCGCCGCCGCCGCCGCCACCCGGGGGCTGGTTGGACGCGCGGCTCCCGGGCAGAGAGAAGGCGAAGAGCAGAAGCACCGACGTGTAGCAGCAGAAGGCGAGCGGAGGCGCGGCCGGCAGCCGGAACGGCGCCTCAGCGGCCACGGCGCCCATGGCTGGCGCCCCTGGACGGCGGGAAGCGCAGGGAGCCGCAGGCCCGGGGCATCCAGCCGCGCGCCGGGAGCCCCGCCGCTGCCTCGGCGCCTCCTAGCAGCCGCGCCGCTGCGCCGGGGAGCGGCCCCTCAGCATCCCCGCCCCACCCGCAGCGCCCGCCAGGCCCGGGCCAGCCGCGCTCGGGACGGAGTCGGAGGGTCGGGGCGAGTGCGCGCGAGCGTGCGAGCGGGCGAGCCCGCGCGGGGAGACCGATGCCGGGGAACGAGCGGGCGGGCGCGCGCGCGCGGCGGGCGGGGGTCGCGGGGCAGGGTCAGGCCCAGCCCCGCGCTCGACTCCTCGCCTTCCCTTTGTGTCCGCGGCCCTCGCCGCCGCGTCACAAAGACCCCGGCCCGCCCGGTGCGGGGCGCGTGACAGAGCCGCCGGCGGGAGGGGTGGCTGCGACCCCGCCCCGCGCACACCCCTAGCGCCCGCGCCCGCAGCCCCGCCCCCGCCCGCGGCCGGCGCCGCCTCCGGGGGAGCTATTGTTCCTGCGGCGGGGCGAGAGCGCTGGCGGGGGTTGGGGGCGCGGCCGCCCTTCGGTCCAGCCACCTGGGGCCGGCGGGCGCCGAGCAGGCTCCGAAGACGTTACCCTGACAGACGTTTTTGCCGCCCTTTTGTGAGCGTTTTTGAAGCGTTTCCTTGGCCCAGCAGTTTGGCTGGGAAAAGGGCAGGTGGGCTATTATATAGCTATTCCCTAGGTGAAGAAACTGAGCCGCGGAGAAGTGAAGGTGACTTGTCCAAGGTCACCTACGAGGAAACCGGGCAGGACCCCAGAATTAGAACTCACTTTCTGACTCCAGCTTTGTCGTTCTTAGAGATGGGGATAAATGGCTGAATTACCGGGATCCTCACTCTTACCCTGTTCCCACAAACACCAACTGAATTTAAAATAGTTTTTAAAATTCTGTATTGCCCTCTCCCACTAAGAGTAGCTAATATTTAGATAGGATTTGCTACATACAAGACCTGGACAAATCCCCTCCAGTTCTTTCTTACGGCCCTACAAAGGAGTTGTTCCTCCTCCTACAGAGGAGGAAGTTGAGAGCCAAAGAGGAAAAGTGATCCGACTCCCAGCGCGGTGCTCTTCCCAGCACATTGTGCGAAAAGAGCCCAGCCACAGCAAAAAGATGATGGACTGAACTGGTTGAAATTCCTCTACTTTTTTCATTTTATTATGCTGCCTCTCACCTCAAAAGGAATTTATAAATCTCGTTGAAAAACTGATGAATTTGACTCATAAAATTTTTTAATGTGTGGAAAGCTGCCACAGGCAAAACCATACTAGGGATAATATCTTCAACGTAAATAGGAGACAACACTTAATGTAAATCAGGAATAAAAGGTTGATAGAGTAAAAAAAAAAATGGGGTGCTAATGTCTTATTAAATACAGACAATAAATATATAAAAAGATATTTAAACCCAGTAATAGTAAAAGGCAGATTAAGCTGACAAGCTTTCTTTTCCTGATGATGACTAAAAGAAATAAATGACAAAGTTAAAGCCGCTCAGTCGTGTCTCTTTGCTACCCCATGGACTATACAGTCCATGGAATTCTCCAGGCCAGAATACTGGAGCGGATCGCCCTTCCCTTCTCCAGGGGATCTTCCCAGCCCAGGGATAGAATTCTGGTCTCTGGAATTGCAGGCAGATTCTTTACCCAGCTGAGCCACAGGGGAAGCCCAAAAGAAATGACAAAACCTTGCTTTATTAATTTATGTTTGAAGTGAGCAATTGAACTATGTATCAGAAACCTTTTGGAATTTATCCTAAAGAAATAATTGGACAAGAGCACAAAATGTCTATATGAATATCCATCACAGCCTTTTTATAATAGTAAATATCATCTAAATGTCCATCTGTGGGAACTAAAGTATGGTACCTCTTTTTGCAATGGAGTATTATGCAGCTTTAGCAATGATGATTAGTGTTTACTGACATGGAAAAAAGGATACCAGTGAGTATGTCTAAGAAAATCTTATTTTTATGAAATAGACGTGTGTGTACATATACATAAGAGAAAAAGTTCAGAAGAATATACAGTGATATATTAGCAGTGGTTATCTCTAAAAAGTGAGTTTATGAATAAGACCCCTGTCCTTTATACTTTTCTGGGTTTTTTTTTTTTTTTTTCATTTTTTTCAATGAAAATTTTTGTTAAAACTTTAAAAAGCTATTTTCTTTTAAATTATATTTTCNAGGAGGGTCAGGGAGATGTGTATAAGAGACAGGAATAAGACCCCTGTCCTTTATACTTTTCTGGGTTTTTTTTTTTTTTTCATTTTTTTCAATGAAAATTTTTGTTAAAACTTTAAAAAGCTATTTTCTTTTAAATTATATTTTCATCATGCTTTTTATATAAATTCACATTTGAGACATTTTACTAAGATTGCCTCAAACCTCTAAACTGGGCGGTGGCATGGCAGTCATTACAGCTGAAATTCAACTAGCTTCTGCATTAGGTGTGATCTCAAGGTTCCTGACTGCCAAGTCACAGGTAAAGGCTCCTTCTCAGACCATTCCTTCAACAGCTACTCCATTAAACATGACCTCCCCAGTGATTTTTTCCTGCCATGTGTTTTGGCTCTCCAAACCTGTCTTCTGCTTTTAATTTTCATTTGACTGCTAACCATAGTCCAGGAAGAAATACTATGAGGAGACAATCCTTAAATAAAACCAAAAACCCTGTGGCCATAAATCACAGGTCATTTATTTCTGCATCTTTCTCCAAATCAGGTAAGAAAAATTTAACACAGATTTCTCAGTTTTCAAATTGAAAAGGATTGTACTTCAGAAACAGGAGTCCTCTGACTTCAATCATTCAGTCTCAGAGAAGAAAAAAGATCTTAAGAGATACAAACTTCCATGTATAAAATAAATAAGCTATAAGGATATATTGAACAGCACAGGAAATATAGCCAACATTTTATAATAACTTTAAATGAAATATAATCTATAAAAATTTTGAATCTCTGTTATATACTTGAAACTAACACATAAATCAACTATACCCCAATAAATGTTTAAAGTTAAAAAAAATCTTAGTGGTCATCTAATAGCATCCCCATCACATGCCTTAACTTTGGTGACCCACTCAGACAGCAAAAGAGTGGGGAACTCACTACATAAAAACCTCCAGAGGAAACTTCCCTGGTGGTTCAGTGGTTAGAAATCCACCTTCCAGTGAAAGGGGGCGGGGGGTTGGGGGAGGGTGCAGATTTAATCCCTGGTCTTGGAACTGGGATCCCATGTGCTGCAGAGCAACTCAGCCTGCTCACTGCATGCTGCAACTAAGACCCAAAGCAGCCAAAAATACATATATATTTTTTTAATCACACAGTCAGTTTTAAAAGAATATAGATTTCTGAATACGACTCCAGGAATTCTGGGGGAAGCTCAAATATCCCTTATTTACTTTAAAGTTGTCTAAATAATTCACATACACTGCCAGTTTGGAAACCCCTGGCCTATCAGTCAGTGATTGCTCCATAACAAACAACCACAAAATGGCAGCAACCTGCCACAGTAAACATTCATTTCTCATAGGTCTGGGGGTTGATCGTAGGCTTGGCTGAGTGGCTGGGCTCCAACTGGTCTTGGCTTCTGTGTGCAGGTTGAGTTCTGATCTTCTCCAGGTGTATGCACTTTGGGGGCCCCAGCTGAAGGGGCAGAACCTAAGGGAACCAGCTTTTATGGAGGTGGCAGAGGTGCAAGGGGCATAACCAACTGTGCAAGCACTTTTCACACCCCTCTTTGTACGTTTCTGCTATGATGCCACTGGCTAAAGCAAGTCTCATAGCTGAGCCCAGAGACAGAGATAGAGAAGTCTGTTCTTCATAGAGAGGTAAGAAGGAGTTACTATGGAATAAACGTTTTTTAACAATGATCTGTCAGATTCTATACCTGAACACCATGGATTATGCTCTATCAGAATGTTTTCAGTTCCAAGTCACAGAAACCGGAACCCAAATTAACTTTAAAAGAAACTTACTGACTCAGGTTTAAAAAAAAAAAAAAAAAAAAAACAGAGGTAGTGCCCTCTCCTTTGAGCTGATTTTTGTCCTCAGTAAAACTTCATGGAAAACACTGCATTCCTTCAAGAAATCTCATTGCATTCTTTCAAGCCTCTGGGAGCGAGAGCTAGTCCTGCCTTGCTAGGGGGTGAGGGGGGTGATACATCTAAAAAATTAATCATAATAACGCAGTATGATAAACACTAGATAGAAGTAGAGGGAGGTGGGGGAAGGAGGAATAAATGGCAAATCCTACTTCACACTCCCAACCCAGCCAAAATTCTGACTTTTCTAGACCTCGTGCTAGAGGGTCTAGCAGCATAATAAATCCCTGCTAAGCGGTAATGAGAACTCTGGGACTGACAAATTGGCCTTGGTAGGAGAGAATCATAGTACTTGAGTTCAGTTCAAAAACATTGGAATGACTTATGGCACAACACCGATGCAAACCTGGGATTGACCTCTGACCCAGCTCGAAATTGGACACCACTTCCTGGACAGAGGGGTATTTTTAAAAAATGAAAACAATAGGGAGTTCCCTAGTGGCCTAGTGGTTAGAATTTCGGGCTATCACTGCCGTGGACCAGGTTCAGTCTCTAATGGGGGAACTGAAAATCCACAAGCTGCATCGTACAGTCAAAACCAACAACAATAGAAGTCATTCATTCATTCAGCAAATTTATACTGAAAGTCTACCCTGGTCCCTGAAAATTTACAGGGATGAGTACAACAGATAAGGTCCCTCTCTTTATGAAGTTTACGATCAAATACTAATCAGTTATGCAAATAAAAGTAATATTACAACAGTATTAACAGAGGCTATGGAAGGTAAAGTCAGAGTTTTCTCTAGAAGAATTGTACTCGTGCTTAGATCAGGAGGTGATCTAACTAGGTGAAGAGGGGAGTATTCCAGGCAGAAGAAAAATCAGAGCAAGGGCCTATGAATTCGTCTGAATGCCAGCCAGCATAGTGGGGACAAAGAACAAGATCAACTGGTTGTAAAACTTCAACAAATATTTACTGAGCACCTACTATAAATTACACACTGTTCTGTATGCCAAGAAACAGTACTGAACGAAACGAAGTTGCTGCTTCTCATGGAATTTATAGTCTAGTGCAGAGACCCCATAATATCATTGGTGGGTTGAGCCATAACAATAGTAACTATAATTCTCTGAAGACCTGCTATATCCCAGGTACTGCCAGGCACTTCCTATTACTTGTCACTAATTTTCCCATCTGCCCTGTTGGTAGGTATTAGTTCCATTTTATAGATGAGGAAACCGAGGCTCGTGAGGTTAAGTAACCTACCTAAACCACAAAGCCATAGGACATTGGAGTCACCTGGCTCCTCTGACTCCAAAGCCCTATACATCACAAGCATGAACAGGTGGAGAAGCATCATCCATCACCTGATAAAAGATGGCGCAAAGATTGGTACCAGTAATACTGCAGGGTGTACAAAGGTATGCACAAGCCATCCTAGGCCCCTGGCCAGGCATCAGGAGACTTTTGTTAGGGCTTCTTGTCATCATAAACAGCGATTATTGTGATTACATTGCTCGTAATTACAACTCCAGTTGAAGGAACTATTCTTGTTACCCACATGGCCTTGCTGCTGCTGCTGAGTCACTTCAGTCGTGTCCGACTCTGTGCGACCCCATAGGGCAGCCCACCAGGCTCCCCTGTCCCTGGGATTCTCCAGGCAAGAACACTGGAGTGGATTGCCATTTCCTTCTCCAAAGCATGAAAATGAAAAGTGAAAGTGAAGTCGCTCAGTCGTATCCGACCCTCAGCGACCCCATGGACTGCAGCCTTCCAGGCTCCTCCATCCATGGGATTTTCCAGGCAAGAGTACTGGAGTGGAGTGCCATTGCCTTCTCCATGGCCCTCAATTTTATAGATGGGCAGAAGCCAAGGAGGCTGGGGTTACAGATATTTGAACAAAAAGTGCTGTGGGAATCCACAGAGGTAGCGTCACTCTGCCTTGAGAACAGGCTTCACCACTGTAATTGGGTATATTTGCAAGGCTCCTCACCCAAACAGTCCCTGTGAGTGGGGAAAGAGACTGAGGAGCCACCTCTGGGTTTTTCCTGAAGGTCTTCTTGTCGTTCAGTTGCTCAGGATTGCTCTGAACACAGAATGCAGATTTTCTCCATCGTTCAGCAAATGGAAATGTTCAGCAACAATTCAAAAATTTCTCCAAAGGTTTAACTCACAAAAGGATTGTACCAAAAAATAGCTTCTCGGACAATCATCCATAAATTATAGTAAGAATTCAGTTCAGTTCAGTTGCTCAGTTGTGTCCGACTCTTTGCAACCTGATGAATCACAAGACGTCAGGCCTTCCTGTCCATTACCAACTCCCAGAGTTTACCCAGACTCACATCCATCGAGTCGGTGATGCCATCCAGCCATTTCATCCTCTGTCGTCCCCTTCTCCTCCTGCGCCCAATCCCTCCCAGCATCAGTCTTTTCCAATGAGTCAACTCTTCGCATGAGGTGGCCAAAGTACTAGAGTTTCAGCTTCAGCATCAGTCCTTCCAATGAACACCCAGAACTGATCCCCTTTAGGATGGACTGGTTGGACCTCCTTGCAGTCCAAGGGACTCTCAAGAGTCTTCTCTATAGCATAGTAAATAAGAGTGTAAGCTCTGAAACCAAACCATCTGGTTTTGCATCTTAACTGCCACTTGCAAGCTTAATGACCTTGGGCAAGTTGCTTCAATTCTCTGGGCCTCAGTTTCATAATCTGTAACATGGAAATAAATTTTTTAGTTACTTCATAGGGTTGTGGTAAGGATAAAATCGGTTTGCATAGATAAAGTGCTTAGAACAATGTTTGAAGTGAAGTGAAGTGGCTCAGTTGTGTCCGACTCTTTGCAACTCCGTGGACTGTAGCCCACCATGCTCCTCTGTCAATGGGATTTTCCAGGCAAGAGTACTGGAGTGGGTTGCCATTTCCTTCTCCAGAGGATCTTCCTGACCCAGGGATCAAACCTAGGTCTCCCGCATTGTAAGCAAGACGCTTTAGCATCTGAGCCACCAGGGAAGTCCTTAGAACAATGTTTAGTAATGGCTAATTATCACAGCTTTCCCTTCTAGTAGCTGGGCTGCCCCTGCCAGTCACCCGGCTGCACTCTTGCAGGTCTCTCTAGCAGCCAGCCAGGTCAGATGAGCTCCTTAGACCGCCAACTTTAAGGGTGACCATAGGCTTCTGAGTCAGACAGACCTCAATTTGAGTCCCAAGTCCCAAGTTGGAGCTCTTAGTGTAATTTAGTATATTGTAAATATTTAATAAATAATTGGGTAGAGGTAGCAATAAGCAAATAAATGTTAGCTATTATGAGTGGCAGTAGCCATTAACTGCATTTACATAATAGGCTAAGAGCGCCACATGTATTATATAACGTAATACTCCCAAAAACCTAATGGGGAAGGTGCTAGTATTATTCTCATTCTGTAGATGAGAAAACTAAGGTTTGGAGAAATTAATTATTTGCCCAAGGTCACACAGCTAGTGGGCAGTGGGACTTGGGACTCAAACTGAGGTCTGTCTGACTCCAAAGCCTATGGTCACCCTTAAAGTTGGCGGTCTAAGGAGCTCATCTGACCTGGCTGGCTGCTAGAGAGACCTGCAAGAGTGCAGCCGGGTGACTGGTAGGGGCAGCCCAGCTACTAGAAGGGAAAGTTGTGATAATTAGCCATGTGGGTCAAAGGGAAGGGACAAGAGCCTGGAAACTTGAGAAGAGCAGCCACTGGGCTTAAGACTCACGAAAAAGAAGTACAGTAAGGAGTTAAGTACAGGGAGGAATTAGGGTGAGTCAATGGATCTAAATGATTCTCCTTTACCACTGTGTATGTGTAAGTATGTCAGCTTGGTTCTGTATGTACACATATGTCCTGAGCATATGTCATTTGCTGTGTGTATATGTGTGATGAGTGTATTTCAGCTTGCCTCTGTATATATGCGTAAGTGCCAAGCATATGTCCTTTTACTCTCTGTGTGCATATGTAGGGAATGAGTATATATAAGGTTGCCTCTGGGAGTGTGTGTGCTTGCATATTTGAGTGTGACAGCTGGACCCTGTGTTCGTACATGCACATTTACATGTGTGTATCCATGCACGCATCCCTGTAAAGAGCAACTCATCAGTACATGTACCTGTGAGCTTGAGTGAAGTCAGTGATTTTCGTTCTCTTTCTCCCTTGGCAACCAGTTGAAAATTATTCCCTACAGTCTGATGGCCTTGGAACTCATCATCGGGATCAACATAGTTAGATTCGGCTCTTAGTCTGGGTTCCTACTGAAGGGAGTTGTAAAGGTGAAACAGCAAGACCGCACACTAAAGCTGTTTCTCTCAAAGCAGAACAAGAGTGGTGAGACCTTGGGCAGCTCTGATAGGGGTGATTTCAACACCAATGGGAGCAGGGGTCAGAGTAGGGCATGGAGGACAAGGACAGTAGTGCCGTTCATCCAACAATATAGAGAGATTGCCCATGACATGCCAGGCAACCATGTTAGGCAGTGAGGAGGCAGGGGTAAACCAGATAGACTAACTTCCTGTCTAACAGGAAGTCAGACTTCAGACGGCAAATTTCAATAATGAAGGATTTTGTGAAGATGTGTGAAAGCATCAGACAGGGCCCTAACTCCAAGGGGTTGGGTACTAGTATAAGGAAAGCTGACCCTAAGAAGGGACATTTAGCCACTCCTGGAAGGCTGATGAAGAGTTAAAAGGGAGTAGAGAGGGAACAGTATTCTATGAAAGACGTTCAACCTGTAAATGATAAGAATATGGAGAGTTTAAGAAACAGAGAAAAGGCAGCTGCGGTTGAAGCCTGAAGACTGAGGAGGCAAATGACACAAAGGATGAAGTCAGAGACCAGACCACATAGGGCCTTTTAAGCCAGAGTAAGGATTCATATTTGATCCTATGATTTTGAATGGAGAACATCCTGCTCAGATTTATGTCTTTAAAAGATTACTTGGTTATGAAACGTTGTAAATCAACTATACTTCAGTTTCGAAAAAAAGAGTACTTGGTTATCTGCATGAACTGTAAGGTATGTTAATTATATCCCAATGACACTGTTGAAAAACAGCTTGGGCTGTAGTGCGCATAATGGATTAGAAAGGCAAAATGTACCCAAGAAAACCACAGGAGAAAAATTGTAGTAGTCCAGGTAGCGGATCATGGTGGCTTGAAACTAGGGAAGATGAGGATAAGCACAGGAATTAACTTAAGGGGGTAAAATCAACAGAATTTGGTGACTGACTAGATGTGGGAGTGAAGGAGAGAAAGTGTCAAGCCATGGTTATCCCTAGGTTCAAGGATATTTACTAAAATGTCCATCTCTGAAGAAAAAGCAGGTTTGGAGAGAGGAGGATGGGCTCAGTTGTAGGCACACTGAGTTTGAGGGGCCAGTGAGGTATCTATCACTAGGACACCCAATACCAGTTGGATTTTTAAGTCTGTTGCTCTGAGGGATTTACACGGAACACATAAGGGTGGAAGACACCAAATAAAAATTAATTGAACTCATGGAAGTCGGTGTGACATCTTAAAAGTGTATAAGATACAGTTGACCCTTGAAAAACATGGGTTTGAACTACAAGAGTCCACTCAGTTTTTTGGTTTTTTTTTTTTTTTAATAAATAGGTATTATGGTACTACACCATAAAAGGCTGGTTCACTCCTTAAATGCAGAGCTGTGGATACAGAGGGCCAACTGTAAAGTTATATTCAGATTTTCAACTGTAAGGGGGTTAGCCCCCCTAGGTCCCAGGTTGTTCAAAGGTAAACTTACATAAAATTAGAAGAGGTCCCGGGTTAGGGAAATCTACTCAATGTTCTATGGTGACCTAAATGGGAAGGAAATCCAAAAATCAGGGGATTTATGTATACATATAGCTGACTCACTTTGCTCTATAGCAGAAACTAACACAACATTGTAAAGCAACTATAAACTCCAATAAAAACTAATGTTTTTTGTTTGTTTTTTTTAAAAGAGGGTTTCCCTGATAGCTCAGTTGGTAAAGAATCCACCTGCAGTGCAGGAGACCCCAGTTTGATTCCTGGGTCAGGAAGATCCACTGGAGAAGGGGCTACCCACTCCAGTACTCTTGGGCTTCCCTGGTAACTCAGTTGGTAAAGAACAAGCCTGCAATGCCGGAGACCTGGGTTCCATCCCTGGGTTGGGAAGATCCCCTGGAGAAAGGAAAGGCTACAAGGCTTCCCTGGTGGCTCAGAAGGTAAAGAGACTGCCTGCAGCGCGGGAGACCCAGGTTCAATCCCTGGGTTGGAGAGATCCCCTGGAGAAGGAAATGGCAACCCACTCCAGTATTCTTGTCTGGAAAATCCCATGGGCAGAGGAGCCTGGCAGGCTACAGTCCATGGGGTCACAAAGCAACTATATACTCCATTAAAAATTAATTTAAAAAAAAGAAAGAAGAGGGTCTAGGCTGAATCCCTGAGGATTTCCAATGATGGAAACTGTGAAAAAAATGCCAGAAAATTAGAAGGAAATCAGGAAAGAACAGGGTCATAGTGACCAAGGAACAAAATGTTTCAAGAAGGAGGACATGCCCACCTAGTCAAATGCTGCTGAAAAGTCAAGCAAAATGAGTCCTGAATAGTGTCCAATGGATATAGTCACTTCAAGTCATCAGCGATCTGAGCAAGAGCCATTTGGCGAAATTGTAGGGGCAGGATCCAGACCTTCTGAGAAATGAGTAGGAAGTAGAAACAGAACGTTTGGACAGCTTGACTGTGAAGAGAAGAGAAACAAGCTAGAGGTGACTGGGTGGAGGAGGGACTTTTTGAGATGAGACTGTAGAATATTTAAAAGGATGATAAAGATCCTGGGGTTGGGGAGCTGACTGTACAACACAGGAAAACGGATAATCAGGAGTGTAAGGTTCTTGAGAAGACAAGGAGGTGTGGAATTCAAAGCGCTGATGGAGGGACTGACTTTTGAGGAAGACACTTTCTTCTTTGAAACAAGGTAGAAGAGTGGAAGGTGACATGGGAGTTGTAGATATGGTATTGAGACACTGAGGAACATCCTGAATCTTGCCTTCATTGTCTCTCTGAAAAGAAAGGGGGCAGGGTGGAGTGGGATATTGGCGGGC
>SJYA01001386.1:1488899-1539085 GCA_006410615.1 Neotragus moschatus | reverse complement strand
GGCGGGTGGGCGGCGGGGGTGGGGGTTTGCTGCTGCATCCAAAGGTAGCTGAAGGCACCTTTGGCTCTACCAAAATCTCCATCAACTCCCTCTAGGCTGTTCCACTCCAATCTGCATTATCATCTTTACCCTGGGCAGTTGCACTCTCTCAGTCTTCTGTAAAAAGTTACTTTTTCTTTAAACTGACTTAGAGTTCCAAGGGAAATGATCTCTTAAGAAAGTTTGGGCAAAGTGGACCCTTTGCTTTCTGAGTAGCCAGTGTGGCTCGAGGTAACCTAAATTCAGATTCTCTCCAATCTAGCATGCCTTCTATTCTGTAGAAGTGAAAGTGATAGTCGCTCAGTTGTGTCTGACTCTTTTCCACCCCAGGGACTGTAGCCCGCCAGGCTCCTCTGTCCCTGGGATTCTCCAGGCAAGAATACTGGAGTGGGTTGCTATTTCAAATGCTGGCAAATGGTCAAGAGTGATTTAATCACCATTTTACAATCACCATGAAATAACTGATTTGAGTAATGATCACCAATCGATGCTAAAACTGTGGGGTGAAAGGTTGTAGGGGAAAGGATATTCACGTAGTCTTAAAATATCACCCCACAGATAACTTATTAACTATAAACAAGAGGAGATAACTTTATAATGGAAAAATCTAGTAGATGTTGCCTTTACCAGGTGATCAAATTTAGCCTCACCAACGGTGGGGCAGCTTTTGACTACACAGCTCCAGAAAGGATGTAATGAGAGATAGGTGACATTATCTGTAAGATAGTTTTGCCAAAGAAGTTTAACCTGAATCTAATCACAAGGAAGTAATCAAATAAATCCAGAACATGGGGCACATTGACGAGGCCTGGACTTTAAAAGAAATTTAATGTCAGGAGAAATAATAAAGGAAAGAGGTTGCTTCTAAATTAAATTAGGCTAAAGTCACCAAACAACCAAATGCAATAAACCTTGATTGGATCTGAGGAAATAAACAGCAATAAAAGACATTCTTAAGACAACTAGAGAAATGTGAATGCAGACTACATATAGATATTATGTGGTAACTCAGAAGATATTACTAAGTTAATATTAATTTTCTTCCATGTAGTAATGGAATTGCAAATGTAGGAGCACGCTGAAGAATTAAATGGTGAAGTGTCAAAGTCTGCAACTTTCAAGTGGTTCAAAGAGCGAGAAAAGCAAACTGTTAACAATTGGTGAATCTAGGTGAAGGATTAAAAAAAGGATTTTTTAAAAATTCAGTGCAGATTGGGAACTCATGTACACCTGAGACGGAAAAAAAATTTAAAAAAAATTCAATGCAATTTATTTCATTACTTCAAACATATTTTTTTTGCCATGACCTTGGATAGCTTTTTGTGCTTCTTAATATGCTAAATTAGATAGAAATCTTTAAAAGCATCACAGCAAGAAAACTGCTCTGCAAAGCCTTTTAGGCATAAAAGAATTTCTAATTTGTATAGGAGTATAAGTGAATATATGGTAAAATGGGAGAGAGGGCCACAAAATAATAAAAAGAAAACTCTCTGGGAGTTGAAGACCTTTGTGTATAGCACTTAACCTGTGGAGGTGTCTGTTTGCTCATCTGCAAAGCGGGGGTAATAATATTGCCTTTGTCATCCTACGGTCCAGGCACAGGAGAAACAGGATAGACGACTTTATCAACTGGAAACGGGAATGGAAGTCACACTACTGTGATGTCCCGTTAGCAATGGTTCTTGAGCTTTATTACACCCACCAAGCAACAGGGAAGCTTGTTGAAAGCACAGATTGCCAGTCTTGCCCTCAGAGATTCTGATTTCAGGAGGTCTGGGTACCGGTCCAGAACTTGCTTTGGGGAAGCACGCCAGATTCTCTGATGCAAGAGATTTGAAGCACTTAGGGAGCCACCGAAGATGTTGCTGTTTAGTCGCTCAGTCGTGTCCAACTCTCTGTGATCCCATGGACTATAGCCCAACAGGCTCCTCTCTCCATGGGATTTCCCAGGCAAGAAAACTGGATGGGGTTGCCATTTCTTTCTCCAGGGGATCTTCCCAGCCCAGGGATAGAGCCTGTGTCTCCTGTAGTGGCAGGCGGATTCTTTACCACTGAGCCACCAGGGAAGCCTGCCGTGGAAATTACTGTGATTTAAAATCCTCGCTACTCAATGTTTGGTCCACAGATTGGCAAAATCACTAGCCCCTGGAAACTTGTTGGGAATGCAAAATCTGGCTCAATTCTGGACTTACTGAATCGGAATCTACATTTTCAGCAAGATGCCCAGGTGATTCTGATGCACGTTAACATTTGAGAAGCACCGCAAGACAGATGGGTGACCTCTCTTTCACCTTGGTCACTGATTCTCAGCTTGCTGTCAGAAGAACTGGGTACCACCTTTGCCACTGCTGTTACCTTTAACCTCGGAGAAGACTATGGCATCCCACTCCAGTCCTCTTGCCTGGAAGATCCCATGGACGGAGGAGCCTGGTAGGCTGGGGTTGCTAGGAGCCGGACACGACTGAGTGACTTCACTTTCATGCATTGGAGAAGGAAGTGGCAACCCCCTCCAGTGTTCTTGCCTGGAGAATCCCAGGGACGGGGGAGCCTGGTGGGCTGCCGTCTCTGGGGTTGCACAGAGTCGGACACGACTGAAGCGACTCAGCAGCAGCAGCTCTTCTCTCTGCTTCATTTTGTTTCTGGCTCATCATTCCTAACAGATGTTGATAAACATAACCAGCCATAAACAGACTAATCAAATCATACTAACTCGGGATCTAAATCTAGTTGAGCTAAATATGAAATTTTCCTATTGCAGTGAAATACCATAAAAGTTACCATCTTCACCATTTTTAACTGTAAAGTTCAGGGATGTAAAGTACATTCACATTCTTGTGTAACCATCTGTAGAACTTTTGTTATCTGACTTTGAATGACACTTAACCTCTCTAAGCTTCATTTCATTATCTTTAAAATATGGATGATATTCCTACTCCTACAGAGTATTTTAAGAATAAAATAATATATGAACACGCTTAGGGACCATAAAAGATATGCAACAAATGCTAACTTCCATCCTTGGAAGTAGGTTTCCAGGCAGCCCTGGATCTTCACAACAGATATCATCTACTGAAAGCAACTGATTAAGTATTAAAAGCATATACAAAAATCTACACATTAGGGTATATTATTGCCTTGCTGCTGCTGCTGCTGCTGCTAAGTCGCTTCAGTCGTGTCCGACTCTGTGCGACCCCATAGACGGCAGCCCACCAGGCTCCCCCGTCCCTGGGATTCTCCAGGCAAGAACACTGGAGTGGGTTGCCATTGCCTTTTCCAATGCATGAAAGTGAAAAGTGAAAGTGAAGTCGCTCGGTCGTGTCCAACTCTTAGCGAGCTCATGGACTGCAGTCTAACAGGCTCCTCCGTCCATGGGATTTTCCAGGCAAGAGAACTGGAGTGGAGTGCCATTGCTTTCTCCAATATTACTGCCTTCAAACAGGGCAATTTGTAAAATAGAAGAATTCTATAACCTATAGAAGTGGGCAATTTAAAAGAGCTAAAGTAAACAGCAGCTAATTACATCTTATTGGGAAAATTACATTTTGGGAACCAACAACCTTTATGTACACCTTATATAGAAATTCTTGTATTGCTTGTATTTGGTTTATTTTAGAAACAGTTTAAGTATAATCATTATGCTAATTCAATAACTTTCACAAATAGCACTTGCAACTTTGAAGTTGACCCACTTGAATGGATTATTTTAATTCCATTTATGTACACATTATCAGGCTTTCCTGGTAGCTCAGATGGTAAAGCATCTGCCTACAATGCGGGAGATCCAGGTTTGATCCCTGGGTTGGAAAGACCCCCTGGAGAAGGAAATGGCAACCCACTCCAGTATTCTTGCTTGGAAAATCCCATGGACTGAGGAGCCTGGTAGGCTACAATTCATGGGGTCGCAAAGAGTTGGACATGACTGAGCGACTTCACTATGTACACATTGGAAATCTCAAGTGGCACAAGTGGTAAAGAATCTGTCTCCCAGTGCAGGAGACATAAGAGACACGGGTTTGCTACCTGGCTGGGGAAGATCCCCTGGAGGAGGCCATGGCAATCCACTCCAGTACTCTTGCCTGGAGAATCCCATGGACAGAGGAGCCTACCAGGCTACGCTCCATAGGGTCGCAAAGAGTTGGGCACAACTGAAGCAACTTCGCACACACACATACATATACACATTATCTTTTAAGGAGAATGGTAAATTGAAAACTTGTGTTATATGCAATAAAGTGAAAAGATTAGTTTAACTTCAGAATCAGATGAGTTAGAACAGGGGAAGGGAATTTAGAGATCCTCTCCTCCAACAGCCTTATTTTTCACACAAGGGAATTATATTAATCCCGAGAGTGATGAGTGGGTCCAGAGCCCAGGTTACAGGAGTGCGTCCTGGTGTCACTTGACCTTGAAGGATGGATAATACTTCAGTAACTGATGGAGAGAGGCTGTAGAAAGGCTGACAGCATTCCAGGTAGAGGGATCAACAGAAGTAATTTCACAGAGCCTGGCTCTGAAACCTAGAGGTGATGAGTGTGTTCAGGGATTGTCACAGAGTGGGAAGGCTGGAGGGGGAAATTAAGATGAAGTTTCGTGATGGAAGAAGAGAGTCTTGGATTGTCCTATGACACAGAATATCAGAAGAAAGGTGCAGGGTTATTTTGGAGGGGGGGGTTGTATAGTTTGTGTGGCCCTTTCATGTTTATATTCTCATGTAATCATTTTGGAAAGTAGGTTTTTTTACAGATGATGGTCTAATATTCAGGAGGCCATGTTCTTTATAAGTGAAAGTGAAAGTGGAGTTGCTCAGTCGTGTCCAACTCTTTGTGACCCCATGGACTGTAGCTACCAGGCTCCTCAGTCCATGAGATTTCCCAAACAAGAATACTGGAGTGGGTTGCCATTTCCTTCTCCAGGAGATCTTCCTGACCCAGGGATTGAACCTGGGTCTCCCACATTGTAGGCAGATGCTTTACCATCTGACCCACCAGGGAAGTTCAGGGAAGTTCTTTGTAAAGCAAAGACTTGAATGCAGGCTCTGAAGAGAAAGACTATATTCTGATTCTTAAAAGCATGAGCTCCAGAGTGAGGCCACTTGGGTTCAAGTCTCTCTGGCCCCATTTAGAAGCCATATGACCTTAAGAGAGAGAAAAAATAAAAGTGTCTGCGTGCCAAGCTTTGTTCTAAATACATACAAGTACTCATTTAATACAATAGCCCTAGGATATGTATTCTATTATTATCACTATTTTAAAGCCTCTCCCTCCAAAAGAGAAAAAGAGGAAGGAACTGGGATGCATTTCTCCCCTAAATTCTCTGTTCTCAGTTTATCATCTAATCTCAACTCCTTGGTATTCCACTCATAGCCTCCCCCCTTGTGTCACTGTGCTAGATAAGATTCAGTTCAGTTCAGTCGCTCAGTCGTGTCCAACTCTTTGCAACCCCATGAATCGCAGCACACCAGGCCTCCCTGTCCATCACCATCTCCCGGAGTTCACTCAGACTCACGTCCATCAAGTCCGCGATGCCATACAGCTATCTCATCCTCGGTCGTCCCTTTCTCCTCCTGCCCCCAATCCCTCCCAGCACCAAAGTCTTTTCCAGTGAGTCAACTCTTCCCAAGAGGTGGCCAAAGTACTGGAGCTTCAGCTTTAGCATCATTCCTTCCGAAGAAATCCCAGGGTTGATCTCCTTCAGAATGGACTGGTTGGATCTCCTTGCAGTCCAAGGAATTCTCAAGAGTCTTCTCCAACACCACAGTTCAAAAGCATCAATTCTTCGGTGCTCAGCCTTCTTCACAGTCCAACTCTCACATCCATACATGACTACCGGAGAAACCATAGCCTTGACTAGATGGACCTTAGTCAGCAAAGTAATGTTTCTGCCTTTGAATTTTTCACCTCTTCCCCTCACCAGCTTCATGCTTAGTTGCTCAGTCATGTCTGACTCTTTGCAACCCTGTGGCCCTTAGCCCACCAGGCTCCTCTGTCCATGGAATTCTCCAGGCAAGAATACTGGAGTGGGTTATCATTCCCTTCTCCAGGGGATGTTCTTGACCCAGGGATCGAACCTGGGTCTCCTGCATTGCAGGCAGATTCCTTACCATCCGAGCCACCAGGGAATCCTCCCCCTCACCTGCTTAAGAGGCATCTGCTTCCCTCCCCGTCTCTTTTGGTCCAATCACATGACTTCCCTTGGCCAAGGAGATATTAGCAGCTATCACACTGACACTTGAAATGTGCATTCCCAGGTGGGCTTTCCCTCTCATCCTTCTGCTGTCACCTTGAGAAGGGCTTCCCCTGGACAGCTCCTACCCCTGTAGCTTGGGGCTCCAAGCGACCCCAGCAGTGCCCCCAGACTTCCCAAAGGCTGAGTGACTAGAGTGACCACCTTCCATTCCTGCAGAAAGTATAACACCAGCCCACCCAAAAACTCTCTGAGTTCAAGGATAAAAATCTAGAACCACATGCACCTCACAGCAGAGCAGAGTTTCCTTCTTGGTTGTTCTAGAAGCTAAATCAGATGATGAGGCAAAATAGAACTGGAACCTTAACTTTTTTTTTTTTTTTTTTTCTGCACTGCACAGCCTGTGGGATCTTAGCTCCTTTACTAGGGATCAAACTTAGGCACCAGGCAGTGGAAGTGTAGAATCCTAACCACTGGGCCACCAGGGATTTCCCTGGGACCTTAACTTCCGCTGCGTACCGTAGTTCCATGATAACAGGTCCTTTTGATTAAAAACAACCAATTTCTTAAACAGCAGGGTTTGTAATTTTTTTTCTTTCCACAAACCCATAAAAGAGAAAACTCAGACCAGAACCCAATGAAATCTCTTGACAGTTACGGGAGTTATGACAGGGAACTCAAGTTTATGGCTAGAGAACCCCCCTACTCTGATGAACATACGTTAGTCTTCCCCTCCACACTGGCAGTGCTGTGAGAATATTTTTCAAGTGGATCTGGAGCTGTTGATCCCCTCACTCAGGAGTAGCAGGAGCCCCATTCTGTCTACTCTAATCAGTGGCAACAGTGACAAACCCTCCACACACAAAATCTGGGCATCTGGAGAATGCAGAAATAGAAGTTTCCCACCTAATGATGATAAACTGTACTGTTAGGTTAATAATCAGCTTGCAAACCCTACTATATTAGGTAATAGAGGTTCAATACATATGTTCTTTAAAAATCTTACATAAATCACTCTTCTATAATCACATCTCATTCTAAATGAACCAAAGCGCTGTTTAAAGAAATGCTATGCTGAAACTTTTCATATACCCCCCAAAATCACTCTGGTATCTGTTACGGAAATTTTCTATAGTGGGTATTCCTAACGCATGGTATCCTTGGGGTTCTTCCCCTACAGAGCAGCATCTCTACAGGGTTGCATCCATGCCACAATGACAACAATAATGTTAAAACGCTTTACATCACTCTTTATTTCAAAAGTGCTTTACTAACATAGACTAATCTTTACAACATTCAAGGGAGGTAGATAAGTATTACACCACTTTCACAGATGGAGAAACCGAGGCAGAGATTAGTAAGTTGTGTTAAAGGGCATAACATATGGCACAATTTAGAAAAGAATTTGTTGCAGTCATGAATCACCGGTGACCTTTCTTGTGACATCTGAGTTCCACCAACACAGAAGTAGCGGATGCTGCAAGGAAGCAGATGGTCGATATTACGGTTAGTCTAAGGCTACGCACTTCACCTTGTTGATACCACATGTTCAGTATGCTGGGTGTTGGCAAGTTATCTCCCTCACACACATTCTCAGGTGACTCCAGCTCTAAAACAGGGGTCAGCGGAGACTGTCATGGGTCCAGAAGGAGGGGCTGCAGAAGAAACAGGGCTGGGAAGGCAGAAGACAGAAAAGGGCAAAGAAGAAGAGGAGCAGCTGGGAAGCAGCCCCAGCGGAAAGGAAAGCCGCAGCAGAAGAGAAGTGCTATGCCATCTGCACAGCTCGGACATCTAGAGATGCTATTAGAGAGTAATTCTTTGCAATGACATTACAGAGTCACTCTTCATGGCTTTGCCAAATATAATTATCAGGTCCTTCTGACATTCCCAGGAGGCAGAACCATTCCTCTCCCCAGTCCAGATCAAGTGCTGATGTAATTGACCTGACACTGCAGAAGCTGTTGACAACTCAAATACACTGCCCCACCATGCCTCCTTCCTTCTATTGGCTCTTGTCTCAAAAAAATTAAAAAATAAGACCAATGTATTTTGAGATTCTCCCTGAAAAGTTCCTACAATATTTCTTAATTTTTAATGCATAATAAGGTAGGATTCTATGTTTGATTATTGTAAAGGGGCTGTAATAGGCATGCATGGGAATTAGCCTCTCAGTCAGTGCATCTTTACACAAGGGACACTTAAAAATACCCTGAAATTTGTGGGTGCCAACTAGGAGAGAACTGAAGCCCAAGACAAAAGAAATCAGTTGACCCTTGAACAACACAGGTTTGAACTGTGCAGGTTCACTCATACTCAAATTGTTTTCAATAGCTGGGTACCACAGTACGACACCATCTGTGGTTGGTTGAATCCCCAGATGCAGAACTGCAGATACAGAAAGCTGACTGTAAAGTTACAGGCAGATTTTCCACAGCTAGGGTGTGCTGGTGCCCTTAGTCCCCCAGTTGTTAAGGGTCAACGACAGTCTTTCCTGACCTTTCAAGTGCGAAGCCTTTATAAGAGATGGTGACTGATACACCGTTAGCGGCAGTGGAGGTACCGATGGCAGAGACAGCACCAAATGAGTCGGGTGATGAGGACCCAGCGGGGAGAGGTTAAAATGTCAGCTGAACAGGTGCAAGGGGCAGCACGGGCAGCTGAAGTAGCAGAAGTCAGAGCAAAGAGGTGACAGGGGGAGGAGCTGGTGTTCCAGGCTGAGTGGCAGCAACTGTACTAGTTTGTGTCCAGGCTTCTCCTAGGACATTGCCAGCCAGAGGCAGCTCTCCTTTGTTTCAGTCAACGTCATTCTTTCAGGCAGCGACTTCAAAACCTTAGTCATCCGCCTCAACAAAAGAAATCTCCTGCCAAGCCTGAGTGAGTCCACTCCCGCCCTTCACATTGGTCTCCCTCGTTTTGCACTACAGCCTCCTCTAGGTCTTCCTATCATCTCATTCTAACTAGAGCCAAGCCCTCCTACCTTGTCTTCTGGACTGTCTTCTCTAAACTCAGTTCCATCTTCTAACCTTTCTCCTGGAGCACTGTTTTGATCATGTTACTGCCGAATTTGGAAATTACCCCACATCCTCCCAATTACGTCTCACTGCACGAATCTTCAACAGGATCTTACATCTAGTGAATTTGCTCTCCTTTCTGAATCTCCACCTACCAAAATACCAACTCTAAAGATTTAGCTCAAATGCTACCTCCTCCAGGCAGCCTTCCTTCAAGCTTCTTCACTCTCTGCTGAGCTTCAAATTCTCTAGAAGACGTGCACTGATCAAATACATAACAGCTGTGTACAAGCTCTCCTACCAGGCTATGTCCATGATTTGGCAGGGCAAGGGATGTATTAGTATTCTATCAATTCTCTACAGCACCTGCCAAGAGATGTTTATTGCATTTCCATCTCCGGTAAAGAACTGCTCAAAAGTGGAATGCATTGGGATATACCTGTTCATAAGTGGAGGCCTTACGAGTAAGCTGTAGATGTCATCTGGCTCTCAGGATAAAGCAAATCCATGACAGAGCTTTTGAGGGATGGGGTGGGAGCAGGCAGGTGGGGCTATTTAAGTCAAGAGACCTAGCACTGAGGTTCTGTTTTGCCATTCACTAGCTCTCAGCCTGGTGCAAGTGTTTCTTCAGAGCATCATTTCCTCACTCCTGCTGGACTTCACAGGACTAAGGACCAAGTGATACACGTTTGTAAACTCTACACCAGTGGGTCTCAGTCTCAACTGGGCATCAACATCCTTTGCAAAGCTTCCCAAAATATAGAAGACCAGGCCTCAAACCAGGTAAACTGAATCTCCTGGGAGTGGAACCCGTTGAGACAAATTTTTTATAAAACACTTCTTCTAATGCAACTCAAGGTTGAAAACTGTTATAAACTCATAAATACCATTAACAGTAGAACACGTGCTTTAGCCTGCTGGTTTAATTATCCTTTATTTGTTCACCTAGGAATTAGTTCGATGTTTTTACAATTCCATTATACGTGTGAGCTCTTTTCGTGTTGTTCCACATTGTTCTTTGTGTGATAAGGTGGCAAATTCTGAGAGAATAATAATATATGGCACAATGCTGTATACAAAAATGTACCTAACCCAATGATGGTGCCTTTTTTTTTTTTTTTTTTTAAAGACCAGGGTCCTCTAACACCTTGCTGCACAGAATCATGGTGATCAGACAAGCAGAACTGGCATACCCTGGAAGCTTGTAAGAAATGCACAGTCTCAAGCCCCAGGCCAGAATCAGCATGCTAAGGAGATTTTCAGGTGGACCAATAGATGAAGCAAATCAAACTTTTGTCAGTTCACATCTGTGTTGAGGACCTGCCATTCTCTGGCCTAATTTGTCTCCCATAAATCCATGAAGCTTGAGACTTTTTCCAGATGCTGCTTCTCTAAAGGGTCCATTTGGTAAAAAAAACTAAGAACACAAATCCTTAGAAAAGCATCCTTCCTTTGAAAGAAGACTAGTCTTCATGGGTTCCCTTTAACAACTGGTTCCTCTAAGGTATTTAAAATATGATCAGTGCACATAATAAATTGATATCCATTTAAGTTTTATGCAGTGCATATTCATATATGAGTACATATGTACTTTATTGAATTTACAGACCCTGAGACCCAAATTCCAAAATTATGAAAGGAAGCTTAGCCACTGTAGTAAACTCTCCCCGTTGACTCACGTCCTACGGAGAATCATGTTAGAAGACTGTGCAGACCACACCATAGTCAAGGAGTTGGTCTGATCATTATCTAGACCAACTCCCTTGTTTTAGAGACAGGAAACACCACACAAAGACTAAATGGAGTTACCCAAGGTCAAACAGCACCTGAGGGAGAGCCAAGCTCAGAATTCAAGCCCTGACTCCTAGTCCTGCACTACCTACGTAGCCTCTGCCGCACACGCTCCTCCTTCCCTGACACACAGTCTTGAAGTTTCATTCTCAGACTCTGCTGACCTGCCATGGCACTCGAGTGTCACTTTGCTTCTCCCAACTACTGCTATGCCCAGCTCCCAAGGCTGTTTTGCACACTAGGCTACAGGAGAAGTTATATCACAGCTCAGTCAAAACATCCATTTATCAATCCATATTTCCAAATCTATTGGTATGGATTCTGAAAAAGCTCAATACCAACTGTGTAATGCTAATGGAGCATTACTATTAGCCAGCATCAGGAGTGTGGCGAGGGAAGAGTCTTTCCTTAGGTGGCTAAAGATTAAAACTAAGGGCAACCGTGAACTCAGTAGTACAAAGTTGGGAGGAACCTACAGCAGCAAGGCAAAAACTGGAACACAGTGGGGGAAGCAGCACCTTTAAAAAACATACACAGTGTGACTATAAAATTGCAAGTCTTGTCTTTTAATAAAACAAGAAATAAGCATGACAGAATGTAGAACTCTAAACGAACATTTCTCTCTCAAAGTAATCACATCCTTAGTTCCAACAAAGCTACCATTGTTGGGGACATTATCTGGAACTCTTCTTTGAGGAAAGGGGAAAAAAAAAAGGCAGTCTATGAGCCACATTAGAAAATAACCTTCCATATGTCAGGCTGTTTAAAAACGGAAAATCCACACTCAGAAGATGACACAGAAAAACTGGAAAGTGTGCTGTAGCTCTTGTGGAGGCTCCCGAAAGACCTCTCGCAAAGAGCAACAGCATCACCACTGGAGAAAGGTGTATCCTCCCAAGACAGTTGCTTTCAATGGGAGGGCATTCATTTGGATAGAAAAGGTCTGCTGTTTAATGTAAAAAAAAAAAAAAAGACCCACAAAACCCAGCCACACTCCCTTTATAGTCACACTTGCATTTGATTAAAAAATACAACAACAACACTCACACATGGTTCTTGTATGAATTCTAATTAAGAGACAGTACATTCAGAAAGATAGCACTCAAAGTGATAACTTTCAGAAAACTCTAACAGCTTCTTTACCACTGAAGGGGTACACAGGGTGCAGCTGTTTACCTGAATGGATTCTTAAGTGACTACTACCACTCTATAATTTTCCTAGTTCGTAGCTCTGTTACAGGTTACTGACCGCAAGTTCGTGTTCCAGACTTTCTTTGCCAACACAGATTAATTACAAGGGGGCCACCCCCACGGTCTTTTAGGGTGAATTGGGAAAGGGCCGGTTAAATGAGGAAACAGGCCACTCCTTGGTAAAAGTTTGCAGTTTTCTTTCCCAATACATCTTCTTTTTATTGAGAACTTCCATTTTTATCCTGTGTTCCTCCTCTGCCATCTCACACTCTCGCTCTATCTGCTGGATTTTGGCCACATGCACCTCATTCATTTGTATCAGCTGCAGTTGTAAGATGGACATTTGTTGATGGTGTTCTTCCTCATGCATCTTTTTTAAAGCACCTTCCTGAGAGGTTTTGCTCCTGTAGTTTTTATTGGCTGTTATTCTGACAGCTGAACACGAGGGTTCAGGTTGAGAGGTCCCCTCACATACTGGAAAATGTATGAACTCTTTCTCATCATCGCACAGTTCTCTATTTGAAACAGCAAATGACTCTGAAAAACAGTAGCAGAAAACATATGTTCAAAGATCTTACAGGCAGAGAGTAAATCAATCCTATTTCAAATGACAGGGTCCCCCATGGCAGGACGACTTGAGACAGCATCTGCTCTGGTCTGCAAGGCCACAGGTACCCCTGTCACTCCTGACTTTAAAAAAAAAAAAAAACAACACATACATCGAAAGCAATTTTCCCTGGAGAAAGTAACGATAATAGGTTTCATCATGTCATTTCTGACACTGCAAACTATGAGAAAAGTGGTCTGAGACTGTGCTTATCAAGGACTGGAGACCTGGGTATGTGGATGTAAGTTCTCAAATGAAATGTGCACAACCCCCAGTAAGCAGAAGACCANAGTTATATCACAGCTCAGTCAAAACATCCATTTATCAATCCATATTTCCAAATCTATTGGTATGGATTCTGAAAAAGCTCAATACCAACTGTGTAATGCTAATGGAGCATTACTATTAGCCAGCATCAGGAGTGTGGCGAGGGAAGAGTCTTTCCTTAGGTGGCTAAAGATTAAAACTAAGGGCAACCGTGAACTCAGTAGTACAAAGTTGGGAGGAACCTACAGCAGCAAGGCAAAAACTGGAACACAGTGGGGGAAGCAGCACCTTTAAAAAACATACACAGTGTGACTATAAAATTGCAAGTCTTGTCTTTTAATAAAACAAGAAATAAGCATGACAGAATGTAGAACTCTAAACGAACATTTCTCTCTCAAAGTAATCACATCCTTAGTTCCAACAAAGCTACCATTGTTGGGGACATTATCTGGAACTCTTCTTTGAGGAAAGGGGAAAAAAAAAAGGCAGTCTATGAGCCACATTAGAAAATAACCTTCCATATGTCAGGCTGTTTAAAAACGGAAAATCCACACTCAGAAGATGACACAGAAAAACTGGAAAGTGTGCTGTAGCTCTTGTGGAGGCTCCCGAAAGACCTCTCGCAAAGAGCAACAGCATCACCACTGGAGAAAGGTGTATCCTCCCAAGACAGTTGCTTTCAATGGGAGGGCATTCATTTGGATAGAAAAGGTCTGCTGTTTAATGTAAAAAAAAAAAAAAAGACCCACAAAACCCAGCCACACTCCCTTTATAGTCACACTTGCATTTGATTAAAAAATACAACAACAACACTCACACATGGTTCTTGTATGAATTCTAATTAAGAGACAGTACATTCAGAAAGATAGCACTCAAAGTGATAACTTTCAGAAAACTCTAACAGCTTCTTTACCACTGAAGGGGTACACAGGGTGCAGCTGTTTACCTGAATGGATTCTTAAGTGACTACTACCACTCTATAATTTTCCTAGTTCGTAGCTCTGTTACAGGTTACTGACCGCAAGTTCGTGTTCCAGACTTTCTTTGCCAACACAGATTAATTACAAGGGGGCCACCCCCACGGTCTTTTAGGGTGAATTGGGAAAGGGCCGGTTAAATGAGGAAACAGGCCACTCCTTGGTAAAAGTTTGCAGTTTTCTTTCCCAATACATCTTCTTTTTATTGAGAACTTCCATTTTTATCCTGTGTTCCTCCTCTGCCATCTCACACTCTCGCTCTATCTGCTGGATTTTGGCCACATGCACCTCATTCATTTGTATCAGCTGCAGTTGTAAGATGGACATTTGTTGATGGTGTTCTTCCTCATGCATCTTTTTTAAAGCACCTTCCTGAGAGGTTTTGCTCCTGTAGTTTTTATTGGCTGTTATTCTGACAGCTGAACACGAGGGTTCAGGTTGAGAGGTCCCCTCACATACTGGAAAATGTATGAACTCTTTCTCATCATCGCACAGTTCTCTATTTGAAACAGCAAATGACTCTGAAAAACAGTAGCAGAAAACATATGTTCAAAGATCTTACAGGCAGAGAGTAAATCAATCCTATTTCAAATGACAGGGTCCCCCATGGCAGGACGACTTGAGACAGCATCTGCTCTGGTCTGCAAGGCCACAGGTACCCCTGTCACTCCTGACTTTAAAAAAAAAAAAAAACAACACATACATCGAAAGCAATTTTCCCTGGAGAAAGTAACGATAATAGGTTTCATCATGTCATTTCTGACACTGCAAACTATGAGAAAAGTGGTCTGAGACTGTGCTTATCAAGGACTGGAGACCTGGGTATGTGGATGTAAGTTCTCAAATGAAATGTGCACAACCCCCAGTAAGCAGAAGACCACCGTACGGAGCCAGCGGTCGGTCTGCAGATTAAGAAGTTCTCCCTTGGTCTGATCTCCTCTCTGATTCTCATTCAGCCACGAACACTGAAGTTCAATCTCTGCAAGGGTACCATTGTTGGGGCTCCTGTTCACAGGTCTTAACCCTTACCCTGGAGGGGCATCTCACAAAGGTTCTTCCTAGAAAGATGAGGCTACATCCCTGGCTTAACTTCCTCAGACTTCTCTTCAGTCGCCTACATTTTGTTATTCCCTCTAGCGCTGCCATCTGGGGGTCAATATTCAGACCCTACAGACAATTTCTGACGTCCGTCTTAGGAAACTTCTCCCTAGCACTTGACGATCCTTCTTGACTCCCCCCACCCCATTAGCTTCTGAACCATTGCTTTCTCCTAAGTTTCCTCTCTGATTGCTCTTTCTTCTTTTCTCTGGATCACACTTAAATGTTCCCTGGGGCTCCTATCTCTGGCTCTGTTTTCAATCCACCCTATGTAACTCTCATAATCTAATTCCAACCTTCCTTTATCTTCCCTGACTTACTCTTCAAAATCCCAGGTATCCTCGAATCCTACCACAATCTTTAGTTTCCCCCATAATGCTCTCACTGCTCCTTCAGCCTACAGTTGGGCTCACTTGTCCCCAGCCCCTCACTCAAACACACATTCTTACTCCAGTTTCCCTTCCAACCTCCTCCCTAACCCCTGCTTCTTTCAGGATCAATGTGACTGGCTCTGTGAAACCTCAGCCCTCTCCCTTTCTCGTGCTATAGAACTTAACACATCCTGGTATTGTTTGAGGACTCTGACTTATTCATTTCATTTATCCTTGGGCACCAATTATTTTGCTTGGTACCTAGCAGATGCCTAGTAAACATTTATGCGCTGAAGCTTTGAACAGAAGGGAACAGAGCTTATGGATACAAAAGGTTGCCACATTTGGTGGTGCCACGTTTGCCCTAGTATTTTTATAGGGCAATGATATGAGTATCGGTTAGGGAGGTTCCATAAGGAAACAACTAACACCACTAGCCCATGATTCCATGTGGTTTTCCGGATTCTAGCTTTGACTCCAATGCTTTCTTGGGGCGCTTTATACTTCCAATAACGAGAGTCCTCTCCTTGGAGAAAAATAACATCAATTTATTAACAAAGTTGATTACATTAGTACGTCCACTCCATTATTCCAGAAGATGGGATGCCAGGAATGTTAATGGCTACTAGGGGAGACCTAACTCGTAACACTGTTAATAAAAAGAAAATGGCTGCTGTTTAGATGATTTCACTCCAAGGGGTTAGGTAACAACCATAACTAGTCCCTAATTAAGCTTAAAGAAAAGGTAAAAAAAAAAAAAAAAAAGTCTTACTTTTGAAAGGGAAGGTTAAAAGGACTCCTGCGTCGTCCGGGGATAATGAAAACGTCTCCCTAGGAGTCTTCCCAACTCCAGCGGCTACAGCCTCAATTAGACGTCCTTCCCTCTCGCTCCCACTGCCTCCGGAGCCTACCTCTGGCAGAGCACGTGTTAAAACTGGCGGTTTAACTACCTCCCCTTCAGGGCTCTGAGCACTTTGAAGACAGACACTGCCTCTAATTCATCCTCCTGGAGGACCCAGCTCAGGGCCTGACACACTGCTGGGCTTGTAAGAAATGTGTGCAGGATGAATTGGCTGCAGAGGGTCACATCGCTCTCAACACGGCACAACTGTGAAGAAAGAATAGCATTCTGAGTGGAGAGCCAAGGCATGGGACAAAGGAGTGGAGACGGCTGAGCACCGAGAATGGAGTCCTTCAGATGGGATCAGATGCAAAGAGGATTACCTCATCCGCTTCCTTTCAAGTCTCAGATCTGAAATTGTCTTCAAAGAAGACTGGACACATTAGGCGTTTTTTGGTACCTTTAGCCTCTTCTCTCTCTGATTTCATTCCAGAGGACAGTTCTGGATTCTCTGAGCTTTTAAAAAGTCCATGCCCTGACAACGCTACTCATCTCTCCCAATTTCTAAATGTTTATTTTTATCTCAATAAGTCTTGGCTTTAGGGGCCTTTTGATGATGACAATGATGATAGCAATACCATTTTCTGAGCAGCTAACCAGGCACTGGGCTAGTGCTTTGCAGCATTATCTCATTCAATCCTTACAACAACCCTCTGAGAGAGGTGTTTTTATTTTTTATTTCATTTTTGGTCACATCCCATGGCATGTGGGACCTTTGCTTCCCAACCATGGATTGAACCTGTGCCCCTGCACTGGAAGATGGAGTCTTAACCACTGGACCACCAGGGAAGTCCTTGAGGGAGGTACTATTACAGAAAACCAAACACAAGAAGCTAAAGTCACTTGGCTAGTTGAAAGAACCAGGACTCCAATCCAGGTCTGCCTGACTCAAGCTCAACTATTACAACACTCAGCCTCTCATTATATCACCTGCTCAGCTGATTACTTACATATCTTGAAATTCAGTCTTCAGGTTGTATCCACTACAAAACCACTGATTATTAAGATTATGGGTGTATATTTCAAATTTTGACCTCCAAATTTCTCTCTAGACTTATGAACATGAACATAGTATGTTTATGTCTGGGAACAGATAAATGAGTCGACTTTAAAATTAATTTTTTTTTTTGTTTAAAAGTGTGCACATTTTAAATTTAAAAAGCCAGATCTCTCAAGACTCTGCTAGAAGCTGGAGCTTAAAACTAGAGAAGCCCGATGGAGTAGTTAATTAACTTTCACACAAATATTAGCTCCAATGATTGGAAGCTAGTGTTCAGATAGGGAGAGTCTCCTCTTAATTGGAAAAAGACTCTCCTGGGAATGGCAACCGGCTGCATAACACACACCATGTACTCTCTCTGCCAGGTAAAACAAAGCCACCTGAAGTAGCAAACAACTCGATCGTGTGCAAAAAGGGTAAGAAGGCCTAAAGTGTTTCCTGGGAGCAGAGAACACAGTCAAGGGGTGTTTTCCACTTGGACAATTTGAGTAAGTTTAATTTCATCAGGAAAACCAATGAAGGCAGTCAAAGGATGGAAAGGAAACTATGTTCAGGCTAAAACTCAGCCCTTCTCAGCAGAAAAAATGGAACCAGGACTGACAGGGAATATGGATAAATAAGATGCCAGGCATGTACACTACAGAATATTATACATCAAATAAAAGAAACAAGTTAGATTTACTCACTGTGGTGGGGATAGATCTTTAAAACATTCTAAGAAAAGAGGTAAGAGAAAAAGGAATGGCATCTGTAGCACGATTTTTAATCTATGTAAATTTTTAATACTTGCAAAAAATAAAATACACACACATGACACCAATACATGCTTTCAAAAATACATGAGAGCATATACAACACGTTAGAAAGATTAGGGTTCAAGAGAAAAGAATGAAAGTGGTGAATGGGGATTTTTAAAAAAAAGGAAAAAAATAATGCTGATTTTTGTACAAGTAATACAACAAAAAAGGACTTTTCTAGCCCTTTATATATCTAGTGTGTCATGACTAAAAATAAAAATCAGTCCCCTGTACTGGAGTTCCTACCCCAAAAGAACAGGATTAAACTAAAAAGACTAATAAAGGAATTTATTAGGAATGTTTGATAGGTTGGCATGCCTATGTCTCCATTACCGGAGTATAGCTGTATAGCAGAGAACTAACAGCATATGAATTAAATGTAAGTTCTCTCAAGATACTTGAGTCTTACCTGAAAGCTTAATTTCCTACGTGTTATCTGACATTTGGCCATTCTACCCTCCTGATCACCTCCAGCAAATTTTGTTGACTCCCTTAGTTTGTTCTGCAAATCTGTTCCCCAAAGATCACGGAAGATAAGTATCGAAGCCAAATTATCACATATCATAAATCTACGGGGTATAAATTCCTTTAATATATTTAAGGGGAAAATACCTGCTTTTTTACAAATACGTTCCTAAGTGTTAAGAGCAGTGCATTCAAATACAGATATACATTTCATGAAAGTTATTGGCAAAGCTAAGAACATGCAAAGGGCGGTGATCAAGATGACACAGTTGAAGACATCTCACGTAAGAAATAGTTGGAGGGAGGCCTCTAGGGGAATGTGTTAGGCTCCTCTGTTTAACCTCCAACAAATCTTTGAGCACCTAATTCTGTCACAGGCACTGTGTAAGGTGTTAGGACAGTGCTGTCCGACAGAAATATGAGTTACATATGCATTAAAATTTCTTCTCATAACCACATTAAAGAAGTAAAGAGAGGTGAAATTAATTTTAGTAACATATTTTTAATCCAGTAGATCTAAAGTATTATCATTTTAACATTCAGTCAATATAAATGTTATGAGTAAGACTTTACATTCTGTTTTTTTGGTACTAAATCTCTGAGATATAGTGCATGCATTTATAGCACCTCTCAGTTCAGTCTCCCTACATTTCAAGCGCTGACCAGCTGCATGTGGCTTGTGGCTGCTATACTGGACAGCACAATAGAGACAGAGAGACAGGAGAGACAAAGGTAGCAGAGATACTGACTAAGCACACACACAGAGTCCATGGGCCAAAAGATACACGATAGGACGAGAGCCATGACCCTACAGCAGGTTCTCAACCTCTTCCCCAGCAAGACTCGGAAACAGTGATTAACAATTCCAGCTTCCTTTTTCTTTCTTAAAAGTAAGTTGAAATGCAAAATGGGTGAGGTAACCTCAAAGCTGTTTTAATGTATGGAAAGAGTTCCAGTACCTTCACTACTAGAGAATACAAATTAGTTTGGACCCAGTTCCCAACTGACAAAGCAACACACTTCTCTACCACCCTCCAGATCTGACCTGGAAACAGGAACCAGACAGCATACGGCTGTACCTTAAGAACCATCAGCAAAGTCTCATGTGCCATATATGTGCACACAGCCAATTCAAAGTACATCTCTTTACAAGTGAATCTCTAGGAAACGTCAAGACAGGAAGGACACTGAGAATCCACATTTATTCCCTTTCGGTTGAAAATTTACAAATTGTGTTTATGAGTAAATAAGTTATATTCTTTCCTCTAAAAAGCAAGAGGAAAAAAAATCTGTAAGAATAGACTTTCTAGTTCTGACTCAAGAATTTAAAAATGGGGAAATGAGACTGTCCCCTTAGAATAAGCTGATGAAATCAAAACACAACCATCCAGACTGCAGATCTGCAAAGTGAACTGCATGCAGTCCACACCAGCATCTTCCTCAGCAACATCTCTCAGGGAATATAAGCAATTTGAAAAGCAGCCCTGCTGATTCACCTCCCCCAGCACCATTCCTTTCACTGCCTCACAGACATAGAATCACCCAAGGCCAGCATAATGGAGAGGAACTGGCTGAAGCTGTAAACATCTCCAAGGCAAGGACACTGTCAATTAGCAGCGGACCCCACTTTAGCACATAAGCAGCAATGAGGATGGAGGAGAGAGAGCTGGCAGTGTCCATATTAACACTGGAAGCTCCCCAGCTGGGAAACTCAAGAATCAACTTAAACACAGAGATCCTACCCTGAGAAACAACACATGAGTTGCCTGACATTCAACTGGCTTCCTAGATTTAACCTTGGCCAAATGATCAGAAAACAAACATTTGATCATAATTAAGCTCCCCAGGATGATCTGCAGACATGAAAAAAAAAAAAAAGTGCTAATCTGAAATATGTTATTATCTTTTCCACTCTACATGAATAACATTCTTGGGTTTAAACAGTTTCTTGTGACTTTTAATTAACCAGTCCCTCAGAGCTTCAATTTACTCTCGGGACACTAATAAGTGAATTTCTCATCCTGCAAGCCAAGAGTTGGATTTTTCCAGGCAAATCCTTGCTGTCTGGGTCCTTGGAGGGCCTTTTGAGCAGACTTCTGGCCTTCCTAGAAATCTTCCTCTGCATCAAGGTATATTTTCTGCAGACTGCCATGAATCTTTACATAAAGTGATCTTTCCTATCTTAAAAGAGGCAGAAATTACTGATACTTTGTCTATATGCATTCTCACCCTCCCCTTGCCTGGAGACATTTCAATAGCACCTTAATTCCAACTTTTTAAAGCCATGACCCACTACTGTTACAGTCTTAATTATATGACATTCTTTTACTTCCCTAAGAATTATGTATGACATATTTTTCTCTTTCCAAAAAAGTATATTAAAACTAAAATGAATTTTTTCCAGAATTTCTCATGTTTCCTGGAATACACAAACCAAAACTATAGATCACAATATTATAACAGGTAGAAATGCTAGTTTTTAACTTGGGTGACTGCTAAATAGGTGTTTGGTATATTAGCCTCTGTACTTTTAGTAACTTTGAAATAGTTCACTTTCTTAACGTGGCCTTTTGAGGAACTTAATGTGGTGCTTTGCACACAACAGTCCTCAAAAACTACTTTTGAAAGATAAAAAAAATATGATTGACTGAAATGAGTATAAAGCCTCAAAGTCTCTTTAATATATAAGATAGATTGAGATAAACATCTAAGGTACATTCATTCATATTGATACAGCCCCTTATTTTTCCCTCTTTGGTGATAATAGTGATTACTGAGACCTCTCACAAGGAGAGAAGAGCTTCTGTTTTTACGGACAACATGACTTGAATGTCCTATCTAATCCAGAAATTCTGAATTAAGAAAGTCAAGTCTGATAGGAAAGTTATTTTTTTTTCCTAAGCTCCGTGAAAATAAAGGACTTGAACATTGCAATGTCAAACAACTACCCGAGGGGAAGGTGCAAGCGGGTGGCACGCACGGTACCTTGGGCAGCGGCCTCAGCGTGGTACTCGGGCTCCTCCTCGGGAGGGCTCTGCAGGAAGTACAGTTGCTCTGGCAGCATGCTGGCAATCTTCTCCTTCCCCAGGACATGGGTGCTCAGAAGTGGGCTGACGCTGCGCTTCACTTTCTCTCTTCTCTCGTGGGCCATAATCTTTTTGGTCCGAGCCTTGATGTTCTCCCAGCACTTCTTCAGCTGTTTGAAATCCCGCAGCGACACGCTGGGCTGGGAGTTGTACTCGTGGGCAAGCGCCTGCCAGGTGCGCTGCTTGAGGGCAATAGTTCGCGCATCGCTTTTCTTACATTCCAGCACATACTTGTACTTTTCTACTAACGCCAGCAGGATGCTCTTTTCCAATTCTGAGAAGTATTTGGCAGGTTTTATGATTTCGTTGTTTTGCATTTTCCACTGTGTTTCTCCTGGCTGTTAGCTATCCTGGAACAGGAAGTTTGAAACAATCATTATCAACTCCAGTTATAAAGGCTAACCACTCAAGCTCCATCCCTGACTTGATTCCCTTGTCTGAAATATGGTACTTTCCCCCCTCTTTAATACTGAGTTGTGATATTCTCAAGAAAACATTCAGAAGTTAACCAGCAATAGGGTTTCTACTTAAGAATAGATTTTCAAGTGGGGGTTCCCTGGTGCCTCAGATGGTAAAGAATCTATCTGCCTGCAATGCAGGAGAAGCGGGTCAACCTCTAGGTCGGAGAGAATCCCCTGGATTAGGGAATGGCTACCCAACCAGTAGAACGTTTGCTGCACCTCTTGACTGTTTTGTGGTTAGCTGGTTATTGTGTTTAGCCGTGTCTAACTCTTTTCCATCCCATGGACTGTAGCCCACCAGGCTCCTCTGTCCTTGGCATTCTCCAGGCAAGAATACTGGAGTGGATTGCCATTTCCTATCCAGGGCATTTTCCCTGCCCAGGGGTCGAACCCTCACCTCCCACTAGGCAGGCAGTTTCTTAAGCTCCGAGCCACCCGTGAAGCCTGGTTATGAGGTGCATGCATGCGTGTTCAGCTCCTTCAGTCATGCCCGACTCTTTTCAACCCCATAGGCGTTAGCCCCCCAGGCTCCTCTGTCCATGGGATTCTCCAGACAAGAATACTGGAGTGGGTTACCATGCCCTCCTCCAGGGATCTTCCCAACCCAGGGATCAAACCTGCATCTCCTGTGTCTCCTGCATTGCNGACTGCAAGGAGATCCAACCAGTCCATTCTAAAGGAGATCAATCCTGGGTGTTCATTGAAAGGACTGAGGCTAAAGCTGAAACTCCAATACTTTGGCCACCTCATGCAAAGAGTTGACTCATTGGAAAAGACCCTGATGCTGGGAGGGATTTGGGGCAGGAGGAGAAGGAGATGGCAGAAGATGGCTGGATGGCATCACCAACTCGATGGACGCAAGTTTGGGTGAACTCCTGAGTTGCTGATGGACAGGGAGGCCTGGTGTGCTGCAGTTCATGGGATCGCAAAGAATCGGACATGACTGAGGGACTGAACTAAATTGAACTGAAACATTAAGGAACTGATAATTCCGCAAATTCATGTTAGGCACCTTTTGAACTACACAGGTCTCTGAAAGTTTTGTTACAGCTGAAGATAACAGAAGGGACTGAGTGGCCTAATATAACAGATAATATAAATACTACCAAGATTTTACAATCATCCGAAATCACCCCAGAAGATCTGACATTTCCATCATTATATTTGCGGCTGCAGATAGGTCCATGCTCTTAGAGGAACCTCAGTTTCTTTATCTTTAAAATATGAGGGCTTGAAGTCTGTGATCCTTAAGCTATAAGGGCCACTTTTAAAAGTGTACAGTGCCATGTAAATAATTAATATAATTTCAGAGGCGTAAGGGCCTGATCACTTTAAAGATTGAGTCCAATGTCCTTTTTTTTTCCTGGACATTTCATACAAATAGAGTAATCTGTGACTTGCTTCTTTCACTTTGCCTAATGTTTTCAAGGTCTGTGTACATTGTGGTGCATATTGATACTTCATTCTTTATTATTGCCAAAGGATAGTCCATTTTATAGATATAGCACAGCCTATATCCTTTANCCAATGTCTTTTTTTTTCCTGGACATTTCATACAAATAGAGTAATCTGTGACTTGCTTCTTTCACTTTGCCTAATGTTTTCAAGGTCTGTGTACATTGTGGTGCATATTGATACTTCATTCTTTATTATTGCCAAAGGATAGTCCATTTTATAGATATAGCACAGCCTATATCCTTTACCAATTAATAAATTTTTATTTTATTTATTTTTGGCCATGCCACGTGACATTGGTGCTAGTAGTAAAGAACCCACCTGCCAATGCAGGAGACGTAGAGATGCAAGTTCAATTCCTCGGTCAGGAAGATCCTCTGGAGGGCATGACAACCCACTCCAATAGTCTTGCCTGGAGAATCCCACAAACAGAGGAGCCTGGCAGGCTACAGTCCATCAGGTCACAAAGAGTCGGACACAACTTAGCACACATACCCTTATCATTATTAGAATCTATATACCATAGATTAGCATATTAAAAAGCAGAGACATTACTTTGCCGACAAAGGTCCGTCTAGTCAAGGCTATGGTTTTTCCAGTGGTCATGTATGGATGTGAGAGTTGGATGATAAAGAAAGCTGAGCGCTGAAGAATTGATGCTTTTGAACTGTGGTGTTGAAGAAGACTCTTGAGAGTCCCTTGGACTGCAAGGAGATCCAACCAGTCCATCCTAAAGAAGATCAGTCCTGGGTATTCACTGGAAAGTCTGATGTTGAAGCTGAAACTCCAGTACTTTAGCCACCTGATGCGAAGAGTTGACTCACTGGAAAAGACCCCGATGCTGGGAGGGATTGGGGTTAGGAGAAGGGGACGACAGAGGATGAGATGGCTGGATGGCATCAGCGACTCGATGGACATGAGTTTGGATGGACTAGGGAGTTGGTGGTGGACAGGGAAGCCTGGCGTGCTCTGGTTCATGGGTTCGCAAAGAGTTGGACACGACTGAGCGACTGAACTGAACCATAGATTTTTATATTTTTAATAAATGTAAAAATATGCTATATCTTTTTATATTTTTTAAAAATTGTATATATGTAACATATATAGTGAAATGATTACTACAATCAAGCTAAATAACATATCTCTTCACATAGTTACCTTCTATGTGTATGATGAGAGCACCTAAAATCTGGTCTCTCATCATGTTTCCAATATTCAATACAGCATTATTAGCTATAGTCTCATTCCTGTATCTTAGATCTCTAGATCAGTTCATCCCACATAACCGTACCTTGTACCCCCTTAACCAAAATCTCCCCATTTCCCCCACTCCCAACTCCAGTCCCTGGTATGCACTGTTCTACTCTCTGCCTCTGTGAGTTTGAATCACCTGGTATTCTTAGTACCATTTCACAATTATCTCTTACTCAATTATGACTCCTTAGGTCATCTTGCCATCCTCCCCAGTGCTTAGCCAGCATCTTTCACACAACAGATGCTTAATAAATGTCTTATTCCACTGAACCTATGTGTTTTATGACCACATACTGTCCCACATCTTTTATTCACAGAAAACTTCTTACAAAATTAATCTCTCAGATTCATCGTGGCAAGAATGTCACTAAGCACCAGAGAATGCAGCAATCAAGCAAGCGCTGCATTGTCCTCTTTGTGGAAAGGGCTGATACACCCCGTCCTCTCTATGTTCTTCAAGCCTCTGAGTTTTCAGAATAACAGAGTATCAAGACACTGACGATGCAGTCCATTTAAAACTGACCAACCTGCTATGAAAAGAAATAGAAACTAACTTGAAAGGAGCCCCACTGGCCAAAAATGGGACATCTGAATAAGAGTGATAGGTACACTAAGATTCATCAAATTATTCTCTTGACCTTCATATTTGAAAAGTTCCACAGTTAGGGTGGAGGAGAAAGACTGTGGCTTTTAAGTTTTAAAACACTGACTTAAATTCACACCATTATATAAGTCAGCCCTTCACATACTATGCCTGGGGAGGGTTACTGTAGTTTTTTATTTTTTAATATTTATTTGGCTGTGTTGGGTCTTAGCTGCGGTTCAGGGAATCCCCATTGCGTCATGCAGGATCTTCCGTTGCAGACTCTCTAGTTGTGGTATGTGGGCTTAGTTGCTCTGAGGCACGTGGGATCTTAGTTCCCAGACTAGTGATTGAACACGCATTCCCTGCGTCGCAAGACAGATTCTTAACACTGGACCAGCAGGGAAGTCCCAACTGCAGTTGTAAATAAGTGAAATCTGTGAGACCTGAGTATGGAGGGACCTGGCCAGATCAGAGAACCTTTAAATAGAAGCCAAGGAAATGTGGACTTAACATGAGGCAATAGAACCTGGTCTGGGTCTCCCACCATGTATCACTTCCTCCCAAAAGTTAAGGTCAGTGTGATCAGTGTCTCCAGATACAAGGTGCCTGCCCTCACATTCATTATGAACACATCCACATCAGAAATCTAGAGCTTCAGACAAGCCAGAGATGGTTTGGCCCTCAGGTCTTGTGCAAAGAGAAATGTTGTTTAGTTGCTAAGTCGTGTCCGACCCTTTGCAATCCCATGGACTGTAGCTTGCCAGGCTCCTCCGTCCATGGGAGGAGAATTTATCTTTGGAGACAAGTCCTGAACCCCTAAATTACCAGGCCTATGCTTCAGCCACGTGACTCTAATATTACTATCATGATCCATCCAATTCAGACCCCGTCTCTCCCAGAGGTCAAAAATTAATTTGCCCCTTCATCAATACTCTTATTTCCTATAAAGTAGCATTCCCAAACTGAAATTTACTAACACACGCTCCTTACAATGTATCTCTTCCTATAGTATCTCTATCCACCAAGATGTCTGTGTTCAATTTTATGTTCTATGGTTTATGTTTTATGGTCTATAGTTTTTATTATGAAATCAGTAGGTACACCAAATGTTCTTAACCTACACACTACATGAAGCCCACTCCAACTCTCCTGCCCCCAGACGTCTACCTTCCCCCACACCCCACTCTTTTTAAGAATCACTGCTATAAGGATTGGGAACCTGATTCCCAAATGAAAAAGGGATTGTTTGCTATTTCGTTCCCTTAAAGGTAATAATATCTTATACACAATATACATTTCTTTCTAAATAAACTTCTTTTTCCTATCCTTGATTATTTCTTCAAGATAAACTCCCAGGAGAGGAACAGTTGCCAAAAAAGATTAAAAAAGCCACTCAAGACTTGTTCCATCACTGTCTGTCCTTCAGAAATGGTATACCAACTGATATTCCCACTTGATTGACTTCTGCTGTTAACATTTTTTAAAACTCTGTGCCAAATGTGGAGGTGAAAAATATGTCCCTTCATTGTTTAGTGATATATGAATTGCAGCTCCCAAGCAAATAGGCCACACTTTTGCCTAACAAAGTCCCTGTGATACTTAGTGGAATTGAAACTACAGGGAATTAGTACCAAGCACTTTAATAATGCCTCCTCAAAAGGTGTGCAGTACCGCTAACTGCCACCAGGTGGTGGTGGGCTGGTGGGGGTCTAAATTCATAAAGGATCTTAACCTAACTGTGGCCCCTTCGGTCTCTAATAAGAGCAGTAATAATAATAGCAGATAACCGTTATTGAGGCTACGCTGTAGGCACGACACTATACTAACTGCTTAATATGCACAATATCATTTAATCCTCCCCCAAACAGCCCCTGAGAGCATCACTTGTTACACTGCTGAAACAAAAAAAAACTATGAAAGTACCAGAAGAAATCATACAACTCTCTCAAAAGCAAATATTCAGAATTACCAACACCTGGGGACCATTAATAGCCTATTAACTAAACTGTTATTTAATTACTAGCTAAGTAAATCGAAAGTTACCAATTTGCCTAATTTTGTAGAACAGCAGGCCTCCCTTGGCCATGTGGTCGCATCTTGACGGGCTATAAAAGGATTCTGGTATGAGACAGCGTACCCCAAAGGTCCCCTATGGATTCCCCAACAGTCTTCTGAAGTGGGCTATACATCTCCACTAACCAATTATTATTCGTGTTTCCCAGATCAGAAAAATGAGGCTCAGTAACTTGCCTGTGGTCACACAAAGAGTAAGTAGCAGAACCAGGATTTAAACCCAGGTCTGACTCCATGCCCAGGCTGCTCTCTGCTCTACTTAGCCCACTTCTTTCAGACCTAGGGACAGCCTCTACTGCCCCTGCTCAAATTACTTGTCAATCAGCAATCTAACTGTCAGCAGGGAAAGGTCCTAGGGCAGAGCAGCCTAGGACCCGTGCCTGCTTCTGCCCATCTTCATTTGTTGGCTTCCCCCTCCCCTTTCTTGCAAACCCAGGGTCCCCAGTCCCCCACCCCCACCCAGGTGCCTTGCTCTCACTCTAACCAGGGCACTGCAATAATGTCCACTGCTGATCTGCTAAGAATGTGTGTCTGAAAAGTAACTGTAGCAATAATATGGAGCTTTAAAATGGTCACGCCTCAGGGAGACTGGACCCTGACGTTGTACTGGAGCACCTGACTGACAGTCCTAAGTAAACAAACACTTTCTGGAGCTGTCCAGGCACAGCTTATTAGTAGAAACGCCGAGACGAGAAAGCACCTTCCAGCTTCAAACTGCTCAGGAATGTCCATAACTGGTTATATATGACAACATAACAAGCCTCTGCTGCATCAACTTTTATTAAAAACTGCCCCCAGCTCTACTCAGTATGGATCATCTTTTCCGTCCGTTGTTCTGCTAGACGGAGTGCAGATGCATGGCTGTAGGACAACAAGCAGCCCAGAGACCCTCACAATGTGGGCCCTCGGCAAAATTTAACGAATCACTGTCTTTTGATATAGACATAAAACTGTCTACCATGCACAGAATGAGTATCATATGTGATAAAATAATCAGTACACCAAAAGCTGCCCGAAAGTAAAAATGGTCAAATAAAATAGCAAAATCCAAATATCATGGAAATTCCTCTTGGGCTAAGCAAAGACCCATAGACAGAACTAAATAAAATAGCAGGACTTCAATACAATAAAAGAACAAAGAGGAAATAATCAGCACAATTCCCAAAACAATAACACTGACAAAACCACCAGAAGACTGTAATAAGTACATTTAATATCCACCTTAAAAATCCATCTGTTACGGGACTAAATGTTTGTATTCAACCCATCTCCCTAAAAAAACTTATTTGTTGCAAACCTAACCCTCACAGTAACTGTATTTTGGAGATAGGCTTTTAAGGAAGTAATTAAGATTGAATGAGAAACCAGGTCAAGAAGCAACAGTTAGAACTGAACATGGAACAGCAAATGGACTGGTTCAAAACTGGAAAAGGAGTGCATCAAGGCTGTATATTGTCACCCTGTTTATTTAACTTATATGCAGAGTACATCATGCGAAATGCTGGGCTGGATGAAGAACCACAAGCTGGAATCAACATTGCTGGGAGAAATATCAATAACCTCAGATATGCAGATAGTTCCACCTTTATGGCAGAAATCGAAGAGGAACTAGAATGCAGGTGAAAAAGGAAAGTGAAAAAGCTGACTTAAAACTCAATATTCAAAAAATGAAGATCATGGCATCCAGTCCATCACTTCATTGCATACAGATGGAGAAACAATGGAAACAGTGCCAGACTTTATTTTGGGGGGCTCCAAAATCACTGCAGATGGTGACTGCAGCCATGAAATTAAAAGATGCTTGCTCCTTGGAAGAAAAGCTACGACAAACCTAAACGGTGTATTAAAAAGCAGAGATGTTACTTTGTCAACAAAGGTCCATCTAGTCAAAGCTATGGTTTTTCCAGTAGTCATGTATGCGTGTGAGAGCAGGACCATTAAGAAGGCTGAGCACTGAAGAATTGATGCTTTTGAACTGTGGTGCTGGGGAAGACTCTTGAGAGTCCCTGGGACTGCAAGGAGATCAAGCCAGTCAATCCTAAAGAAAATAAAACCTGAATATTCATTGGAAGGACTGATGCTGAAGCTGAAGCTCCAATGTTTCGGCCACCTGAAGGGAAGAATAGACTCATTAGAAAAGACCTTGATGGTGGGAAAGATAAAAGGCAGGAGGAAAAGGGGAAGACAGACGATGAGATGACTGGATGGCATCACTGACTCAATGGACATGAGTTTTAGCAAGCTCCAAGAGATGGTAAAGGACAGGGAAGCCTGGCATGCTGTAGTCCATGGGCTTGCAAAGAGTTGGACTGAATGACTGAATAACAACAACAAGATGGAATGAAGTCATAAGGGTGGAGTCCTGGCTCAAGAAGATTAGTGACCTAATAAGAAAAGACAAGAGAGCTCTTGTTCCCTGCCTCCCCAACCACCACCAACCGCTGGGTTACAAAGAGGTCATGTGAGCACACAGAGATGGCAGCCACCTACAAGCCAAGAGAAGAGGCCCCAGAATGAAACCTACTTTATTGGCACCTTGATCTTGGACTTCCTAAGCTTCCAGAACTGTAAGAAATAAACTTTTGTTGTTTAAGCCTCCCCACCCCCAACCAGTCTGTGGTATTTTATTATGGCAGGCCAAGGTGACTAATACACCATCCAATAATATTCTAAGTCCACTAAGGATGAAATGAAGTCCTAAAATTTGGGCAAAGACTAGAGAAAGTTGGCCAGATTTGATCTCTACTGCCCTTTGTAGGAACCATGACCAAAAATCGTGATACTGGGACTTCAGACAGATGTTAGGATATGAACTACTGCTCTTAAAGTGAAGAGAAGACACTGGATGCAGAAAGCCTGGGCGCAAATCTGAACTTTAGCACTCACTCAGCGGTGTGACTCTGGGCACGTCAATTAACCTCATGCTTCATCTGTAATAAGAGTTAATACCTGCTACTCTGCCTTAGTCCCTCTATATGACTGTCCTGCAATGGGAGTCGAGAAGCACAGACTAGATCTTCAATAAATTTTAGTTATTTCCACCTCTCTCACCCATACTGAACTGCTTCCAAAAGTCAAACAGTGGTCTAAATACAACATACACTCAAATACTTATTAGTTCTTCTGTTCACCGGCAAAAAAAACAAAAAACAAAAAAAAACCCATCAACAGATATGTAATGAATTCCTGCCAAAGGCTCAGTACTGTCCTAGAATATGTGGCAGATACAAAGACAATCTGAACCACAGAGCCTGGAAGGAGCACTGGCATGCAGAAACTGACAACCGAAAGGACAGGCACACTGAAACTGAGGCCGTAACACAGGACAGAGCACCCTGCGCATTCAGAAGAGGGAAGAGGTTAATTTGCACTCTCCATGAACAAGAGAGGACATTTGAGCTAGATCTTTTAAGAATGTATAGCATATGAACAGAGAGCGCTGAAGGAGATCATGCAGATAAATAATTGATAAGGAAGGGCCTGGATTCTGAGAGGCGGCGAGTTAATGGAAAGGAGGCGGTGCGTGCCAGGGGCTGTTTCAAAGTGAGAAATGACCAGGATGTGTGTGTGTGTACACTATGGTGCGGGATCAAGAGAAAGCAGAGGCAAAGAGAATGCACGAGGATTAAAGAAGCACCTGTGTGTACAGGCATTGGACAGGGGAGGGGTATGTCTTAAGATTCAGAAGAAAACAAAACAAAATTCAGGAGATCACGGTCCAGTGAAGACACAATGCAACACAGTGTACTGTGGATGGACTGGTGACAAGATAGTGTGATGAGCACAGAGAAAGAAATGTGCCCAGGGGTGTGACTCCAAGATTGGGGAGGACCTAGAATAAGGCCCTTAACTCCCATCAGCACAGACTGGAACCAGAACTGCCATTAGCACAAAGCAGGGCAACTTTAGAGAGAAGGAGAGTATACAAAATTGGCGAGTGGTCTGTGCGAAATATGGCAGCCAATTCCCTGAACGGGGTCCTGGCCACAGGTTATGGGTGATCAGTTTGTTCTAAAGCACAGAAAGGCTATTTCCTATCCTGCTCTATTGACTGTCTCCTCTCTCAGCATCCCTTCAAACCACCTTTTTTAGGGAACAACATTGATCCTAACATGTTAAACTCACAAGGGACTTCAATCTTCTCACCTTACAGATGAGGAAACTGAGTCTCAAAGCGAGCTACAGGGGTTCCTAGAGACAGAGGAGGGGCTAAAAGTGAAGCTTCATTATTTGTTTTCAGCCCCTCCCACCATATATCTTCTCTGGAACCCTCTCACCACCAAGATGCCCTTTGGCTAGGTACCCTCAAGCCTTCCCCATTGCCCCAGCTGAAAACCTGAGGCCACCGCCCTCAACTCTGACACTCGCTCTGTGCCATTAGGCAAGTCCCCTTTCCTCCTGTTGATTTCTCATCTCTAAATTATAAAATTACCATGCATGTTCTCTAAAGCCCCATCCAGTGCTGTAGCCCACTCTAACAATGCTGTTACAATGGTTTTTCTGCAACCTAATTTCCATGGCCCTTTGCCAAAGACGCATAGATGCCATTTTCTGATTATTTATGAGGCTAGTAGGGCTACTAGCCAAAGAATAGAACACTGCAACTGAATAGAGCGAACTCAGCAGTTTAGGGGAGGTTAGCCCAGGTTTAACTCTGTAGGTTATTTCTAAGGGAAATGTCTAAAGCAAGTGATGGACGCCTCCCTCACTACTGTAGCCCAGGCTCCTTGAACAGCACCTGGAATACAGCAGGGAAATAAACACAGGGGAAATATATGTTGAAACTAACCTGCTCCCCATTTGCACTTTCTTTAACTAACTATATCTAGATGTTCCACTCTCTTAAATTTCTCCTCTGATCAACAGTTTATCCTAACAAAAATCATTTCATGGCTTCATCTTATAAATACTGTTGTACTGTACACCAAACTTTTTAAATGTATTTACTTATTTTTGGTTGCACTGGGTCTTTGTTGCTGCGTGAAGGCTTTCTCTAGCTGGAGTGAGCAGGGCTTACTGTCTAGTTGCGGTCCATACGCTTCTCATTGCAGTGGCTTCTCTTGTTGCAGAGTATGGGCTCTAGGCTCACGGGCTTCAGTAGTCACAGCACAGGGTCTCATTAGTGGTGGCTCTCAGGCCCTAGAGCACGCTAGGTTCAGTAGTTATGCGCATTTGCTGCAGCTCACGGGCTCTGGAGCACAGGCTCAGTAGTTGTGGCACACAGGCATCAGTTGCCCGCAGCATATGGGATGTTGCTGGACCAGGGATCGAACCTGTGCCCCCTGCATTGCAGGTGGATTCTTATCCACTGTACCACCAGGGAAGTCCCCGTATGTCAAAGTTTTAAGGGCCTAGCTAGAACTACGATGCCCTCCTGATTTCATCTGACGCAGCATGCTCAGTCACTCAGTCATGTCTGACTCTTTGCGACCCCATGGACTCCAAACTGCCAGACGCCTCTGCCCATGGGATTTCCTAGTCAAGAATCCTGGTTGCCATTTCCTCCTCCATCTGTCACGGAGGTCAAGGATAATCAGACATTCCTGTTCCTGTGCACACCTTGCCATGTACCTGCTCTCATGTGTTCAGCCCTGTCTACTCGGGATGGCCACCCACCTGTGCCCTCTCTGCCTTCTTTCTTTGCTTTAGAAGGTTTTCCAGTCTATACCCAGCACTAAACTTGCTTTCTCTGGTGCTCTCCCTCCTCTTCGCCTTCACCACCCACTCCAGGTGGCCAAGCAATCGGGAAGTGTTTATTTTTACCATCTGTGTCTAAGTGTGACCCTGAGCAGAACCAGCCCTGTGTTTAAGGCAAGGGGCTCCCACTTCCTGTCCCCCACCCCTCTCACGGTTCCCTCTGCCAACCCAGGGAAGGTTCTTAAAGGTCCTGACCCCTCCTCTCCCCTCCCCCACAGCTCTATCCCAAACCATCTCCCCACACTATCCCAGTCTCCCTGAAATTACCTTGGAATCATTATTCAAGTACCCTCCACAGAAAGTGCTTTTACAAAATGAAAGTCCCCTTACGTAGGTGTTCTCACTCCGGCCAGCTTCTCATCTGAGGACAATCTCCTCTTCAGCAACACTCACCACTTCAGCAACAACAGCTCTCAAGTCACAGGGCCCAGGGTCCCACGTATTTACCTTTTCCTTCAGCCTCAGAATTACTCTGTACTAGTCTATCCAGAGCCTCGGGGGGTCCCCTAACCAAGTATGAGCTCCCGTGGCTTGCAACTATATTTTATTTGTATCTTGAGCACATAGCTGACTCTTGGCATTTGACAGCAAGAAAGTAGGGATGTCAGGAAGAACCTCTCTCCAGCCCCATCCTCTCCCCTCAACACCACATACATTTCCAGTTGTCTCTTGGCCACCTCCATCTAGCTGTCTGTTATGGGTACCTCAGCAATCTCCCAAAGCAAATGAATCATTCCTTCCCAAACCTCCGATTTCTGATGATTTCAGCCACATTAACTTGGCTGAAAGCAGAAACCTCAGTGTGCTTTTCAATCCCATGGACTCACTCATCAAGACCTACCTCACATTCTATCTCTGTATCTCTTCTCTCCGCTCCCATCTTCACTGCCTGTGTCCACGGTGAGCTCTAGTCTCCCAAAATGACCTCCCAAACTTCTGGCCCCTCAAGGAATCTTCCTAAAACACAGTGATGATGCCACAGTCCTGCATGTAGACCTCTGGTGATAAAGTCCAAACTGCTCACAAGGCATCCAAGGCTTTTCCAGATCTGGCCCCAATTACAGTCCCCCCCCCCACCACATCCCACAACACCCTTTCCTGCATGTTTCAACCCAGCCAGGCCAAACTCACCTTCATGCCCTTGAATTTGTTGTATTCTCATGTCTCTGGACATGAGGCGTCCTCTGGCTGGAATCCTTTACCCCAAAGTCCACCAAGGGCTTATCTTCATCCCTCAACATCCAACTCTCATGAAATTTTTGTGAAGCCTTCCTTAACTAACACCCAGGTATTATGTTGATTTTATTTATAATAGCTGAGTTTGAGGCAGCTTAACAACTACGGACACACTGCAACCAGGTTGTGGTTTTTTTGTTTGTTTGTTTGTTTTTAAGAGAGAATATCAGGGCAAAGACAAGACAAAAGTAAAAAATGAAATTAAAAGTTAGTGTTGCCTGGGATGACCCAGAGGGATGGTATGGGGAGGGAGGCGGGAGGAGGGTTCAGGATTGGGAACACGTGTACACCCGTGGCAGATTCATACTGATGTATGGCAAAACCAATACAATATGGTAAAGTAAAATAATAATAATAAAAAAAAAAGAGCTGGTGTTGCATTCAAAATCTCTATGATAACATCTCATCTTGTTAAATCTTGTTAAAGAGGTAGTTAGCCCTGAGTGTTCTATCCAGAATGAATGAGTTACTCTCCTGTGAGCTCATTGCCGGCTGTAGACAACTGCACATCCCTTATTTTCTTTAATTTGCTCATTGTGTCCATCTCCTTCACTAGGCTGGGAAATTCCTAAGGGAAATACATAATTTCTGACTCATCTCTGGATCCTCAGCATGAAGCATATGACTCAGCATAAGACTGGTGCTCTGGAGACAAGAGTTAAACAAATGTCACCGTGGACAGGGGAAAAGGTCCTAGTGCTTGTTAAGCTCCCTATCTGGCACTTGAAAAACCATTATTTAATCCTTGCAAAAAATTACATGGCTGAGAAATGGCAGACCTGGAACTCAAACTTCCCACCATCTGTCTCTCCAAAGCACCTGCTCTTTTTACTAGGCACAGGGCTCCTATATTCACCATCACTATGCGCCCAAACACCCTGTCCTTCAAGACTGCTTTTCAAACAACCCTTCTCCAAGAAGCTTTTCCTGGTCACTCAGGAGAAAAGTCAGCCTGAGTCGAGCCCCGACCCTCCACAACACTCAAGGAAGATGCAGTCACAAGCTGGGAGAAGAGCACTTTCTGGGTACTCGAGCACTAAGGGGCTGGGTGGGTATTCTGCACATGGTGTTCTGGGGGCCTCAGTGCTCCTTCTACTCCCTGCCCCAGGGTACAGTGCCTGGGCCTTCCTGCCTTTCTCTCTTCAGGGTCCAGAATCTTTCCAGTTCTCCTCATTCCAAACTGAACCCCTAAATAATACCCTCAGGCCCACTGCTTATCCAACCAAGGGAGCTGTTTTCAAACACACTCCTTCATTACATCAATTAGGTCTTTGTATTTTAAGCATCTTACCAATCTTTAGGGTTGGTGAGCATCCCAATCTCCTCAAACATTAAAAGAATGTAAAGAATCATGAGAAGGGACCATGGCGCTTTAGGAGGCCCTGTCATCCAGCTCTCAACCCAGCTGAATACTTTGGGGGTGGCCTGCGAGTAAGAAGAGACAATCCATTGATCTTGCCCCTGGATTCTTCCCCTATCCATCCCCCTTCCCTCCTTCCAGATAGGATGCTTGGTCTCTGAGGGCAGGATGAAATCTTGGTCCAGAAAACTGCTGGGGTGGTGGTCACAGGTCCCTCTCTCCACCTAGGGCTTCAGAATCCTCCATTTCCTCCTAGTCCACCCCTTGACTCTCTGGCTCCAAACTCCCGGGACAGTCCTCAGTCCTAACTCTGGAACTATGTTTTTGAATTAATACTCGACAATTTCCTTGGTAACACAACTGATTTATATGACGCTGAAATGCACACCCCTGGCCCTGATATTATCCTACCTCCCGGTTTTAAATGTGTAATAAATATATCCCACAACTGCTCTCCTGACATTGCAGGGACATCTGTAACCTTAAATGTGACCATGCCTAAGAAACACCCAATTTCCTTAATCAGAATAGGGAGGCTAAATTCTTTTCTATTTCCTACTCCTAAATAAAGATTACTAGAGCAATTTACAGTAGCTACATCACAGCGCCAGCATGATGATTTAATTAGACAACTCATGCCAACTGTTTGGTACCCAGGCCTGGTATGTAGAAAAGTGCTCAACATGTATGATCATTTGCTACCTCATCTCTCACAATAGCACCTGCGGGTAGGCATTACACCACGCACTCTCAGCCACCATCCCTCTCCCCCATCCCACCCTCATTTACAGGAGCTGCAGCCAGGGCTCGGAGTAAAGGCGCTTTCCCAAGGTCAGGCGGGCACCGCTGTGATGCTGGGCGCTCGGCCCTAGAATGAGGGACCCCCTCCCCTCACACCTCAGTAAGGGACACAAGGGGTCTTAAAGACAAGTATGCAAAAGCGCGAGCACAGTGCCCGGCATACTGTGCGGACACTGAGATGGGGAGACGCCGGCACTGAGGGTCATCAGGTTTCTCCCCCACCGCCCCAAGCCGCTCCTCTGCCCTCGGAGTCGAGAGTCCCCAGACCCCGGGTACGTCGCTGAATCTCCTCGAGGTCCGCGCCCTGGGGTTTTGTACGCCGCAGGCCGTCCCCACTCACCGAGTCCCATCGCAGCGCGCGGAGGTGGCCGTCGGGCCTGCGGGGCAGGGGTCGCGGCTCCTGGGCCGGAAGCGCGCCCTACCGGCCCCGCAGCCCCCGCACGCCTGGCCCGCGCCCCCGCCCCACTGCGACCCGCCCGCCTGGGGAGCCTCCTACCTGCAGCGACGGCGCAGCGGCCGCGGCGATCGGGGGAGGGGCCGGCGAGAAGCGAGCGCGGGCGGCCTCGACTCCTCTCGCAGGCTGGGCGGCCGGGAGGGCCGCGGGCTCCGGAGCGCCGGGCGGCGGCGGCGCGCCCCCGGCCGGCCAGGCCCCGCCGCGCGCGCAGCGGCCACAAAGCCCGGGAGCCGCCGCCCCCTCGCGGGCCGCCCGCCGCCTGCGGGTCCGCAGGCGCCGAGGAGGGCGGGAGCGCGGCCCCGCGCAGTCCCCACCTCCCCGAGACGCGGTCGCCGACCTCCCCCGAGGTTTGGGGCGGGGCGCAGGGGGGTCTCCCGCCTATCCACCCCTCTCCCTCCTGCCCGACATCCTTCTGCTGATTTGAGTTCCGTCTTCCCACCTTGGGGGACGAGCTCCTGAAGGGCCTGAAAAACTGTTTCATTTCCATGAACAACAAAAGAATGCGTTTGTCGCCAGGGACTTGGCGGCCATGGACAGGAGTCGGCTCAGTCCATGCCCCCTGTCTGACAAAGGCCCCCTTTTCTTTCGGAACCCCCTGCTACTTAAGTAGCCAATCCTCCTTTGCTGGGTTCATCACGGAGTTTTGCTTTATTTTTTAATTTGCGGGATGTGTCTCCCCCTAGGCTGTGCGCTCCCGGGGCAGAGACAGTTCCCTCTGCAGCCCAAACCTGGTTCAGACGCTGTGTGCTGAGGAAGTGGGAATTTTTGCACGAACGAATACACAACAAATGCAACTGTAGGACAAGGCACCTTTTATCGTGCCCCGCAAGGATGGGGGCTAGCTGTTTCTTTTGCCTTGTATCCGCTGGGAAAATTCCAAGCTCGGAAGGGTGGAGAGGATTGAACTTTTCTCTTGTTGTTCTTATTAGAGTGAAATACACAGAAAAATAACTTTAAAGTCAACAATCTGGTGGCATTTACGACAATGCACTGTAAAGCAACCACACCATCTCTATCTAGTTCTGAAACAGATTCATCACCCCAAAAGGGAACCCCCTCCCCACACATTAAGCAGCCACTCCCTACCCCTGGTCTCCTCAACTCAGAGTAACCACTAATTTATTTTTTCTCTCTGAATTTGGCTATTCTGGACATTCCGTATCAAAGGAATCATATAACAGGTAGTCTTCTGTGCCTGGCTTCTTTCACTCAGCATGATGTTTTCAAGGTTCACCCTCCTTGTAGCCTGTGACCTAATTCATTTCTTTTTATGGCTAAAAGATGTTCCATTGTATGTATACCATAATGTGTTTATATGTGTATCTGTTGAGGGATGTTTGTGTTATTTCCACCCTCTGTGACTACTGCTGCTCTGAATATGCCTATATAAATGTATTTGTCTATGTTTTCAGTTCTTTGTAGTAGGATTGCTGGGTCATATGGTAATTCTGTTTAACTCTATAAGGAACTGCCAAAAAAATTTCCCATAGTGGCTAAATGAATGATTTTACCTTCCCACCAGTAATATATGCAATGTATGAGGGTTCCAAATTTGCCATTACCTCACCAACACTTTCTATTTTTTTTTAAATTCCTTGGATATATGTGAGGCTATCCCCACCCTCCTAGCTCCCATGACCCACAGAGTCACCTTGCTCAGAATGTGAGAGGCTGAGCCAGGTCTTTTGACTGCAAAGAAACACCCAAACACTTCTAGGGGTCAGAAGCACTAATAAAAATAAAGACCCTTTCTATACTGTAGAGGTATAGTCCCTGTTCATTATTTTAACAATAATCTGTCAGGTGTCCAAGTAGATCTGAAATTGTCCAGAGAACTTAGAAACTAAGACCACCCCTAGGGAGAAGCTATCTGGAAACAAACTCTGTGACATCTGCCTCACTGGAACTCAAGGCAGTACAGTACAGTTCAGATACTGAAATCTCAGAACTTCTGAAGTATGTTGATGGCTAATGACAAATCATGTACCAAGATTTTTTAAATTGAGACTTCCCTGGAAAATTTTGTCATTGTTGAGTCACAAAGTCATGTCTGATTCTTTCAGACCCCATGGGTTGCAGCACCCATGGCTAGGCTTCCCTGTCCCTCACCATCTCTCATAGTTTGCTCAAACTCCTGTCTATCAAATCAGTGATGCCATCCAACCATCTCATCCTCTGTTGCCTCTTCTTTTCATACCCTCAATCTTTCCCAGCATCAGGGTCTTTTCCAGTGAGTTGGCTCTTTGCATCAGGTGGCCAAAGTATGGGAGCTTCAGGTTCAGCATCAGTCCTTCCAATGAATATTCTGGCTTGATTTCCTTTAGGATTGACTGTTTAGATCTCCCTGTTGTCCAAGGGACTCTCAAGAGTCTTCTCCAGTACCACAATTTGAAAGCATTAATTCTTCAGTGCTTAGCCTTCCTTATGGTCTAATTCTCACATCTGTACATGACTCCAGGAAAAACCATAGCTTTGACTAAATGGACCTTTGTCAGTAAAGTGATGTCTCTGGTTTCTAATATGTTATCTAGGTTTGTCATAGCTTTTCTTCCAAGCAGCAAGCATCTTTTAATTTCATGGCTGCAGTCATCATCCGCAGTGATTTTGGAGCCCAAGAAAATAAAGTCTGTCACAGTTTCCACTTTTTCCCCATCTATTGGCTATGAAGTGATGGGACTAGATGCCATGATCTTCGTTTTTTTAATGTTGAGTTTTAAGCCACTCTCCTCTTTAACCTTCAAGAGGCTCTTTAGTTCCTCTTCACTTTCTGCCATTAAAGTGGTATCATCTGCGTATCTGAGGTTGTTGATATTTCTTCAGCAATCTGGATTTCAGCTTGTGATTCATCCAACCAGGCATTTCACATGATGTACTCTGCAGCAGAATAAATTAAGAAGAGGTGGCAAGGATACACAGAACTAGACCAAAAACGTGTGGTCACTCAAGTAGAGCCAGCCAGCCACCCTGGAATTTGAAGTCAAATGGGCCTTAAGAAGCATTACTACAAACAAAACTAGTGCAGGTGATGGAATTCCAACTGAACTATTTCAAATCCTAAAAGATGATGCTGTTAAAGTGCTCCACTCTATATGCCAACAAACTTGGAAAACTCAGCAGTGGCCACAGGACTGGAAAAGGTCAGTTTTCATTCAAATCCCAAAGAAAGACAAGGCTAAAGAATGTTCAAACCAAGAACTTCCAGATGTACAAGCTGGATTTAGAAAAGGCAGAGGAACTAGAGATCAAACATCAGTTGGATCATAGAAAAAGGTAGAGAATTCCAGAAAAAAATCTACTTTTGCTTCATTGACTACAGGAAAGCTTTCAACTGTGTGGTTCACAACAAACTGTGGAAAATTGTTCAAGAGATGAGAACATCAGCTCACCTTACCTGTCTGCCTCCTGAGCAACGTGTATACAGGTCAAGAAGCATACAGTTAGAACTGGACATGGGACAACAGACTGGTTCAAAATTGGGCAAGGAGTACGTCAAGTCTGTATATTGTCATCCTGCTTATTTAACTTATATGCAAAGTACATCAGGTGATATGCCTGGTTGGATGAATGACAAGTTGAAATCCAAACTGCAGGGAGAAGTAACAACCTCAGATATGCAGATGACACCACCCTAATGGCAGAAAGCGAAGAGGAACTAAAGAGCCTCTTAATGAAGGTGAAAGAGGAGAGTAGCTTAAAACTCAGCATTAAAAAAAACGAAGATCATGGCATCTAGTCCCATCACTTCATAGCCAATAGATGGGGAAAAAGTGGAAACAGTGGCAGACTTTATTTTCTTGGGCTCCAAAATCACTGCAGATGATGACTGCAGCCATGAAATTAAAAGATGCTTGCTGCTTGGAAGAAAAGCTATGACAAACCTAGACAATGTATTAGAAACCAGAGACATCACTTTACTGACAAAGGTCCATTTAGTCAAAGCTATGGTTTTTCCTGGAGTCATGTACAGATGTGAGAATTGGACCACAAAGAAGGCTAAGCACTGAAGAATTAATGCTTTCAAATTGTGGTACTGGAGAAGACTCTTGAGAGTCCCTTGGACAACAGGGAGATCTAAACAGTCAATCCTAAAGGAAATCAAGCCAGAATATTCATTGGAAGGACTGATGCTGGAGCTGAAGCTCCCATACTTTGGCCGCCTGATGCAAAGAGCCAACTCACTCGAAAAGACCTTGATGCTGGGAAAGATTGAGGGTATGAAGAGAAGAGGCAACAGAGGATGGATGGCATTGCTGACTCAATGGACATGAGTTTGAGCAAACTGTGGGAGATAGTGAAGGATAGGAAAGCCTGGTGTGCTGCAGTCTATGGGGTTATGAATAGTTGGACATGACTGAGCACCTGAATAACAACAATAGATTGGAGGGGCCAGCAGCTTTAGAATTTTTAAAAATGTGATTCTAGGAATCAAGAGAAATACTATTTGCACATATGGAAAAGGAGGAATGAAAAAGTTTACTGAAGCACTACTGTAGAAAAAGTGAAAACTTAACATCTGTTAATTCAAAAATGATTAAACTATGGAATAGCCACAGTGTAGAAAATCATATTTTACTGACTTCAGGACATCATGAATGATAAACACTATTATTTTATGTATCACTAAAAAAGAAAAAAGTACTCCTAGTTAAATTATGACAAAAAAGTTTTCTTAACACTTATAATTTTTATTTTATATTTATTCAAAAGGCCACATGAAACTTAAGACATGAATTTTTAATTCCATGTCATCCTCATGCATACATTAAAAGTATTCATCAAATAAGTTGATTAAAACATATATAAATCTTCTTGGAGTTGGAACCTTCTGAGTCATATGCAGACTCAAAATCATTAATATTCCAGGCTGCTAACATCCATTCTGCAAGTTTTGAAGCATATCCAGCAGGCAATGACAATTACATCACTACTACTGCCTAGATGATGGCAAGTGTAAGATGCATACCAATTTTAGAGATAATAACATATGAATGAAAGAGTATGCCTTAGAATAATGAAAAAAGGGTATTATGCAGCAGCTAACGGAGCCAAGGAAATTTCATACAGGCCACCTCGGAAAGTAGTAATTCATTCATACTGCCAAGGAAAATTAGCAAGTTACCAAAAATATATAGTGTGAGTTTATTTTCAGAAAAGCAAAGCCAATCTCTACATTTCTGCAGCAGGCACTGAAAACTTGTTTAGCCCAAAGATATTCACCCCTCACTTTTACTATGTCGTTCTATACTTTGTTGTTCAATCACTAAGTCATGTCCGACTCTGCACCCCTTGGAATGTAGCACATCAGGCTTCCCTGTCCTTCGCTATCTCCCAGAGTTTGCTCAAACTCAAATCCATTGAGTCGGTGATGCTGTCCAAGCATCTCATCCTCTGTTGTCCCCTTCGTCTCCTGCTCTCAGTCTTTCCCAGCATCAGGGTCTTTTCCGGTGAGTTGGCTCTTTGCATCGGGTGGCCAAAGTGTTGGAGCTTCAGCATCAGTCCTTCCAATGAATATTCAGGGTTGATTTCCTTTAGGATTGACTGGTTTGATCTCCTTGCTGTCCAAAGGACTCTCAGAAGTCTATATTTTAGATGCTTAAAAAGTAAATTATTAATATTTCCCTAGATTCCCTTGTCTTACTTTTTTTCTTTTTTGGACACTCAGCATTCAGGGATCTTAGTTTCCCCAGGAGGGATGGAACCCCATGTTCCCTACAGTGGAAGCATGGAGTCTTAACCACAGGACCACCAAAGNAGAAGTCTATATTTTAGATGCTTAAAAAGTAAATTATTAATATTTCCCTAGATTCCCTTGTCTTACTTTTTTTCTTTTTTGGACACTCAGCATTCAGGGATCTTAGTTTCCCCAGGAGGGATGGAACCCCATGTTCCCTACAGTGGAAGCATGGAGTCTTAACCACAGGACCACCAAAGGAAGTACCTCCAGACTCCCTTGTTGATAGAGGGGTCATGTGATACAGTCTGGCCAATGAGTTGTAGGCCGATGTTCCAGTCGTCTTCCTTTTCTGAATTAAAATATAAAACTTCACAAGATAGCTTTTGTCCTTTCCTGTCCAATATATGGACTCAGTTTTAGAGAAGCAGCAATCACCTTGTGACCATGAGGACAAATGTGTGGATGGTGAAACCAAGACAGAAAGAGTCTGCTAGCTCTACACTACCTGCCCTTGGATTTCCTTTCAAATGAGACTAAAACACTGCTTTCTTTTGCGGTTATTCAGTTGGCAGAATAAACTCTAACTGCTACAAATCAGTGTAGAGATAGATTTTTCAGTATCAGCAAAATGCACACTAAATTGATGAGTGGAGGTGGAAACAGAATTGGGAAGGGGCCTTTCCCTTCATTTTCAGTTTTTGAATTTTTTACAACATAAAGGTATTCACATATTACCCATTTAGCTAAAAAAAAATATTTCTGTAAGATTTATGTCAGAAATGAAAGAGACTCTGACAAGAGACTCTTAAAATGGGGCAGCATCTCAGGCTGAGGTAAATGACTAAACCAAAGAAAGTTTTTCCATTGAGCTATCAGTTTACTCTTCGTTCAAAAAAGTTAGTCTGGCTTGATTCATTTGTTCTTAGAGAATGCAGACTGCTTCATAGTGAGTACCAGTTCCTTTTCTAAAGGCTCACAAACTTTTTTTTTTTTTTTTAGGCAGTACTGCTTGGCTTGTGGGATCTTAGTTCCACCGTAGGGAATCAAAGCTACAGCCTCAGCAGTGAAAGCGTGGCGTCCTAACCACTGCATAGCCAGGAAATTCTGCTCACTAACTACCTTTGATATGATCCATCCTGGGTTCAGTAAAATTCAAGATTATTAGAGTCCATTTTTCAAGATCTACTTTTTTCTCCCTTCTAAAGTCAGAATATTTTCCAGTCTCTAATTTCCTGTTACTTCTCAGGTTCTTTGATATTTTCCAAAGATCACCAGCATAACAACTGCATACAAAAGATTCTGGCATACAAAAAACACAGGATGATGAAACTTAATGCTTCTAACATTGAAGATAGTAATAGCACCTCCCACTTATTGGGTGTTTCTGACAAACATTGTGCCAAGTACTTTACACGCACTGATTGTCGTCTTCACAAAAGTCCTGTGAAGCCCACAACTATTACGAGGTCCACTTTACAGAGGCAGACACTGAAGCTCGTGCAGGTAACTTACCCAAAGCCACATGGGCACCTGGTGTCAGAACACTGGGACCTCCAAAGCATCAGCNTATACTTTTGGATAGCATCCATTCTGACTGGTGTGAGATGGTACCTCACTGTGGTCTTGATTTGCATTTCTCTGATAATGAGTGATGTTGAGCATCTTTTCATGTGTTTGTTAGCCATCTGTATATCTTCTTTGGAGAAATGTCTGTTTAGTTCTTTGGCCTATTTTTTTCAGTTCTCTCATGCTTACCAAAAAATATATATTCTGGTATTATTCCCTCAAACCTATAAGCCCAGTCCAATCATGATAAAGATATCAAATTTATTTTAAAAATTTCTGACCCCATTGTGTAAACTTATACACACTCTCTTTCCTATCATAGCTAATTTGTGAGAGTTGTCGCCACTCACTTACTGTTCTATTACTTTCAATTTACTCTTCAGTTTACGTATATAGTCTGGTTTTAACCCTGCTACTCCACTGATTCTGATTTTGGCAGTCTTCTCTTGGCTAACAGCCTTTCCTTGGCTACATATAAAGGACATTTTTTTCAGCTTTTGATTCACTTAATTACCCAGTAGCATTTAACATAGTTGTCATTCTTGAAATATGCTATTCTCTTGGCTTCCCTCCTGGTTTTCCTTGTACGTCTCTTGTTACTTTTTCCCTCAGTCACTTCTGTAAACTTCTCTGAACCTGCCCATCTTTTAAATGTTGGTGTTCTTTAGGGGCTCTGTCCTGACCCACCTCTTAATCTTGCCTCTGTTCTTTGATAATTCAGCTACTTCTGTGATATTAAATACCAACTCTGTGCTTAAGACTACCAAATATATATCCCCAAGTGTCTTTCTTTAGCTCCTATGAATACCACCAATTTCCCGCTGAACATTCATGCTTAGATGTAGTATAGGCAATTCAATCACTTCACAATCTGGCCCTTGCTTACCTCTCCAATGTAGGCTCTCTCTTTTCCTCCTGTCTAACACTGTATTGAACTCAGTTCAGTGAATGTACCCTGCTCTCTCAGAACAATACTCTCTATCATGGTCTAGGTTTCATCTTAGAGGTCACTTTCTCCAGAAAGTGTTCTTTTTCTCCTAACTGGATTTTTTTCTCTCCTCTTTGCTCTCCAAACACTCTGTGTTTCTCCTCTCATTATATTTAACACAGTTGTTGTTGTTACCTGTTCGTTTTCTTCTATTAGACTAATCCTGAAGAACATAGATACTATTAACTATCATGTTTCCATTCATATCCTGGTTGTAGGCACAAGATACATTCATCAGATGCATACATTAATGGAGTTTAGGATCAAGTCAGGCTAAAAAATTCTGTTGTTTTCTTTTGGCAGAATGTTTTACGTTGATATATCATATGAAAGCCTTGCCTATCAGTTGAGTTCTCTCTCATGATGAGATATGCCAATATGAGCTAGAATAGCTAAGTGGATTCATAAACAGTTGATCAGTCAGATTAGTGATCATGCAAATATGTAGAGAGGTTTATAGGTGCAGTCCCCAAGTCTGTTTTCTATGTCCTATCATATTCAAAATTTTTTATTATCTACTTCTTTAAAGGCAGAGAAAACCACCTTATGAAATATTCAGGTGATACAAAGCTGCTGCTGCTGCTAAGTCACTTCAGTCTTGTCCAACTCTGTGTGACCCCATAGACAGCAGCCCATCAGGCTCCCCTATCCCTGGGATTCTCCAGGCAAGAGTACTGGAGTGAGGTACCATTGCCTTCTCCAAATGTAAAGCTAGGTGGGAGATTTATTTAAAAATGAATAATATCCTTATAGTTTGAATTGGTCTTGACAATTTAGGATATTAATAGATTAAAAGTTACATATTTTCATTTCATAGGGATGAGTATAAAGCTGCAATTTAGGAAACAAGTCATTTAATTTCATTTAACATTCAAGAAGAAAGGGCTTTATATCTACTATGTTCTAGTCACTGGTGCTGAAGATGCAAAAAAGAATAAACCATACTTCCCACTCTTGAAATGGCTATTGTCTAATGAGTATGTTGAATTTAGATCGTGACATGTAATAGTCTCATTACATTTTATATACTCTGTGTAGAGGATATTTTGTGCTATTCTGGGCATCATATTAATTTTATAGCATATCTTGATATGAATTTTAAATATATAAATTGTATTTACTCAGGATAGTTTAGATTATGCTGTTAAAATAATCCCCAAGTGTCAGTGGTTTATAACAGGTTGACTGGGAGCTCTGTTATACAACTTCTCATTCTGTGACCCAGAGTGCTGGAGCAACCATTATCTTAAACAAAACCATTTTCTGTGGCAGAGGGAAAGATAGCTGTAGAAGGTATCATGTTGACAAATAAATGCTGTGGCCCGATAGAGTAAAACACAAGTGTGAACAATGACCTTTGGTCATAAATAATTGACCAGAACCAGTCACATGCCTCACCAATCATGATGGATCCAGGAAGCTCAATTCTATTATATGCCTGAAGGCATATACAGATTTTTCCCATTATATATGGGATCATATTTGTTTTTCATACATCTTGCAGATCTATCCATATCTATGCATAGCTGTCTACCTCAATCTCTTCAATAGTATTTCATAGTATGAATAGAGTATACTTTATTCAACCATTCCTGTATGGAAAAGTATTTATTCCCAGATTTTCACCATTATGATACATCCTGCATTGACCATCCTTGTACATGTATATATTTCTGTGCATATGTATTTGGATTTCTATAGTATAGAATCCTAGAAAAGGAATTCCTGAGCACTTTAAATTTTGTCAAGTACTGCCAATTTGTCTTCTAAAGTGCTATACCAATTTATAATCCATAAACAGTGTATGAAAGTATACATTCCACTTTGGGAAGTATTTTGACACATTTGTATTAAAGGAAGAAAGAGTTGGAGAATGAAGGATATGAAAACCATCTAGCAGTGAGTAATGATTGAAGACTTCTCTAAACAGCTTGTGACTCTTTGTAATTAGGTTTGCTGATTGGACCAACCCTGGGAAAGATTTATCCCTTTTGCCTGTGACATTTCTAGTTATATCTTAATAGTCAGAACTCAACTACATGTCCAGTCATAAGGAAGGCTGAGAAATAAAGACTCTGTTTTGGAGGACTCTGTGCCAAGCCAAAATCTGTGATTTTTATAATTATTACAGAAAGAAGAAATAATAGTTTGAGATATAGTCAGTTTTTGTCATGCACCTGGACTTCTAGAGTTGCTTATAACCAATTTTTTCCTCTTTGTTTGCTTCTCTTTTGACCCTCTTTTTCTTTTCTGCTGTCTCTTAGACGTTCCTCCTGCATAATTCCTCTTATCTTGTTTCCCCTTTTTTATCAGTATGTCAGCTTTTTGTGTCTCCACTTCCCTCATTTGATCAGCCTCTGCTTCTCTATTTGATCCATCTCTCCATGTCTCCTCTGTGTGTATTTTTTCTCTTTCCAATCTGTTTCTTTAGCTGTCTCTGTCTTCCTACTTCTGTATTTCTGGCTTCCTTGGTTTCAGTCTCCATGTCTCTTTGTTTTGACTTCAATTTGTAAATATGAAAAATAATAGTAGAATGGGCTGATGTGTCATACAGTTGTTTTCATATACTAGGAAGGAGTTAAGGGCATGGGGGATAGGGTATCAAATGATTTCTTGATTGGTTGATGTCTGGACTATATAACTATTGAAGTTTTCCAAATTTGAATCAAATTGAGAACCAACTGTTCCTTCTGAGTAGGTAAAATCTAATTTAAATTATTGTATCTTTGTTTCCTGATTGAAAATATAATAAGACCTCAGGGTCATCTCTATATAAATATCAGACTTCATTGCAGATGACTGGAATTAGAAGATATAAGAGATTGAGATGAATGTGTGTTAGACAGAACTGCCTTTGAAAGTTGATTATCTTTATATATAATCTGTGATATATATGTGGATTGTGTGTGTGTGTGTAATTTCTAATTTGTTTGAGATTATATTAACAAATAAAAGACTGGCTGGTCCAAATGATTGGAAGACATCATAATTAACAAAATTGTCTCTGGCAAGATTGTATTAAGTGAAAGTAAAAGTGAAGTCGCTTNTCTTTATATATAATCTGTGATATATATGTGGATTGTGTGTGTGTGTGTAATTTCTAATTTGTTTGAGATTATATTAACAAATAAAAGACTGGCTGGTCCAAATGATTGGAAGACATCATAATTAACAAAATTGTCTCTGGCAAGATTGTATTAAGTGAAAGTAAAAGTGAAGTCGCTTAGTCGTGTCCGACTCTTTGCGACCCCATGGACTATAGCCAACCAGGCTCCTCTGTCCATGGGATTCTCCAGGCAAGAATACTGGAGTGGGTTGCCATTTCAGAAATGATATAACTGAATATTCTCTGCAACCTAGCTGATATATCTAGTTGGCTCTTTCAGTTGTGTCAAAATATATTCATAAGTTAAATGTGTTTTGGCTTCTAGAGTCAAGAGAACATCATACATATATTTTTAAAAAATTAACATGAACTAGAATCCTGACATGCCTGGTACTTTAAAGGAGGAAGAAAGTAAAGTGGAGAAGGTAATTTACAAACTATACTTGAAAACCATTTGAGCATAACATTGCTATTATACTTATCTGTCAAAAGATTTAGTTCAATTACATTTTTGAAAACTCTCTTGTCAAGATGGCCCTCCTTGTGTTAAGATTTGGTACTCAAAGGAGAGGAATGTACCTTCATGAGCCGTTGTGCCAGTGTCTTCAGGTTTTAGAGTTGCTAATATGGCCTTTTAGAATTTTTATATACTGAACATAGGAAATCAGTAAATACAAAGCCCTCAGGGAAATATGAACTTTAGGAATGAGGATCACTGCATATTTATAGCCACAGTAAGAGGAAGACCCTTTTTGGGGGGAGAAAAGTAATTTCAAAATAATTGAATAGCAGCATAATTGCCATCATATCAAATATGCATGCTTCTGTACACTTTCTTCACACAACAGTAAGTTGGTTGTAAAAATCACCAAGAGGAAAAATTTATAATGTAATAAACCTAAATTTCAGTATAAGATTTCCTGGGGATAACCTGAGCAGCTTCTGACACTTTAAACACATGTGTGGAAATGTATATTGGGAATCCAGTGGTCACATATCTTGATCATTTACTATATTTCAGGTTATTTGCTACTGCAGATGAACATTGCTATGAGACTGATTGCAATGGCCTTTCTTTTTGACTGTTTGATAGTTTGGCAGACTTCCCCTTTCAATGGCAAATCTGAATCACCTACTGAACATGCTACCAAATACTCTTCTTACTTTATATTCCCTTAGCACTTAACATATACAGGTTGTTCTTTACTGTCTTGTACTTGGCTAAGCACTCTGGTATGCATGCATATTGACATTGACATTGAAGTCGCTCAGTCGTGTCCGGCTCTTTGCGACCCCATGGACTGTAGCCTACCGGGCAGCTCCTCCGTCCATGGAATTTTCCAGGCAAGAGTACTGGAGCGGGTTGCCATTTCCTTCTCCAGGAGATCTTCCCGACCCAGGGATTGAACCTGGGTCTTCCTGCATTGTAGGCAGACACTCTACCGACAGCAAGAAACGATGTTTTATAATCCTACACATGGTTTACGAGTACGAGTCCTGTAGTATCTTATTACTAAGGCAAATATAGTTTACTAGTGGCTAACAGCTTGGACTTTGTAGTCTTAAAGAACTAAAATTAAATCCTTTCTTCCTTAATTTACTATTGTTGTGGCCTTCGCTAAGTCACGAGTATCAGTTTTCTGGAAAGTAAAATGAAGATAATAATAGCTCACAAGGCCATTAATAGATTA
>SJYA01001386.1:1401979-1482060 GCA_006410615.1 Neotragus moschatus | reverse complement strand
GTTATCATTGATGTGCAGATGTCCTTAAAGATCAGCTTTTTAGTGCTTTGCCTGCTTATTCTTTACTCATCAGCTGTGAGACTGGCTTTGAGTTCTTAGCTTTGTCTTCTTAGTATGGGCAGGTGGTGTCATATCTTCAGTGAGCTTTATTGAAGAAACGTCCCGAAAGATAGTCCCCTTAGAGTGAATGTGTTTGACTGATTCCAGTCTCCCCTTGCCCGTCTGTTTACCTTCAACTAGGATATATAGTAATTATAATATTGGTATAAAACTTTTTGTACAGATTTGGGCAGTGGACATGGCTTGAATACAGTTGGTCTTTTTTCCTACAGCTTCTTGCTTCTATTTACAGAAAGAAAGGGAAGACTAATAGGTTGATGATGGGTTGTGCATGTCTGTGTTCTTTTTTATTTCAAAATTTGGAAACAAGAAATAAGCATGAAACGGGTAAAAGACATCCTAAGTTGATGAAAGGGGCTTCCCAGGTGGCCCATTGGTAAAGTGGTAAAGAACTGCCAATACAGGAGACGTGAGAGACACAGGTAGATCCTTGGGCTGTGAAAATTCTCTGGAGAAGCAAGTGGCAACTCACTCCAGTATTCTTGCCTGGGAAATCCCATAGACAAAGGAACCTGGCAGGCTACAGTCCATGGGGTTGCAAAAGAGTCAGGCATGTCTTATTGGCTAAAAAAATAGCAATAACAATGTTGATGAAAATGGAGGTCCTTTGGAGCAGTTCCTTTCACTCTTTCCCTGTATTTAGCCACTTTCATCATAACCCCTGTCCTAGACCCAATACTGCTGTTAATATTGCTTTATGTAGGAAATAGAATTATTTGCATTCTCATTATGGTGGTCCTATTTGAGTTGGCCTTATCATTTGATGAACATTAAAAGTTGCTCTGGCAAATCTGTAGTACAAAATTTTGTTTTATAGAGTCTGTGAGGTCCTGTGGCCTTTGCCAGTTAAAGAAATCTGGATGAAACTTGCATAGTTGTTAGTAGAATAACTAGCAGAACTTTTATTTTATCCCCTTATTTCTTTCCTTAAAGTCAAAAAATGAAAAATGATTGTGCCTTTTACTCATTAACATTTATAACTGTTTAGCGCCAGATGTGGCATCAGTTATACTGATTTCTGTGCACTTCATTATAAACAGGGATCCCTTTCACTAAGATCCTATAAATACTTACGCCGAGTACCTCCATATGCATAAAACAGACTACCAAGGAGTAGAAGTTTCTTTTTCTGTACTTGTCAATCAGGCAAAATAATAAAAAATTCAATTAAAAAAATCTAGTCTGGGCACATTGAAACAAACCTCCTGTTTTTAGCTATTATGCAATTTTTACAAGCCACAGCAAAGGTTATGCTTTCAGGTAATGCCCATTCACACTAGCTAAACCCAGTCATCAACCCTTGCTTGGGAAACAGTAAAGATGACTCTGAGATTGCATCTAGAGCTTGGTCACATTAGAACATACTAAAATGCACAGCATCTAATTTCAAGGATTATAAAGTGTGGGCTTGTCATCTTCCTTGCAGAATACTCATGAGGTACTGCAGCACTGGCCTTCTCTAAATTTAGTACTAAATAGATAAGGTCATTTAGAAACTCTACTCTAATGAAGAAATATGTTTACTTAAAGTTGTCTTTATGGCAGGGAATTGGCTAATATCGTGACAAAGGCTAATGGCAGAAATATCTAGTAGAGGACTTTTAATTGTGTGAAATTAATTTTTAATAGGGAGCATGGGGAAATAACTCTTTTTGAAGAAGAGATCACTTGGGGGCTTCTATTTAACTATTTTGCCTAACCTGAAATATTATGTTCCTAGGGTATACATGTACTTTATTTGGCGGGGTGGGGGGACAGGACGGGCATTAACTTGTCCACTTTGCTTTTTTCTTGCTTTTGCTGCTACTGTTGCTTAGGCAATGTTGGAATTCAGCTCTTCTAGCCTGGATTGCCTCATTAGAAGGAAAAGAAATAGGGTTACCAACTTGATGAGAGGGTTTGTTTAATTCTGAACCCAAATTTGGTCATCTTTGCAGTCAGTACATCTGAAGGATGACCATAATAAAGCTATTTTTCAGTGATTTAGTGTTTGAAGGAAACTGAAGAGGTACCAAGATATCTTAAACAGCTACAGAAATGTAGTCCCTTGTGGTAATGAGGATGTGAAGGCCTCCTGGCACAAGGTGGGTAATTTTAGATACATTTTGGGTTGACTTGATGGGGGTTCCTTTTTTGCCATGTCAAGTATTTTTTATTTTTATTTTTTTATAGAGTATTGGAATTTGTAGGTACTATGTTGTAGAAATACTCAATTCTGTTATGTTCCTCTAAAGGGTATTGGTGGGTTTAACTCAGATGACCGTTATATCTATTATTGTGGGCAAGAATCCCTAAGAATAAATGGAGCAGCCATCATAGTCAACAAAGGAGTCCAAAATGCAGTACTTGGATGCAGTCTCAAAAAAGACAGAATGATCTCTGTTCATTTCCAAGGCAAACCATTCAGTATCACCGTAATCCAAGTCTGTGCCCCAACCAGTAATGCTGAAGAAGCTGAAGTTGAAAGGTACTATGAAGACCTACAAGACCTTCTAGAACTAACACCCAAAAAAGATTTCCTTTTCATTATATGGGACTGGAATGCAAAAGTAGGAAGTCAAGAAACACCTGGAATAACAGGCAAATTTGGTCTTGGAGTACAGAATGAAGCAGGGCAAAGGCTAATAGAGTTCTGCCAAGAGAATGCACTGGTCATAGCAAACACCTTCTTCCAACAACACAAGAGAAAACTGTACACATGGGCATCAACAGACGGTCATCACTGAAATCAGATTGACTATATTCTTTGCAGCCAAAGAAGGAGAAGCTCTATACAGTCAGTAAAATCAAGACCGGGAGCTGACTGTGGCTCAGATCATGAGCTCTTTATTGCCAAATTCAGACTTAAATTGAAGAAAGTAGGGAAAACCACTAGACCATTCAGGTATGACCTAAATCAAATCCCTTATGATTATGCATTGGAAGTGAGAAATAGATTTAAGGGACTAGATCTTNAGGAGCTGACTGTGGCTCAGACCATGAACTCCTTATTGCCAAATTCAGACTTAAATTGAAGAAAGTAGGGAAAACCACTAGACCATTCAGGTATGACCTAAATCAAATCCCTTATGATTATGCATTGGAAGTGAGAAATAGATTTAAGGGACTAGATCTTATAGAGAGAGTACCTGGTGAACTATAGACGGAGGTTCGTGACATTGTACAGGAGACAGAGATCAAGACTATCCCCAAGAAAAATAAATGCCAAAAAGAAAATGGCTGTCTAAGGAGGCCTTACAAATAGCTGAGAAAAGAAGAGAAGCCAAAAGCAAAGAAGAAAAGGAAAGATATACCAATTTGAATGCAGAGTTTCAAAGAATAGGAAGGAGAGATAAGAAAGCCTTACTAAGTGATCAGTGCAAAGAAATAGAGGAAAACAATAGAATGGGAAAGACTAGAGAGCTCTTCAAGAAAATTAGAGATAACCAAGGAAATATTTCACGCAAAGATGTGCACAATAAAGGACAGAAATGGTATGGACCTAACAGAAGGAGAAGATATTAAGAAGAGGTGGCAAGAATACACAGAGGAACTGTACAAAAAAGATCTTCACGACCCAGATAATCACGATGGTGTGATCACTCACTTAGAGTCAGACATCCTGGAATGTGAAGTCAAGTGGGCCTTAGGAAGCATCACTATGAATAAAGCTAGTGGAAGTGATGGAATTCCAGTTGACCTATTCCAAATCCTGAAAGATGATGCTGTGAAAGTGCTGCATTCAATATGCCAACAAATTTGGCAAACTCAGCAGTGGCCACAAGACTGTCCCAAAGAAACGCAATGTCAAAGAATGTTCAAACTACTTCATAATTGCACTCATCTCACACACTAGCAAAGTAATGCTCAAAATTCTCCAAGCCAGAGTTCAACAGTACGTGAACCGTGAACTTCTAGATGTTCAAGCTGATTTTAGAAAAGGCAGAGGAACCAGAGATCAAATTGCTAACATCTGCTGAATCATCAAAAAAGCAAGAGAGTTCCAGAAAAAACATTTATTTCTGCTTTATCAACTATGCTAAAGCCTTTGACTGTGTGGATCACAATAAACTGGAAGATTCTGAAAGAGATGGGAATACTAGACCACATAACCTGCCTCTTGAGAAATCTGTATGCAGGTCAGGAAGCAACAGTTAGAACTGGACATGGAACAACAGACTGGTTCCAAATAGGAAAAGGAGTCCGTCAAGGCTGTATATTGTCACCCTGCTTATTTAACTTCTATGCAGANAAGATTCTGAAAGAGATGGGAATACTAGACCACATAACCTGCCTCTTGAGAAATCTGTATGCAGGTCAGGAAGCAACAGTTAGAACTGGACATGGAACAACAGACTGGTTCCAAATAGGAAAAGGAGTCCGTCAAGGCTGTATATTGTCACCCTGCTTATTTAACTTCTATGCAGAGTACATCATGAGAAATGCTGGGCTGGAAGAAGCACAAGCTGGAATCAAGATTGCTGGGAGAAATATCAATAACCTCAGATGTTCAGATTACACCATCCTTATAGCAGAAAGTGAAGAAAAACTAAGGAGCCTCTTGATGAGAGTGAAAGAGGAGAGTGAAAAAGTTAGTTTAAAGCTCAATATCCAGAAAACTAAAATCATGGCCTCCAGTCCCATCACTTCATGGCAAATGGGTGGAGAAACAGTGGAAACAGTGGCAGACTTTATTTTGGGGGCTCCAAAATCACTGCAGATGGTGATTGCAGCCNGTGAAGAGGAACTAAAAAGCCTCTTGATGAAAGTGAAAGAGGAGAGTAAAAAAGTTGGCTTAAGTCTCAACATTCAGAAAACGAAGATCATGGCATCTGGTCCCATCACTTCATGGGAAATAGATGGGGAAACAGCGGAAACAGTGTCAGACTTCATTTTGGGGGGCTCCAAAATCACTGCAGATGGTGACTGCAGCCATGAAATTAAAAGATGCTTACTCCTTGGAAGAAAAGTTATGACCAACCTAGAAAGCATATTGAAAAGCAGAAACATTACTTTGCCAACAAAGGTCCGTCTGGTCAAGGCTACGGTTTTTCCAGTAGTCATGTATGGATGTGAGAGTTGGACTGAAGGAAGCTGAGCGCTGAAGAATTGATGCTTTTGAACTGTGGTGTTGGAGAAGACTCTTGAGAGTCCCTTGGACTGCAAGGAGATCCAACCAGTCCGTTCTCAAGGAGATCAGCCCTGGGTGTTCTTTGGAAGGAATGATGCTAAAGCTGAAGCTCCAGTACTTTGGCCACCTCATGAGAAGAGTTGACTCATTGGAAAAGACTCTGATGCTGGGAGGGACTGGGGGCAGGAGGAGAAGGGGATGACAGAGGATGAGATGGCTGGATGGCATCACTGACTCGATGGACGTGAGTTTGAGTGAACTCCGGGAGTTGGTGATGGACAGGGAGGCCTGGCCTGCTGAGATTCGTGGGGTCGCATAGAGTCGGACATGACTGAGCTACTGAAATGAACTGAACTGAATCTGTGTGAGGTGATATCTCACTGTGATTTTGATTTTCATTTCCCTGATGCTTAGTGGTGTTGAATATCTTTTCACTTTGACCATTAGAATGTCTTCTTTGAACTGATCACATTCTAAACAACTGCACATCCTTTAGATTTCAGATTCAACATCACTTCTCAAGAGAAAATTTCTCAGATTCCTAGCGCAGGTCATCACAGAGATAAATTCTGCGGCAAGCAAGCAAGAAAGTGTATGTGCTTGGAATTCCATTTGCTCTTCTGGATGTACTCTTTGCTTTTCTTTGCTTTTCATTATACCCAAGGGAGCCAACCTGTGCAGAACACACCAAAATCTCCTTGGCCCCATGGCTTCTGACTGGGGAGAACAGTCTGAGTGGGGTGAATAGGCAGGAGCTCAGAATCAGGTGGGGTATCATGGCTTTTATCCCCCTGCTTCCTCCTTTCGGGTCCCTGAAGACTAGCTGCTCCCTCAGCCAAGTACTTACTAAGCTTCTGTCAAGCAGGAGTTTCTGCCAGCTTTCTTGATTTCCAGGTTCCCATAATTGCCCCTCCTTCCTCCTGTAACCACTTCAGGCCCATAGGTACCATCAGCAATGTGGTCACATACTCCATTGTTACTTTTGGCTTCTTTATCTCTGCCCACTCTTTTGTAAAGAGATCTTGTGTTAGGAAGTGAAGTGGAAGTGAAGTCGCTCAGTTGTATCCGACTCTTTGCAACCCCGTGGACTGTAACCTACCAGGCTTCTCCGTTCATGGGATTCTCCAGGCAGGAATACCGGAGTGGGTTACCATTTCCTTCTCCAGGGCATCTTCCCGTCCCAGGGATCAAACCCGGTCTCCCGCATTGGAGGCAGATGCTTTAACCTCTGAGCCACGAGGGAAGATTTTAAAGAGAAAGTGAAGTCGCATCCAACTCCCTGACCCCATGGACTGTAGCCTACCAGGCTCCTCTGTCCATGGTATTTTCCAGGCAAGAATACTGGAGTGAGTTGCCATTTCCTCCTCCAGGATATCTTCCTGATTCAGGGATTGAACCCGGGTCTTCCACATTGTAGGGCGACGCTTTACCATCTGAGCCACCAGGGAAGTCCATCCATTATTACTTTTGGCTTCTTTAATCTCTGTCCACTCTTTTGTAAACAGATCTTGTGTTAACACTCCTCAAATTACTGTCTCTAAGTGTGTCATCTGTTTCCCCTGGGGATCCTGATAGAGACATTGCCCCTGGGATTTTTCAGATAATTAAAATTTACTTTGAAGTGAAGTTGCTCAGTCGTGTCCGACTCTTTGTGACCCCATGGACTGTAGCCTACCAGGCTCCTCTGTCCATGGTATTTTCCAGGCAAGAATACTGGAGTGAGTTGCCATTTCCTCCTCCAGGATATCTTCCTGATTCAGGGATTGAACCCGGGTCTTCCACATTGTAGGGCGACGCTTTACCATCTGAGCCACCAGGGAAGTCCATCCATTATTACTTTTGGCTTCTTTAATCTCTGTCCACTCTTTTGTAAACAGATCTTGTGTTAACACTCCTCAAATTACTGTCTCTAAGTGTGTCATCTGTTTCCCCTGGGGATCCTGATAGAGACATTGCCCCTGGGATTTTTCAGATAATTAAAATTTACTTTGAAGTGAAGTTGCTCAGTCGTGTCCGACTCTTTGTGACCCCATGGACTGTAGCCTACCAGGCTCCTCTGTCCATGGGATTTTCCAGGCAATTGTCCTGGAGTGGATTGCCATTTCCTTCTCCAGGGGATCTTCTCAACCCAGGGATCAAACCCGGGCCTCCAGCATTGTAAACAGACACTTTACCGTCTGAGCCATAGTGTCAAAACCCTTCTTCTGGCCAAAAATAAGAGATTATCTAATCTATTGTATTTATAAAATGGAATGCTATTGATTATTGAAAAATCATATTTTTGAAAAATGGAAACAGGATACAAAGGAGTATACTGAATTTGATCTCAATTTTATAAAACCAAAGAAAATAAACTAAAACAAATGTGTGTGTATAAAAGAGTCAACATATATGTTGCCAAAATGGTAATAACTCCTTTCAGAATGACAGGGTTATTTTTTCTTTATGATTTTTCTATTTTTTCTCAGTTGTCTGCAATAATGCTACATTACCATGATGATGAAATATATATACATATATATTATTTAAAAATATTTTTTCTTGATCCAATACAAGTTATAAAAGTAATTAATCAATTAAAGTGAAAGTTAAATAACACAATGAAAGTACATTGCCTAGCATATGTGCCTATTAGTTGGCACAGAGGAGGCATTCAATTTGTCAAAATAGTTTATTACAAATCATGTTTTACATACCTCTCTGCCTTATGAAACTAAATACAGAGAATAGAAATTAACTTTTTTTTGAATGACTTGGGATATTAATCATTACACTGTAATATTATAGCATGATGCTCTGAGCTCAGTTCAGTCCTATCATTTAGCATATAAAGTGAAGTCGCTCAGTTGTGTCCAACTCTTTGCAACTCCGTGGACTGTAGCCTACCAGGCTCCTCCATCCATGGGATTCTCCGGGCAAGAGTACTGGAGTGGGGTGCCATTTTCTTCTCCAATTAAGGAAATGTATAATACGGAATCATCCTCAGAGGGCTCAAATGACTTCGCTGAGGCCATGTACTGCTAATTAGTGCTCTCAGCTCACCCTTTCCTCCAAGACATCGTTCTTTCCCTCCAGAGAAATACTTCTTTTCCTGTATTTGTGCTACCCACAACTTACTTAATACCATTACAGGCTTTTTGTTAAGTAATTATGTCTATTTCTATCTTTATCATAGTACATCATGTACAATTTTTTCTCCTTTCCTCCTTGTCTCGGTTCTATTTTGGTTCTGGAAATGGAACTAATCTGGTAAAATGAGTGCTAGTGATGGAACACAGTAAAAGGACATCAGAAAGTTTCAGAAGAAAATTAACTTTAAAAAAGGAATGAAGGCCATCAACTTTTAGAGACCATCAACACGCCTTGCACTTACCTTCAGAAACCACACAGATGGGACTTTCTGACAGTCCACTGGTTAAGACTCTGTGCTTTCAATGCAGAAGCACAAGTTCAATCCCTGGTCAGGGCACTAAGATCCCACATGCCTTGTGGCCAAAAACATTTCTTTTTAAGATTTAAAAAAAATAATAATTAAAAAAAAAAGAAATCACACAAATGTGTATTGTCTCCTTTTTTCCAACTCTTTATCTTAACAGTATTTTGGTAATATATACTTTATATATGAAAAAATGAACAGATTTAAGTGTAAAGCTTATTGAATTTTGACAGATATATTTGTGCAACCAATGTCTGGATCAATATAAAGAAAAGACTTGTAAAAGAAGAAAGACAGAGAGCATTGCATTTCACCCAGTTCTGCAAAGATTAACCTGCCGCAGTTGTTGACTGACATTGCATTCTACTTTAGAAGAAATTAAGATGATAACAGGATGAAGCACTCTGTGCTTCAGACAGAAGAAATTAAAATGATAGCAGGATGCTCTGTGCTTTGGACAAGCAGGGCCTTATGTGGTTAGATGTGTCTCAGGAAGAATTTTAGTGAATGGAGTTTCTTACAACTTTCCATGCATTTGAAAAGCACCAAAATCATTAGCTCGATATATGCATTCCTGATGACTAACAGTAATCTGTTACCAAGATATATAATATACTTGACTGCATGTATTTCCCAGCCAAAAATCATATATAAATTAGTTTCCCCAGTTATCTCTTCAGAGCAGTTTCTCAGAGCTACTGAAAGGCTCTCACTTGGGTTATAGTCTTCAATAACACCCTAAATGAAACTTAGCTCACAACTAATATTGTGCAATTTTCTATCAGTCTGTAGTCCTTCACCTCGGAAAATTCCATGTTTTTCTACGCCCTGAACCCTCCCTCTCTTACTCCCTGCCATGGCACAACACAACCACTGTTCTGATTTCTTAACTTGCTTTTGTCTGTTCTTGAACTTCCTATAAATGGAATCGTACAGTGTGTGCTGTTATGTATATCAACTGTCCCTTCCTTTATATAGCTGTAGGATTCAACTGTATGAATAGACCACAATTTCTTTGTCCATTCTTATGCCAATAGACAGTGGGGTTGTTTCTAGTTTGGGTTATTATGAATAAAGCTGCTGTGAATATTCCTCTACAAGTACAGGAATATTCCTGTACAATAAAGTGATGAATACAGAAAGTGTAAAAAAGGTTTGTGGCAAGTGTAAAAAAGGTTTGTGTACATGGTAAAAGTTTCTTAAGATATTAAACTGCCTTTGAAATCTTTTATTGTTACTTTGATTAAGTAGATAACTATTGTTTCACAGTGAATGTAAGCTGGTACCAGACTGGAATTTGGTTTTCTCTCGCTGATGAAAAGAACAAAGTTTTCTTGGAATATGGCTTTTAATAACAGACTATGTAGATTTCTTTGCCTTTAAGTGATTCATATTTGTTTTTTAAATCTTTTGTTACTTTGATAAAATGAAGGGATATTATTTCACAAAGCTCTATAAAGACTACGGCACACATAGACAAAGCTCATTCTGCTTCTACAAAATTAACCCTTCATTAGGGAATTTAAAATGGATAAACAATGGCTGTAAACCAAACAGCTAGGGCTATGGGAAATCCAATATGGATGCTTGGCTTTTCCTGGCTCCCTGATAAATCTCACTTTTATTTGATAGGATAAGGCTTTTCCTGGCTGCAGGGTTAGTGTCTCACAGTGGAGAAAAAATGGTTAAACTATGTTTTCTACAATCTCCAGTGATCAAGGCACCCACTTTATTGGACAAACCGTACAAGCATTACAGTTTTCATGACTTTTTGTCTGACATCCTGCTGGCTTCTAATTTGTTTTCAGATATAAAGAAGCTCTTCTCTTCAAATTATGATGGTTAAAAGCGACTTAGTAATTTACACCTGTGGGTAAAATTATAACTTTTTTCTCTCTGTCTTGTCCTTCCAGAAATTGGAGACATTGGGTTCTGAAGAGATTTATCGGGTAAATAAAAACACTGTCTCCCAACATATACAGAAATCTCAAAGTATACTGCTGCTGCTGCTAAGTTGCTTCAGTCGTGTCCAACTCTGTGCGACCCCATAGACGGCAGCCCACCAGGCTCCCCTGTTCTTGAGATTCTCCAGGCAAGAACACTGGAGTGGGTTGCCATTTCCTTTTCCAATACATGAAAGTGAAAAGTGAAAGTGAAGTCACTCAGTTGTGTCCGACTCTTAGTGACTGCATGGACTGCAACACACCAGGCTCCTCCGCCCATGGGATTTTCCAGGCAAGAGTACTGGAGTGGGGTGCCATTGCCTTCTCCCAAAGTATACTGCTGCTGCTGCTGCTGAGTTGCTTCCATCATGTCTGACTCTGTGCAACCCCATAGAGAGCAACCCACCAGGCTCCTCCGTCCCTGGGATTCTCCAGGCAAGAACACTGGAGTGGGTTGCCATTTCCTTCTCCAATGCATGAAGGTGAAAAGTGAAAGTGAAGTTGCTCAGTCATGTCTGACTCTGTGCAACCCTATAGACAGCAGCCCACCAGGCTCCTCTGTCCATGGGATTTTCCAGGCAAGAGTACTGGAGTAGGGTGCCATTGCCTTCTCTGCCCAAAGTATACTGGGGACCTCTAAAAGAAAAATCCACCTCAATAAAAACTAATGTCAGTCCTATGACATCTATAGTCAATGGACCAAATTTATTTTAGAAAGGAAATTAGTTTTGACTATATTTAGTAAAAATGGGGATACTTGTAGAAAAGTATTATGTTTCACTGAATACTAAGTTCTAGTTTTGTTAATTAAGATCTGCATTTACTAAGATTCATTTCTGAGATAAGTCCTTGTGGCTACGTTATATTGGGAAGAGGTTTAATTAAGTTATTGAAAAGGACACTCTGAGTTTGTTTCTAAAGCTTATCTCTAAACCCTATCTTATCTCTAAACCAATCTTTGAATAAAGATCAGATCCTTCAAGATCTACAACCAGGAGATTAACAACCAGCTAAGAAGATCATGGCATCTTGTCCCATCACTTCTTGGGAAATTGATGGGGAAACAGTAGAAACAGTGTCAGACTTTGTTTTGGGGGGCTCCAAAATCACTGCAGATGGTGACTGCAGCCATGAAATTAAAAGACACTTACTCCTTGGAAGAAAAGTTATGACCAACCTAGATAGCATATTCAAAAGCAGAGACATGACTTTGCCAACAAAGGTCCGTCTACTCAAGGCTATGGTTTTTCCAGTGGTCATGTATGGATGTGAGAGTTGGACTGTGAAGAAGGCAGAGCGCCGAAGAATTGATGGTTTTGAACTGTGGTGTCAGAGAAGACTCTTGAGAGTCCCTTGGACTTGCAAGGAGATCCAACCAGTCCATTCTTAGGGAGATCAACCCTGGGATTTCTTTGGAAGGAATGATGCTGAAGCTGAAGCTCCAGTACTTTGGCCACCTCATGTGAAGAGTTGACTCATTGGAAAAGACTCTGATGCTGGGAGGGACTGGGGGCAGGAGGAGAAGGGGATGACAGAGGATGAGATGGCTGGATGGCATCACGGACTCGATGGACATGAGTCTGAGTGATCTCTGGGAGTTGGTGATGCACAAGGAGGCCTGGCATGCTGCAATTCATGGAGTCGCAAAGAGTCGGATACGACTGAGCGACTGAACTGAACTGATAATCATGTAACAAACTAAGTCAGGTGACTTGGAGATATCACTGGGCTATGCCTAATTGAAGTTCTTTACTTAAGTTCTTACTTATGATTTTACTATTAGTGCGAACTGTATTGTTTTCTACCTTGCCTGTTTCAAAAATTGTTGTCCCTTACATTATCAATTGTGTGACTGAGCCACTGATATAATGATGGTATACAGTTCCATATGAAAACCATAATTGTAGCAATGTGACTTTCTATATTAGAAGAAGCAACAAGAGGAACTATTTCCCTGGACTCACCTCTTGGTGAGTAAGACAGGTGTGGTCCAGAGACTTTTGGTATTCATAGGGCCTAGTCTAGAAACAGCACACAGAGTGGCCAATCTGTGAAATCTTTGACAGACCTGGGACTGAGCCTTCCTAGCATCGTGGACAAGACGGTCATGAAATGCCCCAAACGATGTGCAAACTCATGGCCATAATGGGGTCCTGCTGACTGAAAACTGGCATTTGCCAACTTCCTCTACAAAAATTAAATCATGGACATTATAGCTGCTGACCTTTAACATCCCCTGAAAGTAGTTCAGGGTGGAAATCAGAAATTAGGCACTCACTCTGTGCTCTTGGCAAAATGGACAAAACAGGCCTTCGGATAGTTAAATATTTTCATGTAAAAGTTTTCTTGAGCCCAAATTCTTGCATCTTCTCATACTTAAAAAAACACTAAAATTGTTAACAGTGACAACCACAATGGCTTATCTGTTAATACCACAGTAAGAGGCTAAAGCCTACTTGGACAAACAGACAACTGGCTGCCTGGCTATAAATCTACATCAAGCAGCTGTCTACATTGGGTTAGAGACACATTCTCCTAAAAAGAAATGATGAAATTTATTTTGTCTGTTAAAGTGCGAGTTGTCACTCTTTCAACTACTTCTGAGAACTGGGTTTGCTATACCTACATTCAAAATGTATATGACCACACCAAATGGCTCCATTCTTACAGACAAAGCAACCCAAGTACTGACTCTGTCTAGACTAGGATCAAAATTCCTGCCAAATGTAACCTGATTCTTATTCTTGCTTGGACTGCTGATTATAATAATTCTTTTACTGATTTTTGGTTTCTGCCTTTTAAATCTACTTATCTAGTTTGTTCTTCCTAAATGATACAATGGGTTCCCAGATAAAGTAACAGTGTTGTAAAGATTCCGGTCACTCTTCAAGATGGACTCCCTGATGTTCCACTCTGGTCATAGGTCCAATCTTGATTTGGGAATTATAGTTTCCCCAAATTCACAGACTATTGGGAGTATGTAGTCTGTGGGCCTAACCTGGTGGAAAACTACTTTAATAGTTATTCTTACTATTTGCACCCTTTATCTTTAATCGTCTAATGAATTTTGTATCTAAGCAGCTTCAGGCATTTAAGTTGCAAATGATTGTTCATGCTCCTACAATTTCTACTGCCTCCTCTAGCTATTACTTGGGGCCCCTGGATCAGAAACACTAAATAAAAGGGTAAGAAGAATATGTTGCTTCAGCAGCTTAGGGCCAGCGCCCCTCACCAACACAGAGCAGTTAAAGACAGATTTCTTCACCCCTTTCCCATCAGCAACAATATTCTCCTAAAAGAAAAAGGGGAGAATGAGAGAGTTAAAGCATAGACACGTAGCCCAAGGCCCTTAAAGGAGGAGGCAGCAAACATTCCTTTATTCATTCTTTTGCCTTAGTCAGGCATGTTTCTTTTAAGCCCTGTATTGGTATTGCAACAATATATCTGGCTTGAGACCTGGCCTACTTTAGGTCCAGAATTAATGATTACAAAGCACAATATATCTTACTCATGGATATGCTTTTCTTAGACTCTATATTAATGATTATAATTGTAACAAATCTTGCCTGAGAGCCTGTTTCTCAACAACAATATATCTCACCCAGAAACATGGTGCTCCAGAACTCTCTGGAACTCTTTTCTTCTGGTTAATCTTGTACTGACGTTATCTCAGGATGTGTGACTTGGGAAAGGGTCTAGTGGAACTCTTACAACCTAGATATTCTTTTATCTATTTTCAGCAGCCAGTTGAGAAGTATATAGTTCAGTTCAGTTGCTCAGTTGTGTCTGACTCTGTGACCCTATGGACTGCAGTACGCCAGGCTTCCCTGTCCATAACCAATTCCTGGAGCTTACTCAAATCCATGTCCATCGAGTCAGTGATGCCATCCAACCATCTCATCCTCTGTCATCCCCTTCTCCTCCTGCCCTCAATCTTTCCCAGCATTAGAGTCTTTTCCAGTGAGTCAGTTCTTTGCATCTGGTGGCCAAAGTATTGGAGTTTCAGCTTCAGCATCAGTCCTTCCATTGAACATTCAGGACTGATTTCCTTTAGGATGGACTGGTTGGATCTCCTTGCAGTCCAAGGGACTCTCAAGCGTCTTAACCAACACCAGAGTTGTTTTCTTTTAAAGCAGAGCATTATATACTTCTTATATATAACAACCTGCTTAAAAACTAGTGACGGTGGGTACTCTCCTTCCCCCTTTTGCTGGAGGCTTTCTCTAAACTTTGCACTCTAATAAAACTTTGTTACACAAAGTGCTGAGTGACTGAGACTGTGTTTCAGTCAAAACTGAAGTTTTTGTGAAATTTTAGTTTTGAAATTTTTACCTTTAGAGACCAGAAATACCAGCACGATTCACCATAAGCTTTCAGTTTCAGGTGACGTGTAGGCGGGACCTATTTCTTAAGGTCCTCAAGTTCATACTTCGCTCTAAGTTAACAAGGGCTCACCCCGTACCCCTTCCAGGATCTACCTTGAAGGCCACCTATGACTCTGGGGACCACTCAAAAACCCATTTAACCTAGGGCTTGGGAAAACCTCCTTAGTGCCATCTGGGAGAGAAAGTGATAACAACAAAGACAGATCTCCCTCTGCAGAGGCCCCTCCCTGCTTGCTCACAGGCAAGTGAGGAAACCAAGGGAGCGCTGGAAGGACCCCCACATAGGGGCACCCCTAAGGCCCTCAGAGGTTCCTCTGACTGGACAGGAAGACAAGCCACCTCTCAGGCTCCCACAGACAATTTTGTTGGCAGAATTGGCACAGTGAGCCTGTGGTGGGAGTGGACAAATGCAACCTGGAGCCTAGTCAAAGTCCAGAAACGGCCAGGAATGAGCCACAGAGGGAAGCTGAGGGGCAGGCCTCCCCAGCATCTTGCTCTAACATGACAGTCATGAACCTCAACGAATGCCCCGAATCTGCCAGGACCAAAGAATCTGTGGAGGAGGCCCTGCATGGTAAGGTAGTTTTGAACCTAGAGCACTTATCAAATCCCAAATCATTAACATTGATACGAGGAGATCACAATCTCCAAGGTCCAATAAAAATCCCTCCTCAAACACAAAGTTAGAATCAGGAAGATCTACACACATTGAACAGTTTCATAAGCTTGAGTTCCAAGAGTTCACAGTTCCAAGGGCACACTATGAAACTGGTGTGCTCCTTCAAGACTGTGGCCACTGACACACTTCTCAAGGACTGTCACTCAGATATATTCTTTGCTGCAAACATCTTGGCTTCTCAGGAATCTCTTTTCTATTCCCAGAACTTGTCCAGTGGAGATGTGTCCAATTACCAGACGTTCTGTAACATTATCTCCAGTGGAGGGAGCACCCAGTGAGCAGCAGGAGATCCTGAGACAGCAACCCCAATATAAGAATCTGAGCAATAAGTTTGTCCCCACTGATACAACAGAGACTTATCGGAGGTCCAAACTAGGATAGCATAAAAAGGGTTGGCAGAACAGAAGGCCTACGAGGCCTAAGGGATGAGTACCCTGGGCCAGCAAAAGATATAAGCAGAGTCCCAAAGAAGCAAATTGCGACAGTTAAACCTGAAGAAGGGACAGATTCCTTCAGAAAGCCACTTCAGAACACAGATTAAGCAGGTTCTGCAATGGATTTTCTCCAGTAAATGCAAAGGATAAGAATAGCCCCTGCACAAAGGCAAGCTTGCAGCATCTGCTGCCCAGGGCCAGGAACTAGTCAAAAGCAGATTGATTACCGACAGCAGGGCTGTTGAAGATCAGACTCTCATGACAGCTGTTGGACAGAGTCTAAAGAAAAGATGGAGCTTCACCATCGACTTCATGCCTTGGAGTTAAAATTGGTGCAAAGCAGAACTCTGGGCCCCATTAGGTTCACATTACTGTTACACTAGGTTTCTCTCCTACCCAGAGTAAAGGAGAGTGAGGAGAAACACAGCCCACAATCACCAAGTTACCCCCATGGGCCACATTTGTCCAAAAACAAGTAAGTAGACCAGTCCCAGGGACAGCAAGTGGACCGTCCCACCCAGGGAGCCGGGTCTCCCTCCAGGCAGAGCCTGCCAGCATGGATCAACAGTGACGTGTCCCAGGCTGTTCCCCTCCACTGTCCAAGGCACTGTCTTCTTAGGAAATGCACCTCTTCTGGTCAATCAGAACATGCTTTTCACAGCATTCCTAGTAGGAAAATTCTTCTGCAAGAAAAAAAATTCATATTCTGCAGAGTAAAAAGTTTTTCTCTCATGTTAGCACATCCTCTATGTGCTGATGGTTTCTTCCAACCACGTATTATTTTGTTTCCTGAAATAAATGTGTTTTTTTTTTNTCCTAGTAGGAAAATTCTTCTGCAAGAAAAAAAATTCATATTCTGCAGAGTAAAAAGTTTTTCTCTCATGTTAGCACATCCTCTATGTGCTGATGGTTTCTTCCAACCACGTATTATTTTGTTTCCTGAAATAAATGTGTTTTTTTTTTTCCCCCCAAGAAAGGTGGTGGCCTCTGTCTGTGCCCTGCTGGGGGGTAGTGAGGGGATCAGGGGCCACTCTTCCCAGGTACCTGCTTTGACTTCCAAATGTGCCCCTAGGGTAGGAAGTAGAGGAAGGAGGCAGGTGGCAGAGGTGCCCAATAGATGGTGCAGTTACTAAGGAGCCCCTGGCGTCCCACCACCATCTACAGCCCAGAGGAAAGAAGTTAGGGGCCCACGGCTCACGGTGGCCCCACCCCAGAGTCTTCCCCTACTCCAGCTCCCAGAGCCCAGAGGGAGAATGCCTAGAGCTCCTCCACAGAGGGCCAGGCTCCCAGAGACAGAGGAGCCTCTGAGCAGGGAAGCTTCACTTCTCCACAGTGTAATTAACCAGCTTTCACAGGACTGGGAGCTTGGGACAGACTCATGGTCTGTGATCCAAGGAGGCTCCTAGGGAACGTGTGGGACTCAACAGGCCCAGGGACTATGCTGGCATCACAGCAAGTGTCAACTCCTATCAGCATGTCAGAACCCCAACATGCAGGACCAGGACTGGGAGGGAAGGGAAGCAGCATGGGCCTGCTTGTGCTGTGGCTCCTCCCTGGAGCCACGTCCTGCCTCTGGTCCCCATCCTCCAGGATGGGCCCAGCATTAGCAGGCTCAGCCAGGGTCTGAGGGGAGGTTCTGGGGCCTAGGTTACAGAGTGACCTCCAGAGCTCAGGCGAGGGGGGCATAGAGCAGGGATCTTGAGCCTGGTCATTCTGTCCCTGTGTGGGGTTAGTGGGATCCCCATGGGAGATCAGTGTGGGTCTGTCAGTGGTCTGTTTACAGTGGATAAATGGATAAAGAAAGGTGATACACACACGTGCACATACATAGCATACACAATGAGATATTATTCAGCCTTAAAGTAAACCCTGACATTTTCAAGAACTTTGGATGAACCTGGAGAACACTATGCTAAGTGAAAGAAGCCTGACAGTATCACTTATGTGTGGAATCTAAAAGAAAAAAAAAAAGGCAGTCACAGGACAGAGAGTTGAAATTGTTGTCTGCAGCTAGTTGTGGGGAAGTGAGAACAGGTTGGCAAATGGATACAAATTTTCCATTATAAAATGAGAACCAAAATGAAGGAATAAGGTCTGAGGAGCTAATGTACAGCATGATGTCTCCTGCATTGGCAGGCAGGTTCTTTACCACTAGTACCACCTGAGAAGTCCTTGAATGTGCAAACTGAGTTGCTATCACACAGCAGGAATTCCATCACCTGCCCTAGCTTTGTTCATAGTGATGCTTCCTATGCTTGACTTTGTATTTCGGGATGTCTGGCTCTAGGTGAGTGACTGCATGGTTATCTAGGTCATGAAGATCTTTTTTGTACAGTTCTTCTGTGTATTCTTGCCACCTCTTCTTAATATATTCTGCTTCTATGAGATCCATACCATTTCTGTTCTTTATTGTGCCCATCTTTGCATGAAATATTCCCTTGGTATCTCTAATTTTCTTGAAGAGATAGCTAGTCTTTCCCATTCTATGGTTTTCCTCTATTTCTTTGCCTTGTTCTTATCTCTCCTTGCTATTCTTTGGAACTCTGCATTCAGATGGGTATATCTTTCCTTTTCTCCTTTGCCTCCTTTGTTCTCTTCTTTTCTCAGCTATTTGTAAAGCCTCCTCAGACAGCCATGTTGACATTTTGCCTTTTCTTGGGATAGTTTTGAACACCGCTACAGCTCAGCTATCTGGGGCCAAGCCTGTTTCCTTGATTACCTTGCTTCTTGCGTTCGCCCAGCTCCTCAGCAATCACCATGGGGTGGGGTCGGAGGTGGCAGCATCACTGGACCCCAGTTTTGGGAGCTCTNTTTTGCCTTTTCTTGGGATAGTTTTGAACACCGCTACAGCTCAGCTATCTGGGGCCAAGCCTGTTTCCTTGCTCACCTTGCTTCTTGCGTTCGCCCAGCTCCTCAGCAATCACCATGGGGTGGGGTCGGAGGTGGCAGCATCACTGGACCCCAGTTTTGGGAGCTCTCATTCACATTTGGAGGCTAGAAATTACTGATGGCTGTGACAATTCTTGTTGATTAATATGGCAGGAGATATTTTCATTTCACAGTGGCTTTCTCTGTCCCCTTTAGTTCAAAGTGACAGGAAAGTCTCTGCTGGTTTATCCCTCTCTATCCTTGGCCTCGGAGAAGGCAATGGCACCCCACTCCAGTATATATAACACTATATTGTTATATTCCCTGTGCTATATAGTAAACCTTTGCTGCTTGTTATATATCTATTTTTTAAACTGGAAAACTAGCATTCTATTTATACTAAGTCAAACAAGTAGAATAAAAATATTATAAATTTTTTAGTTAGGCAAAAATTAAAAAGTTTTCTACAATACATATATTATACATATTATTTATATATATATGTACACAAGAGCTTTTCTACTACACTTGATAAAGGCTTGAGGAAGAACATCAAGAAAAAAGAAGAGATGGAAAAATGAGAAAACATAGACTAAATGAAATGGGAACCCTGAATATGAAATGGAAAAAGTTAAACAAACTAGATAAAAGAGCCTTATATAATCCAGATATATTCCAACACCTGTTGGATCATCGAAAAACCAAGAGAATTCCAGAAAAACATCTACTTCTCCTTTACTGACTATGCCAAAGCCTTTGACTGGGTGGATCACAACAAACTGTGGAAAATTCTTCAAGAGATAGGAATACCAGATCACCTGACCTGCCTCTTGAGAAATCTGTATGCAGGTCAAGAAGCAACAGTTAAAACTGGACATGGAACAATAGATTGGTTCCAAATATAGAAAGGAGTACATCAAGGCTGTATATTGCCACCCTGTTTATTTAACTTCTATGCAGAGTATATCATTAGAAATGCTGGGCTGGAAGAAGCACAAGCTGGAATCAAGATTGCTGGGAGAAGTATCAACAACCTCAGACATGCAGATGACACCACCCTTATGGCAGAAAGTAAAGAAGAACTAAAGAACCTCTTGATGAAAGTGAAAGAGGAGAGTGAAAATGTTGGCTTAAAGCTCATCATTCAGAAAACAAAGATCATGGCATCCAGTCCCATCACTTCATGGGAAATAGATGGGGAAACAATGGCAGACTTTATTTTGGGGGGCTCCAAAATCACTGCAGATGGTGACTGCAACTTTGAAAAAAGACGCTTACTCCTTGGAAGAAAAATTATGACCAACCTAGACAGCATATTGGGAGCAGGCAATGGCACCCCACTCCAGTACTCTTGCCTGGAAAATCCCATGGACGGAGGAGCCTGGTGGGCTGCAATCCATGGGCTTGTTAAGAGTCAGACATGACTGAGTGACTTTACTTTCACTTTTCACTTTCATGCATTGGAGAAGGAACTGGCAACCCACTCCAGTGTTCTTGCCTGGAGAATCCCAGGGATGGCGGAGCCTAATGGGCTGCCATCTATGGGGTCACACAGAGTCAGACAAGACTGAAGTGACTTAGCAGCAGCAGCAGCAGTAGACAGCATATTAAAAAACAGAGACGTTATTTTGCCAACAAAGGTCCATCCAGTCAAAGCTATGGTTTTTCCAGTAGTCACGTATGAATGTGAGAGTTGGACTATAAGAAAAGCTGACCATCGAAAAACTGATGCTTTTGAACTGTGGTGTTAGAGAAGACTCTTGAGAGTCCCTTGGACTGCAAGGAGATCCAACCAGTCCATCCTAAAGGAAATCAGTCCTGAATATTAATTGGAAGGATGGATACAGAAGCTGAAACTCCAATACTCTGGCCACCTGATTCAAAGAACAGACTCATTTGAAAAGACCCGGATGCTAGGAAAGATTGAAGGTGGGAGAAGAACGGGACAACAGAGGATGAGATGGTTGGATGGCATCACTGACTTAATAGACATGAGTTTGAGTAAGCTCCGGGAGTTAGTGATGGACAGGGAGGCCTGGCATGCTGCAGTCCATGAAGTCTCAAAGATTCAGACACGACTGAACGACTGAACTGAACTGAACTATCTGAAGCTCTGGCAAAAAATTTTAAAAAGCAATGCTTGAGTATTTGCATATTTCAAAAATTTCCAAGATAATTCTGATATGCATCTGGATTATAAAAAGTCATTACATGTTTTTCCATTAAATGGTAGTTTTGATGATATAGAATTCCATTATTTTTCTTTTGACTGATAACAATACAATGGTGGAGCCCCTACCACCCATGTCTCCGCAGAAGACCCTCCAACAATAGCAGGTAGTATTGGTTCAGTCTCCTGTGGAGTCACCGTTCCTTTCCTCTGGGTCTTGGTGCATGCAAGATTTTGTTTATGCCTTCCAAGACTGGAGTGTCTATTGCCCCAGGCCTATGAAAGTCCTATAATCAAATTCCGCTGGCCTTCAAGGCCAAATTCCCTGGGCCATATGTTGTCAGGAGGAACTGTCTCATGTGTGAATACAGGTCAGTGTCGACCCCAAAATACACACATGTCCAGCCATGGGTGGGAAACGAAGGGACAGTAGTTGTGGGATGTCTTTGCAGAACCCTGGGCCCCTAAGGTCAGTCCCCATAGCCACAGCAAGATGGGTCCCCTCCTACCCTTGAACAAGAGACTCCTGCACAAAATTTCCATGAATTCCAGAAGAGGGCCCAACTGTCATTTTCCTTATACACACTTTTAATGGGCACCCCATGATTCCCTGAGGGTTCCCAGTCCCTTTGTTAGATTCCCAAGTTGGGAAGCCTGACATGGAGTTCAGAACCTTCACAGCATTGGGAGAACTTCTTTGGTGTTCTTGTTCTCCTGTTTGTAGGTCACCTACCGAATGGGGTAGGAGATTTGACTTTATCTTGATGCACCCCTCCTACAATCTCACTGAGGCTTCTTCGTCTTTGGTCATGGGGTATTTTTTGGGTAGGTTCCAGCATCCTGCTGTCAATGATTGTTCAACAACTAGTTGCAATTTTGGTGATCTCTCATGAGATGAGTGCCCATCCTTCTGCTCTGCCATCTTGAACCAGAACTCTCATGTGTGGATGCTTATGGTAGGCATCCTTGTGGATTTCTCCTAGTAGGGTAAATTATGGTTCCCCAACGATGTCCATGTCTAATCCCTCATATGACAATATATAAATGTTACCTTGTATGGCTAAAGGCACTATGCAGGTGTGACTAATTAAAAAACGTTGAGATGAAGAGATTATCATAGATTTTCTGAGTGGACTAGATGTAAACACAAAAGCCCTATTTGAGGGACGCAGAGTCAGAGATGGAGAGACCATGTGATGAGGGAAGCAGAGTAAAGTGACGCACTTTGAAGATGGAAGAAGGAACTAATTTCGAGGAATGCAGGTAGCCTCCAGAAGCCAGAAAGGGAAAGGAAACAGATTCTTCTGTAAGATCTCAAAAGGATGAAGCCTTGCAGACCCCTCTTACAGGTCAACTGCACCCTCCAAACTCTAGGAAACTCCACCCAGACTCCTGTATTCCAGACTCTCCTGCTATTTTTCCTGTGGCCCCAGATACTCCTGAAATGTTTTCTTGGACTTGTACATCCCCAGACATTCCTGTGACTATAACCAAGTCTCTTAAATCTCCAGACACACTTTAAGCTTTCCACACTTTACTCCTTCTTAGGAGTCTCCAGAGTCCTTCCAAAGGTTCTGTGGTCCAGACACTTCTGTGACTGTATCCAAGCTCAGGGAGTCTCTGCCGTCACCACCTGGTCAAGGGAAGGAACCCCAGAACTCAGAACCTGGAGAAGAGGCATTGGCCAGGACAGAAGTAGGGGTGAGGCCCAGAGTGGGTCTACGAAGGATCAGAGCATCTGAGGGGGGTTGGGAAGAAGGGCTTGAGAGCTGGGCCAGCACAATCTATGACAGGGACTAAGCAAGTTGGAAGGGGGATGAAGCAGTTCTGGGGTACAGCAGGGGTCTGCTCCCTGCTCAGCTCCTGCGCTTCATTGTCTGCTCATCTCACCCTTAGAGAGGGACAGTTCCTCTGGCCTGACCAGTGAGGTCTCTGTCAGCACCCACAGAGGGTAATGGAAACCTCCATACTCCTCAGCATGGATCCCAGCTCCTACCCAGGTTGGGAACACAGACACATCTCTCCCTGCTGTCCTTGCTGGGTGAGCTGCTCTTGTGAAACTTGCTCATTTGTTGTTAGGAGGAACCAGCTCATGTGTGAGTACGGATCAGCATCGACCCCAAAACACACACATGTCCAGCCATGGGTGCGAAGGGAAGGGACAGTAGTTGTGGGATGTCTTTGCAGAACCCTGGGCCCCTAAGGTCAGTCCCCATAGCCACAGCAAGATGGGTCCCCTCCCTCCCTTGAACAAGAGACTCCTGCACAGAATTTCCATAAATTCCAGAAAGGGGCCCAACTGTCATTTTCCTTATACACACCTTTAATGGGCACCCCATGAATTTCCTCTCACCCATTTCCCCTGTTTCATCTTCAATGGGACTAAGCTGCCTCCACCACTCTCCACACTGCAGTAATCACTCTGAGACTAGAGGGTGCTCACCCTCCAGCCAGGCAGAGAGGCAGACAATCCAGAGCCTATGGCCTAGATTCTTCCTCTCTGGTCAGGCCACCACACAGGAAACCCTGGATGAGCAGACGATCAGCCCAACACCTTCATCTGGCTGCTTCAGAAAGCAGAGAGAAGCTCCCTAAAGACAAAAGCTGTCTCCAGGCTCCATCCTGGAAACTGCTTAATGTCCAGAGGGCTGAGGGCCAGACAGTAGCTCTCCATCCCTAGATGGTCCAGGGATGCAGATGACGGTACAGATGTCCCCAAGGTCTTGAGCCAAGCTGGCTTTAGAGAAGGGATGATGAGGGGGTCCCTGTGGAGGATGAGAGCTGAGAGCTCCCAGGAGCCACCTGAGGAGTCCTTGTCTGTGTGGAGGCAAGACTTGGCCACCTGGAGGCCCACAGCACCTGTGACCTCCCTCGTCCTTCCTTCCTGTCAGGACCCCTCTCCGTGGCGCAGAGCAGACACGAATAAGGTGACAGTGACCCAAGAGTATTTCCCAACAAAACTACATTTATTCACATCTTACAGACACCCCTCCAAAGATCCTGCTGCCACCCACGCCCACCCAGATCCACCTCCCCCACCTCTCGAACCTCCCACAAACCCAACCCCCTCCCTGCCCTGGAATCCCTTCCTCCTACAGCAGCCAGGATCACCCATGAGCTGAGGAGCCCTAGGCTCCCCTTGGAGCTGGCCCACTCTCCCCTACTGGCTGCAGAGCCGATTCCTCTTCCTCCCTGTGACAAACGGGTCACACTTTCTCTTTCTCAGCTGTGAGGGGCAAACCAGTCCCAGAGCCAAGGCTGGCCTCTCAGAGACCCCGAGACCAGCCCCTGGGCCAGGCAGCATCTCAACAGCAGCTGGGCCTCCGCACAGAGCCCGCTTCCTAGACTTGGCAGCAGCCAGAGGAGCTGGGCTGAGGCCTATTCTCTGAGAGGAGGGGGCCTGGCCTGAGGCAAGGACAGGACTCTGGGGCAGCCTCCAGGGCAGCAGGCTGTGCTGCGAGGCCAAGAGGAAGGCCAGGCTGGGGAGCTCCTCCTCGTCCTCGCTGGAACCGTCCCTGGGCCCTTGGGCCCCCAGAATTGGAGAGGCCGTTCTGAGGACTGAGGTATCCCTGGGTCCTGGCTGAGGGCCAGTGCACCTCTGACCCTGGGGAAGGGAGGGTTGTCCTGGCTGGAATGGAGGCAACTCCTGCCGTCCTGGAGAGGGAACAAGGTCTTTGGCCCTGGACAGGCCAGTGTTTGCTTGGCTGAACCTGTGAACAGCCTCGAAATCAACCTCTGGTGGGCAGGCTTCATGGCTGACCCCTAGCTGGGAGCCTTGATCATGCCTCTGGGCATCTTTGCTTGCTTCAGACTCAGAAGGACTTGAGTCCACTCGGGGTACACTCTGACTGCTGGGAGTCCGCACTCCCTGGTCTTCCTTCAAGGCCAGGAGTCGTTTCTGCACCAGCTGGTAGGAGAGAGGAGGGCAGTGACTGCTCTGCACACCCACATGTGAGAGGGGGATCCCTGGTCAGTGGGACATGGCCCTGGGGGGGTGGAAAGGAGGGGCGACCCTGAGACTCAAACCCAAATATGAACCCTGTGGTGCTCCTGCTGGCCTCCTGGACCTTGTTCCCAGCTTTGTGTCCTTTCCTCCCTCATCACCTGCCCCAGCTCCCCATCCTCTCCCTCCTACCACCCGGCACTGCACCTACCCCAGAGCGGGCTCTCCTCCAGGCCAGATGTCCCAGGCAGGGAGGGATGGACAGAGCCATGGAAGCCTCCTGCTCTGGGGTTCTGTGTCTCCCTTGCTCACCAGGGTCCCCCATGCCCTGGTTTACCTGGGAGACCCTTGTCTCCCCTGTTCTACCTGGGGTCCCTCCCTCCCTTGGCTCCCCTGGGTCACATGGGGTCCCCACCCACAGGCTCCATAAGTATCCCTCCCTCTCCTGCTCACCTCCTCAGGGGTGAGGCCTTCCTCCTGTTCCAGCTCCTTAGCTAGTGCCAAGGGATCCAGTTGTGGTTCTGGGGAAAGCAAGTCTGCCAGGAATTGAGGGTGAATGACTGCCTCTACCTGGAACAGAAGGAAAAGGTTGTGAGCATCCCTGGCCAGGAAAGGCCCAGGAGCCAAGAAGATCTAGAGGAAAGTGAAAAGTAGAGACCCACTCCTGTTCTCCACAAGATGGGATGTTTTAAATTGTCATGGTCCTCACACACACACACACACACACACACACACACACAGATATGCTCATACACATACAGGCACAAAAAAGTACATATACAGAGTATATGCCCAGTAGTGGAGTTTCTGGGTTGTATGGTAGTTCTATATTTAGTTTTTAAGGGAACTGCCATACTGTTCTCCACAAGACACAGATGCCCCAATGTTCATTACAGCACTATTTACAATAGCCAGGAAAGGAAGCAACCTAGATGTTCATCAACAGATAAATGGATGAAGAAAACGCAGTACATATTTACAGTGAAATATTTCTTAGCCATAAAAAGGAATGAATGTGAGTCAGTTGTAGAAGTGCAGATGAAACTATAGTCTCTCATACAGCGTGAAGTAAGTAGAAAGAGAAAAAAATGTCATATGGAATCTAAAAAAATGGTCCTGATGAACCTATTAGCAGGGCAGGAACAGAGGTGCAGATGTAGAGAATGGACTTGTAGACATACAAGTGGGAAGGGGAAGAGGAAAAAGGGAAAAGGAAAAAGGAAAGGGAAAGGGAAAGGTGGGATGAATTGAGAAAGGAGCCTTGACATATGTGTAAAACAGGTACCTAATGGGAAGCTGGTGTGTGGCACTGGAAGCTCTCAGCTTGGTGCTCTGTGATGACCCAGAAGGGTGGAAAGTGGGGGCAGGGTGGATGCTCAAGAGTGAGGGGTGGGGGATATATGTATACATATGGATAATTCATGCGTCATACAGCAGAAGCTGAACAGTGTGAAGCAATTATACTCCAATGAAAAAGCACATATACACACACTTACACAGACATCTGAAGGCATACACACAGACAGACGCAGACATGAACACTCACACATGCACATACACACACTCCACACACATGTGGACACACACACAAAGCACATGAGCAGAGCTTCAGTCCCATTGGCCTGGGCAGAACCCAGATCTTGGGTGCTGAGAGTTCCATGTCTTGGAATCTTGTAGACCCCAGGCTCCATGCCCAGCCCACCTTGGTGACGAAGTCTTCCTGGGAGCACAACTTGTCAATGTAGCTCAGGAGATCTGCGTCTTCACAGGTCCCGTCCTCTTCCTGCTTCAGCTCATTTCCTTCCTCTCCACTTTCTGTATCTGACTTGCCCGTGGCCAAGTGGACGGGTCCCACCAGCATCTCCATGATGTCCACATACTCTCTCACAGCCTCAGGGGGAATCTCCTTGGGTGCCTTGGTCCCTCGGTGCCGCTTGGCTCTGTGTGGCTGCGAGCGGGTGGGACGGGCCCGGGGCCCAGCCTTCCGGGGGGCACTGGCTGAGGCAGAGCAGGAAGGAGGGAAGGAAGGTGAGGGGCTTCTGCGTCCACCTCCTGACCACTGAGCACGCGCTGGTGAGGGCAGTGTTTGGGGGTCAGTGGCTTAGGTGTGGGCGGAGTTAGCACCATCTGAAGCCTCACGCACAGTGGGGGGGGGGCGGCCATCTAAGAGAGTCCTGTGAGGAATGTGGAACCTTGATTCTTCAGGGTATCCCCAACAAGCCCACTTCTTCAGCAGACTCGGGGTGGGGTCTTTTGACAGGGAGGTAGAAGAGGAGTTATTAANGGGGGGGGGGCGCCATCTAAGAGAGTCCTGTGAGGAATGTGGAACCTTGATTCTTCAGGGTATCCCCAACAAGCCCACTTCTTCAGCAGACTCGGGGTGGGGTCTTTTGACAGGGAGGTAGAAGAGGAGTTATTAATCTGATGGAGATAATACCCTGCAGTGACAAGAACAACCGAGACTCTGTCTCGCTGGCTGTTCTGGCTGAACGACCAATGGCCCTGTTGAAGGAAAAGGATCCACATGGGGCCAGTAGCCATCCCTTGGCCCATGTTACCTTTGCCTTGAACTCCAGTGGGAACGTGGCTGCCTGGCTGCGGGCACGCTTTCGGGGCTGAGGACCGCTGAGGAGCCAGCTTCGGTGGGGCCGGAGGAGGTAGGCCTTGCACCCCCTGGAGCCACGGTAACTTCTGAACCTGCATCACCTCCTCTGCCTCGAATTCCATGAACCTGGGAGTGATGGAGGCACGCGGCACACTGAGAAAAAGGCGTGGGCTTTGGAGCCGGGAACAAAGGCAACAGAGAGTGAAGGGCTGGGAGAGGGTGTGTCTTTGGGTACACAAGGCCCTGGGAGGTACTCTTCACAGCAGAGGGATCTCCTGGAACTGACTCGACATCTGGGACTCTCCCTGCTCCACCAGCACTTGAAGGGCACTCAAGAGCATGGATCGAGGCTGCTGAATTGAACCAGGCCCACAGGACACAGGCAGACCCACAGGGGACCCTCCTCAGGCCCTCGTTCCCATCCAGAACTATATGAAGGGCTGGTGGCCAGAGGTTGAATCAGGCACATGTCCCCAAAGCAGTCCTTGCTAAATCCAGGACCCTGGACAGGGGCTAAGAGTCCTGGGACATAAGCCTGGAGAAAGGGCCCAGGAAAGGGTGCAGGATTTGGCCTTTAAGCTTAGAGGAGAGGCTTTCTTTTCCTCTGAGAGATGCTTGTTTGGTTGGTTCTATTTTTTTGAACTAAAAGGACTGCCATGGAGAAAATACTGGAACAGCCAGAGATGCTTGGGCTGATGACATGCTGGCTTTCCCAGCTTCTTCAGGGAGGTCAGAGTACCCACTCCAGCCACTTTTCACGAGAAGAGGGGGTCGCAAATTCTATGTCAGTGGCTGCCAGCCACCCACTACTAAGGAAGCAGCAGGCTGGCGGGTGGAGAGCATGCCCCTGAACAGCCCCTGTGGCCGGGGTTGGACCCCCTCCTGGGCTCAAAGCTTTACCCCACCCATCCTGAGACCTTCATGTCAAGCCAAAGGTAGGGCACCATCGGGGAGATCAGAGGTCCTGGTGGAGGCAGTACTAAAGGCCCCTGCTCCCAAGGCGAGGGAGGGGTTCTGGAGGGGAGTAGGGCATCTGGGCTGCGGGGTCCTGTGCTGAGTGACAGCCCTCCTCCTTTGTCCTGCTTGACGAGTGCGCCCACAGCCAGACCCTGACCTGGGGCCTAACCCTCACCCACCCCTCTTGCCCACCACACAGCTCTAGGCCCAGGACACTGACTCACTTTCTGGCCATCTCATAGTAGATCATCCGGTCAAAGTTGCTTCTGTGCTGCCATTCCTGCACAGCCCGCCACAGTCCCTCCTCCAGCGCCATGGTGGGCTTCAGGCGAGCCAGGGACCGGAGCACCGGGCTGTAAGCCATCAGGGTCTGTTTCAGAGTCCAGCCCAGTCTCCGCCCATCTGATTCCACCCAGCAACTTGGACCACATAACCCAAGATAGCACGACTGAGCATCAGGAGGGTGAGAGGCAGGCCTGGGAGAGCAAGGACAAGCCTTCCTGCTCCTGCCGTCACCACCTCACTCTCACTGGAGGATGACCATCCATTCCCAGGCTAAGGCTGGGACAGGGAGCCTTGTGAGAGCTCTTTCCTTTGTAAGATTACCTTTTCACTATAAAAATTCCTATCATCAGTGAGGCATGGCACGTGCCAGGCAGTCTGCTAGCACTTCATAGATTAGCCTAAAGAGTCTTCTGCACAGTTCTCTGTGTTAAGTGCAATTGTTCCCCCACCCCCCCTTTTTTTTTAACAAGGGAACTGAGGTTTAAGAGGGAAATGCCTGCTAGGCTCCCAGCTCTAGGAAGAGAGAGCCCACGCCCTGTGAGCTTGACCACCACCCAGTTCTAAGAATTCTCCAGAACAAGGAGGTTCTTGTTCTCGAGGCATGCATAGAGCTCTATCCTGGACCTTGCACTCCCTCTCCTTTCTGAAGGGACATCCCCTGACCACGGACACTCAAGTCCTGTGTGAAAGGAGATGGCACCACAAAGGAGTGCAGCATCCCATCTGTGGCTCCTCACCTCACACCACAACCCTCTCTGGCTACAAGTCTTCATCAATATCACCATGAGCATCAGGGAAGGTCAAGTTGGCTGTACTCACAAGGCAGTGAGGTAACTGAGATAAGGTACGGAAAGGATGTCAGGAACTTGTATGGTGATGTGTAGGACCAAAATGTGCCTTCTCAAGGCAGGGACATCACCCTCAGACTTTCTTCCCAGTATCCTTAGAAACCTAATCTGAGCATCCCCCCCCCAGTTCCTTTTGATCTAAAAGCTCTGATAACCTCATGACCCACTGGCTGTTCACTCACATGAGAAAGCAGGAAAGAGCTTCAGCATCAGGACTCTGGGGAAGGTATCTCCGGGCCAGAGACTTGAAGCGCTGCCAGCGTCGGAAGTTCTCATACACGCTCTTGGGGTTACACGAGTCATCCTGCGAAGCCTTGGACTGGTTGGTGGCCAGGCTGCCCTCCCTGGAAGTGCCATGTGACTGTGGCCCCAAGATCACTTGGGGAATGATGGGAGCTAGCTGGGCAGCTGGTAGTGGACCTTGAGGTGGAAAGCCTGGGGTCCAGCTTCCCTTGCCAGACTGAGCTACTCCAACAGCTGGGGCAGTCACAATGGTCTCCATCGCAGGGGTTGTTAAGAATAGGGGGACAGGACATGCAGTACCCCTGCTGAGGGGCCCTGGAGTGCTCCAGTTGAGGGGAGCCTGAGTAAGGACAAAGGTCTGAGTCTGCGGGTGCTCCACTGGCCTTCCATCTGACCTGACTTGGACAATGATGTTGCAAGCCCCAGGGGCACTGGGGCCATGGCCAGCATTGGGCATCAAAGGTGTCTTGGGGAAAGCTGGCAGCAGCTGGGTGCCACCAGGAGGGAATGACGTGGTCATGGAAGGTGGCAGGTGTTGCTCCCAGGGTGGCCGGTGTTGGGGGCCAGGAATGGGTGGAGGAAAGGGCATTGTAATGAAAGGAGGCAAGGAGGCACCAGGGGTCACGGTCACATCCATTCCCAGCTCTGAAGATGCTGTTGAGACAAAGGAGAGATTTGAATGGAGGAGGAGAATGGGCAACAGATGAAAGGTTGTTGCTGAATCACGAAAAGACGCCAGGATTCTTGGCCTCCAGAGGAAGAGAATTCAAACTGGGGCCAGAGATGAGGCTTGATCACTCAGAGCTTTTGTGTAATAAAGCTTTATTAAAGTATAAAGGAAATAGAGAAAGCTTCTGACATAGGCATCAGAAGGGGGAAGAAAGAGTACCCCCTTGCTAGTGTTAGCAGTGGAGTTATATACTCTCTAATGAATCAAAACAATGTCTGGAGGTTGTAAAGACCTAGTCACATAATTTACATTTTAAATAACAGGATTAGCCAGCCAGAAGGTTTAATCCAGATACTGTCCTCAGGCAGGATATATTCAGTTCAGTTCAGTTCAGTTCAATCACTCAGTCATGTCCGACTTTTTGAGACCCCATGAACTGCAGCATGCCAGGCCTCCCTGTCCATCACCAATTCCTGGAGTTCACCCAAACTCATGTCCATTGAGTTGGTGATGCCATCCAACCATTTCATCCTCTGTCATCCCCTTTTCCTNCTGTCTAGGTTTCTCATAGCTTTCCTTTCAAGGAGCAAGTGTCTTTTTTAATTTCATGGCTGTAGTCACTGTCTGCAGTGATTTTGGAGCCAAAGAAAATAAACCTGTCACTGCTCCTACTTTCTCCCCTTCTATTTGCCATGAAGTGATGGGACTGGATGACATGATCTGTTTTTTCAATGCTGAATTTTAAGCCAGCTTTTCACTCCTCTTTTCACCCTCATCAAGAGGCTCTGTAGTTCCTCTTCACTTTCTGCCATTAGAGTGGTATTTTCTGCATATCTGAGGTTGTTGATATTTCTCCCTGCAGTCTTGATTCCAGTTTGTGATGCATCCAGCCTGGCATTTCACATGATGTACTCTGCATAGAGGGCCTCTCAGGTGTCATTAGTGGTAAAGAACCCATCTACCAATACAAGAGATGTTAAGAGATGTGGATTCGATCCCTGGGTCAGGAAGATCCCCTGGAGGAGGGCCGAGCAACACCCACTCCAGTGCTCTTGCCTGGAGAATCCCATAGACAAAGGAGCCCAGCAGGCTACAGTCCATAGGGTCGGAAAGAGTTGGACATGACTGAAGTGGCTTAGCACACACATTCTGCACAGAAGTTAAATAACCAGGGCGACAGTATACAGCCTTGACATACTCCTTTCCCATTTTTGAACCAGTCCATAGTTCCATGTCTGGTTCTAACTGTTGCTTCTTGACTGCATACAGGTTTCACAGGAGGAGGTGAAGTGGTCTGGTATTCCTTTCTTTTTAGGAATTTTCCAGTTTGTTGTGATACATACAGTCAAAGGCTTTAGTGTAGTCAGTGAAGCAGAAGTAGATGTTTCTCTGAAATTTTCTTGCTTTTTCTATGATCCAATGGATCTCTTGTTCCTCTGCCTTTACTAAATCCAGCTTCTACATCTGAAAGTTCTTGGTTCATGTACTACTGAAGTCTAGCTTGGATTTAGAGCATAATCTTACTAGCAAAGAGTGCGGTTGTTCAGTAGCTTGAACATTCTTTGGCACTGCCCTTCTTTAGGATTGGAATGAAAACTGACCTTTTCCAGTCCTGTGGCCAATGCTGAGTTTTCAAATTTTGCTGACATATTGAGTGCACTTTAATAGCATCATCTTTTAGCATTTTAAATAGCTCAGCTGGAATTCCATCACCTCCAGTAGCTTTGTTTGCAGTAATGCTTCCTAAGCCCTATGTAACTTCACACTCATGTCTGGCTGTAGGTGAGTGATCACACCATCATGGTTATCTAGGTCATTAGGACTTTTTTGGTATAGCTCTTCTGTGTATTCTTGCAGATTCTTCTTAATCTCTTCTGCTTCTGTTAGATCCTTACCATTTCTGCCCTTTCCCTTGTGGCTCAGCTGGTAAAGAATCCGCCTGCAATGTGGAAGACCGGGGTTTGATCCCTGGGTTGGGAAGATCCCCTGGAGAAGGGAAAGGCTACCTACTCCAGTATTCTGGCCTGGAGAATTCCATGGACTGTATAGTGACTGAGTGATTTTCACTTTGCACTTTACATGAAGTATTCCTTTGATATCTCCAATGTTCTTGACATGATGGCTAGTCTTTTCCATTCTATTGCTTTTCTCTATTTGCACTGTTTTCATAAGAAGGCTTTCTTATATCTCTTTGCTATTCTTTGGAACTCTGCGTTCCGTTGGGTGTATTGCATTCGGTTGGGTGTATCTTTCCCTTTCTCCCTTGGTTTTTTCCTTCTCTTCTTTTCTCAGCTATTTGTAAAGCCTCCTCAGACAAACACTTGGACTTCTTGCCTTTCTTTTTCTTTGGAATGGGTTTGGTCAGGGAATCCTGTACAATGTTACAAACCTCTGCCCACAGTTCTATTGGCACTCTGTCTACCAGATCTAATCCCTGGATTCTATTCAACTCCACTTTTCCAATCAAATCATAAGGGATTTGATTTAGGTCATACCTGAATGGCCTAGTGGTTTTCCCTACTTCAATTTAAGCCGGAATTTTGCAATAAGGAGTTCAAGATCTGAGCCATAGTCAGCTCCAGGTCTTGTTTTTGCTGACTGTATAAAGTGTCTGTATCTTCAGCTGCAAAGAATATAATCAATCTGACTTCAGTAGTGACAATATTGTGATGTCCACATGTAAAGTGGTCTCTTGTGTTGTTGGAAGAGGGTGTTTGCTTTGACCAGTGTGTTCTCTTGACAAAACTCTTAGCCTTTGCCCTGATTTATTTTGTACTCCAAGGCCAAATTTTTCAGTTACTCCAGGTATCCTTTGAGTTCCTACTTTTGCATTCCAGTCCCCTGAGGAAAAGGACTTTCTTTCCTTATTTTTTTTTAAACCATCTTGTTTTTGGTGTTAGCTCTCGAACGTCTCATAGGTCTTCACAGAGCTGGTCAGCTTCAGCTTCTTCATCATCAGTGATTTGGGCATAGACTTGCATTACTGTGATCTTGAATGGTTTGCTTTGGAAATGAACCAAGATCATTCTGTTGTTTTTGAGACTGCACCCAAGTACTGCATTTTGGACTCTTGTTGACTATGAGGACGACTCCATTTTTTCTAAGGGATTCTTGCCCACAGTAGTAGATATAATGGTCATCTGATTTAAATTAGCCCATGCCTATCCATTTTAGTTCGCTGATTCCTAAAATGTTGATGTTCACTCTTGCCATCTCCTGTTTGACCACTTCCAATTTACTTTGATTCATGGACCTAACATTCCAGGTTCCTATGCAATATTGTTCTTTACAGCATCAGACTTTTATTTCTCCATCAGACACATACACAACTGAGCATTTTTTCCTCTTTGGTCCAGCCACTTCATTCTTTCTGGAAGATTTCTCTGCTCTTCCCCAGTAGCATACTGGACACCTTCCGACCTGGGAAGCTCATGTTCTGGTGTCATATCTTTTTGTCCATTCATACTGTTTATGGGGTTCTCGTGGCCAGAATACTGGGGTGGTTTGCCATTCCTTCCCCCAGGGAACCACATCTTGTCAGAACTCTCCACTGTAAAGCATCCATCCTGGGTGGCCATGCACGGTATAGCTCATAGCTTCACTGACTTATGCAAGCCCCTTCATCACGACAAGGCTGTGATCAGTCTATGAAAGGGCGTTTCTTCTTTACTCACACTCAGTCCATTTTAACCCCCCGGCAGAAACTTTAATTTAATTGGGTGTTAAATTTAGTTAAATTGGGTATCCTACAATTTAACTCCATTCTATCTACCTTAAGGTAGTAAGACCCCACAAGTTTAGATTCCTATTCCCACAGGACTGGGTCTTTATTATGGCATACAGCTCTCTAGTTACAGCATTGGGCTTAATTGCTGCATGGCATGTGGGAATCTTAGTTCCCAGACCAAGGATTGTCTCCTGCATTGGAAGGTGGATTTTTAACCACTGGACCACCAAGGAAGTCCAAAGATTGCCTCCAATTTATTTATTTTTTAAAATAATTTTATTTATTAAAAAATAATTTTATTTATTTATTTTAAAATAATTTTATTTATTAATTTTTAATGATTTTTAAAAAATAATTTTATTTATTTTTGATTGTGCTCTGGGTCTTTGTTGCTTTGAGAGTTTTTCTCTAGTTGCAGCAAGCGGCGACTACTCTCAGGTTGTGGAGTAGGATTCTCTAGCACAGACTCTAGGGCACACGGGCTTCAGTAGGGCTCAGGAGCATAAGCTTAGCAGTTGCGGCACACAGGCTTTGTTGCTCCAAGGGATATGTGAGCTTCCCTGATCAGGGATCAAACCCCTGAAGTGGCCGATGAATTCTTCCCCACTGAGCCACCAGAGAAGCCCCTGCCCCCAGTTTAGATGCCAACTGCAAGTCCAGGGTTTCACCTGTGCTTCTGACCAACCAAGCAACCAGTGATAAGTTGGAAGTTCCCATGACCCACTCCTTGCGTTTCATCATTTGCAAAAATGGCACACAGAACTCAGGAAAACAGTTTACTTATACGATTGCCAGTTTATTACAAAGACTACTTCAAAGGGTACAAACGAACAGCAAGAGGAAGAGGTTGTACAGGGCCAGGCATGAGGATGCGGCAAGGAGTTTCTAGGCACGAGCCCGTCCCAGCAGCTTCACATATTCACCAACCAGGAAATTCTCAGAACCCTGGCCTTTTGGGTTTTTATGGGGGCTTCATTAAATAGGTGGGGCTTCCCAGGTGGCTAAGTAGTAAAGAATCTAATCCTCCTGCTGATTCAGGAAATGCAGGAGACACAGGTTAGACCCCTGGGTCAGGAAGATTCTCTGGAGGAGGAAATGGCAACCGACTCCAGTATTCTTGCTTGAAAAATCCCATGGACAGAGGAGCCTGGTGGGCTAGAGTTCACGGCAGAACAAAGAGTTGGGCACGACTGAGAAAATGAGCACGAAAATGAGCAGTAAGTAGGCATGGCTGATGAAATCATTGGCCATCAGTGACTCAGTCAACAGTCTATCCTGTTTCTCCTCGTCAGAGGTCAGGGGGATGGGTCTGAAAGTTCCAGTCCTCTAGTTATGTGGTTCATTCCCCTGGCAACCAGAACCCACAGGCTTTTAGGGACAATGCTTCATTAACATAAAGTCTCCAGCTGCTGAAAGGGGGGCTTGTTATGAATAACAGAAAAGTCTCCGCTCACCTTTTTGGGTCTTGTCACTTAGGAAATTCCAAGGGTTTTAGGAGCTCTGTGCCAGAGACAGGGACAAAAGACCAACCTACATTCCATATCCACAGAATCAACCAATCTGGAGTTGAAAATATATATATATATTTAATTCCAGAAGCTTCCCTGGTGGCTCAGTTGTAAAGAATCTGCCTGCCAATGCAGGAGACACAGATTCAATCGCTGATCTGGGAAGATCCACAACTAAGACCCCCTTAGTTGCCACAAAGCAACTAAAGCCGTGCTCCACAGCTACTGAGCCTGTGCTCTAGAGCCCCGTGCGCCGCAACTACTGAGCCCAAGCACCGCAAGTACTGAAGGCCGCATGCCCTAGAGCCCATGCTCTGAAATGAGAGAAGCCCCTGCCGTGGGAAGTCTGGACACCGAAACCAGAAGTAGCCCCCACCTGCTGTAACTAGAGAAAAGTCCACACAGCACTGAAGACCCAGCACAGCCATCCATTCTTTCATTCATTATTTTTTTAATTCCAGAAAGTTTTGGGACTCCCCTGTAGCCCAGTGGTTAAGACTATATGCTCCTGATGCAGAGGGTATGTGTTCAATCCCTGGTCGGGACACTAACATTCTGCATGCCAATGGCTCAGCCTAGTGCCTCTGCCACGTTCTAGCCTAGTGACTCAGCCTCTCTGTGTTTCAGTTTCCTCATGAATGAAGTGGGCATAATAACAGCACCTATAACTCATAGGGGCCTACCCGGGTGGCACTAGTGGTAAAGAACCTGCCTGCCAATGCAGGAGACATAGCGGCATGGGTTCGATCCCTGCGTCGGGAAGACTCCCTGGAGGAGGGCATAGCAACCCACTCCAGTGTTCTTGCCTGGAGAGTCCCAAGGACAGAGGAGCCTGATGGGCTACAGTCCATGGGATCACGAAGAGTAGGACACGACTGAAGCGACTTAGTAGGCATGCATACATACCTCATAGGACTGCAATGAGATTTAAATGAGATACTCTTAATAAAGACACAGTTCATACTACACAAGTATTTGTTGACTAAGATAAGCTCGATCTTCGACGTATCTCTTAAAATGATCCACCGTTATCGCTCTACCATCATCCTGTCCTGACCTAGTGGGTCTTGCTCCATCCAATCCCTGCCATCCTCCAATCCATCTGCACACCCAAACCAGGGTCGCCTTTTCAAAATGTGAATATAATGCAAATCTTGGGTTGGCCCAAAAGTTCGTTTGGGTTTTCCCATAAGATCTTATGGAAAATCTTGCCTGGGACATCCCACAGACTGAGGAGCCTGGCAGGCTACTGTGGCGTCACAAACTTAGCAACTACACAATAGCAGCAGCAGCTTCAGTGGCTCCCTACTGCAAGGCTGCCCTCCTTAGTAGGCTGACAAGGTCCAGGAGATCTGGTCCCCACTCACCTGTGCGGGCTCACCTTGGCCACTGAACACTCTGGGCCACCATATATGCAAAGGTAGCCTAGAAAGTTGTTTCCTTATAATCGGTAAGAGGTGGAATGATCACAATTGTCCTTTCATTGACAAGAAGTGGGAATTTCACCCACTGGTACCCAGTTTGTGCCAGGCCACATTCTTGGCTTCCTGAGGACCTACCATGCCCACTCCTTCATTCAGGAAGGCTTACTTCTTTATTTGTAAATGAATTTGTGAATATCAGCTGGCTGATGTGAAGTATCCAGAGTTTAAGGCTACCTAGCTTGGCTTGCTCTGGGAAAGGCTGTTTCCCTCTCCACCCCCACCCTCAGTTTATTTATCTTTTATTTCTTCCAAAATTAAATATATCAAGTCCTATGAGCTTCCCTGTTGGCTCAGTGGTAAAGAATCCACCTGCAATGCGGTGATAGCTTATAGTGAATGGTGTCAGATTCGTGATCTCCGAAGAAGATTTAGCTTCGGGACCAGGGAACAGGCTTGAGCACTCAAGAGCTTTTGTGTAGCAGAGTTTTATTAAAGTATGAGGAGGACAGAGAAATGTTCTGACACAGACATCAGAAGGGGGACGGAGAGTGCCCCCATCCCCAGTCTTAGCAAGGGCATTATATACTTTTTAATTGGTTATTACAATAAATCAAAAGAATGTCTCAAGGGTGTAAAGATCTTACTAGACCCACTCCCATAATATACATTTTAAGATAATAGAATTAGTCAGAAGGTTTTCAGGAAGGAGAAACATGTCCTCAAGCAGGATACATTACTGTTATATAATCCTTACTAAGTAATGTAGAAAAAAGACCTTTGCCCTTTCCTTCTCCTTGAGAATTCCAGACCCCTAACTCCTCCTTGAGAGCCCCAGACCCCTTTCTCCTCCTTCGGGACCCCAGACTTTTTATCAACCTGCCTAGGAATTGACTCTCTCAGCAGGAGATGCGGGTTTGATCCCTGGGTAGGGAAGATCCCCTGGAGAAGGAAATGGCAACCCACTCTAGTATCCAGGTCTGGAGAATCTCCTGGACAGAAGAGCCTGGAGGCTACAGTCCAGGGGATCACAAATAGTCAGACAGGACGGAGGGACTAAACAACAATGATTGTTAAGGAGAAAATAACAAACAAGCAAACAAAATCCAAGGCCCTGCCCCCGTTTCTCTTAAAGTCACAGAACACAGAAGGAACTGCAGTGGAATAAATGGGTGCAGAAAGCCAGGAGGGCGAGGATGGCAAGATAAACTCCCCGAATACTTAGAAAGCTATTCAACAGAAGCTGTGATAAATACAAGCCAGTGTGAGACAAGTGAAATCAAGGAGCAGCAGAGATGAGAGGCTGTTTTGTAGTTACAGCCAGTTTTTCTCTTCTTTTTTCTCATCAGGGTATTCTAGGCCCTAGGCACGAAGTGCAGACCAGGCCCTCTTCATGTGCTTTACCTGAATTAACTAATTTCTGCGAGGTAGGTACTATATTTAGCCCTGTGTTACTCCTAAAGACAGGAAGCACAGGGAAGTTAATTACTGTGCTCCACGTTTTATGGCAAGTAAATCAAAAGTGCCTTCTTGGGTCCAGAGTCTCGATAAGGCTAATGAGGCCAAGTGTCATAAAGAACTTGACAGACGTCAGAGGCAGGAACGATCACACTTAATTAGAGGGAGTCCAGGGTGAATTCAGAATTTAAAATAGATGTGTCTCACAGTTTACCGTGGATTATCTCATTTCAGTAGAGGAGGCAGTTCAGAGCTGTGGTAAATAGCACAAGGTCTAGAATCAGATAATCTTGACACTTGTTTCCCAGCCTTGTCACATACCAGTTATATGTTCTGGGGCCTCTTTTAGTGCCTCAGTTTCTCATTTGTAAAGATTTTTACCGTCTGAGACACCAGGGAAGTCCCCATTTGTAAAGTATAATAAAACAATTGGTCTCATGCCATTGTGAGGATTAAATAAGATGATAATACCCTTAGAGCAGTTAACAGGCTTTCCAGGTAGCTCAGGGGTAAAGAATCTGCCTGCCAATGTAGAAGCCACAGAAGATGCAGGTTTGAGCCCTGGGTGGGGAAGAGCCCCTGGGGAGGAGGAAATGGCAACTCATTCCAGCATTCTCTCCTGGAAAATCCCCTGGACAGAGGAACCCCATGGGCTATAGACCATGCGGTTGCAAACAGACACGACTGAGGACGTAGTAAGTAGTGACCTAAAGCAATTAGCATCGTGCCTGNGAGGAACTAAAAAGCCTCTTGATGAAAGTGAAAGAGGAGAGTGAAAAAGTTGGCTTAAAGCTCAACAGTTGCAAAGAGTCAGACACAACTGAGTGACTGAACTGAACTGAACTGAGGGTGTTTATACATATGTCTGGTAGTAGATAGTAAAAGGTGTTCTGTGTATATTAGCCTAAGGGTATATATATTTATATAGTGTCCTTTGTTTATATATTTGTGGAGCAGTGGGGAGGTTGTATTCTCGAGAGGTAGTGTTTGAGGCAGATCTCTATGTTCAGACGTTGGGAATATTTGCACATCTGTGTCCATAGGTGTGTGAGAATTGCATTTGTATATTAGAGAACAGAAATTGTCGGTGTTTTTGTGTTTTGTGTGTGTCTTAGCATTTGGGATGTATACTCATGAGTAATTTATGGATGTGTATATTTGTGATTTGTGAGTATAGGAGGCTTAGCGTCCTGTCTGTGTTTATTTCAAAATATAATGCCTGAAGAATTTAGCAGTGTTGCTTGTTTGTGTGTTCTCAGTACTGGTTGCTGCTGCTGCTAAGTCGCTTCAGTCGTGTCCGACTCTGTGCGACCCTGTAGACAGCAGCCTATCAGGCTCCTCCGTCCCTGGGATTCTCCAGGCAAGAACACTGGAGTGGGTTGCCATTTCCTTCTCCAATGCATGAGAGTGAAAAGTGAAAGTAAAAGTCGCTCAGTCGTGCCCGACCCTTAGTGACCCCATGGACTGCAGCCCATCAGGCTCCTCCGTCCATGGGAGTTTCCAGGCAAGAGTACTGGAGTGGGGTGCCATCGCCTTCTCCGTCTCAGTACTGGTAAGTTGGACTTAGTTCAGTTCAGTTCAGTTCAGTCGCTCAGTTGTGTCCGACTCTTTGCATCCCCATGAATCACAGCACGCCAGGCCTCCCTGTCCATCACCAGCTCCCAGAGTTCACTCAGACTCACGTCCATCGAGTCAGTGATGCCATCCAGCCATCTCATCCTCGGTCGTCCCCTTCTCCTCCTGCCCCCAATCCCTCCCAGCATCAGGGTCTTACCGAGTGAGTCAACTCTTCCCATGAGGTGACCAAAGTACTGGAGTTTCAGCTTCAGCATAATTCTCTCCAAAGAAATCCCAGGGCCAATCTCCTTCAGAATGGACTGGAAGGATCTCCTTGCAGTCCAAGGGACTCTCAAGAGTCTTCTCCAGCACCACAGCCCAAAAGCATCAATTCTTCAGTGCTCTGCCTTCACAGTCCAACTCTCACATCCATACATGACCACTGGAAAAAACCATAGCCTTGACTAGACGGACCTTTGTCGCAAAGGAATGTCTCTGCTTTTGAATATGCTATCTAGGTTGGTCATAACTTTTCTTCCAAGGAGTAAGCATCTTTTAATTTCGTAGCTGCAATCACCATATACAGTGACTTTGGAGCCCAAGAAAATGAAGTCTGACACTGTTTCCACTGTTTCCCCTTCTATTTCCCGTGAAGTGATGGGACCAGATTCCATGATCTTCGTTTTCTGAATGTTGAGCTTTAAGCCAACTTTTTCACTCTCCTCTTTCACCTTCATCAAGAGGCTTTTTAGTTCCTCCTCACTTTCTGCTGTAAGGGTGCTTTCATTTGCATATCTGAGGTTCTTGATATTTCTCCCGGCAATCTTGATTCCAGTTTGTGCTTCTTCCAGCCCAGCGTTTCTCATGATGTACTCTGCATATAAGTTAAATATAGTTAACTCTATAACATCATGGGTTTGAATCACACAGGTCCATTCCTAGTGGATTTTTTTTTTCAGTAAATACTAAAGTACTACTACATGATCCATGGATACAGAAGCATTGAATGGAGGGTTGGTACCCTAATCCCCAAGATGTTCAGGGTTCAACTGTATTTGATAAGTGTTGGTTGTTTGTGGCTGTGTGTATTTGAGTCCCTGGGGCTATGAGCTAAGTATTCTGGCAGATGTGAGAGTTCAGTAGATGGTGTAGGTGATGTGTATGTTCAGAAATCTGGAGTACATGTATTTTAGGGCTATGAATTGCATGTGGGTCTTTTGGGAATTGCTCATGAAACAGCTGTGTACCTTGTGAGCCTGTGTATACGTGTACAGTGTGTACATATGAGTGGTATATTGGTTGCACATGTTTGTGTTCAGGCCCAAGTTGTGTGTATATATGTATATAGTTGTAAGAGTGGCATGTGAACATTCAGTGTGACTAGGTTTTCATCTATAAAAATTTAGGTAGTAAGAGGTGGTCTCTGTGTATATTTTTTCAGGATGAGAGTAGAAATGTACATGTGTGTTCAGAATATATGTGTATGGATATACATAATACACACATATGTGAATATGTATGTTGTGTCCTTTTGCTTATATATCTGTGATGGGAGTTTGAGGGGCCTCCTCTGGGTATAAGTGGATCATGTGCACATACTCATATGAAAAGATTTGGGATGTGTTGAAAATGGTTCATACTAGCTTGGGATAGTCAATGGTGCATATCTCCTCCCAGTTCTGTGTTCAGTGATGTCAACTAGGTAGCTTGAAACTGATCATGCTGGGAATATTTATACCATGTAGACACCACAAATGAAGTCTTTCCTACCTTTCTCAGAGAGGTTTTTATTAAGCATTTTCCAGCACACCACTGATGTGTGTGTTTAGATGTATGTATGTATGATGCAAGAATATTTGGGCATCAGTGGGTATGTATGGGACACTTACGTGGTTGTGAGTGGGACTTCTAGGGTTGTAAGTGTGAATGGATCCTTGTCATTCTGAATCATTGCATTGTTCTTATCAGGTTGGTCAAAGAATGTAAATGTTGGGGATTCCCAGCAGAATCCATGCAGAAGGATAGAGGGGTACTTTAGGCAGGTGGACACTCCTTCAGCATTTGTATGGTCCTAGCATCTGGGCCCCTAGAAGAGTGGGTCTCGTGGGCAGATGGTCTTGTAGAGGAGAAGCTTCACAGGTGCAGTGTTGGTGTGACAGGCAGCAGTCAAAAGTCATAGGGCTTCCTGGATAAGAGGTCAGATAACCAAGTACTTTCCCAGGAAAACCCCCTGAGAGTTGGTTGGACAGCTTCAAGTATTGCTGGCTCTTCTGTGACACAGGTGATGGGCAAGCACACCCTCCATGCTGGGTCTAGGTGTTGAAAGTCTACAAAGCCATGTATCCCTGCCCCCAACTGCTCCAGAGTGATGGGGACTATTATCAGGCTGGTCAGCCGTATCACTAGGTCTCAACCAACCTAGCTCCATGGAAACCTAAGTTCTCAGGGTAAGGCAGAACCTCTAGGGATCAATAAGCTGACAAGGATGGAGGTGGGGAGACTTTGTCTTTGAGGGACAGTTGAGGACTGAGACCTGCAGAGACTGGGGAGTCCCACTCTGAGGAGATATGGCTCTGATATTCCCAAATCCTTTAGTCATGTTCTGTGGTCTTTTCTGAAGTCTGAGGATGCTTCTAGTGGTGGGAAGCTCATCTCAGTTTCATGTTTCTCTGATAGGATAAAGTGACTTTTTTTTTAAAATATTCTACAGCAAGCTGCAAAGTCATCAGATGGAGCCATGTGATCAGTGTGGCCACCAGCTGACCCCATAGTCACATTCTGCCTCCCTCCTAAGAATTCCTGAACCTTCTTAATGGTGAGTCTTCTGGCCTTTTCTCCCTCATTGTGAATCCTCCTGCCAACAAAACATGCTGTGAACTTTAATAAAAGGATAACTCAACTGTAACTGGAGTCTGGAAGGCCTGTAGAGGGAGCTGCCATCTAGCTAGGAAGGAAGAGGTCATTACTGATGCCAGCAGGAAGACTGATGCCTTGCAATCCCAAACAGAAAGTGCAGCTACATTACTACCCCAGCTGGAGGAGGGAAGATTTCCTTTTTGGCCAACAACAAATTCAGCTAATAGAAAATTTTGCCATCAGAAGCCATTGTCACCTGAACTTTTACTTTTCCCCACTGGAACTTTCATCGCTTCCTTTCCTTGTCCTACCTTCCTTACTTTAAGAGCATTCCATGATGTACAGCACCTTGGAGTATCTCCTGTCTTCCACATGAGATGCCACCTGATTCATGAATCATTTACTAGAGTCAGTATGTTACAAATTCAGAGTAAATCTTCAAATTTACTCAGTTAAATATTGTTTTTTTTAAATATATTAGTGGCAGTGATGGAATCTGAAAGGAATGTCTAATGATATTTGGGGACAAGGAGAAACAGGTGTGATGTGTAGAAATCCTTTGAATTCACTGTCTTTCTTGCCATTCCTGGAGATTGTCTTGGTTTGAGCTCCATTTTCTTTGCATTTGTGCTCCCAGTCTGATCGGCTTTCCTTTATAGGGCAGGTCAGCTTGGCTGGTAGGGGATTCTGCCTGAGGCCAAACCCCTAGCCTTTCAGATCAAAATTGCCAGGGCACAGTAATATCTCTTGGTTATTGCCAATCTATTTTTGAGTAGTAAATCGTAGCCCCTAATTTTGTTCCCTGGGAACTGCTGACAGTTTAGTCTGTACTTGCCCATCTGTTTGGAATCAGCATTGGTCCCCAGATTCCATGTTGGGAACTATTGGTGACTGCCATAGTTCTCCTTTTGGTTTGGAATTAGTTTGTAGTCCCAATTCCTTGGAATTTGCTAGTTTGACCATTTCCCCTACTCCAACGTTCTCTGGGAATTGGCGTTGGTGCAGGCCAGGCCTTCTTTTGGCTGAGACATAGTAGCATCTCTTGGTTACTGCTGATATATTAAGGCCCAGGTGTATTTGCCTTGTTTTGGGTTGACAAAGGTAGCTAAGGAAATGGGAGCCTTTATCACAATTCATTATGCTACCTTCTGGCACACTTGCTTATTTTATGTTTAAGAACTGTAGTCCTGGAGGCTGTAGGGACCTAGAAGGACGGCAAAATTTTAGTGATATTGGTCTAGAATTACAGTGGCCATTGTGAGAAGTGTTCCAATCAGACAAGATTGTTCATTTAAGGAAAACAGTAGAGCAAGGGATCCCATATGGACAGGGAGAATGAGATGCCTACTTTAATGGGTATGTAAAAACTGACAAGCCTTCAAGATTCCAAAATACCTTCATTTAAAAACTCAGTACGAAAAGCTAATGAAAAATTAAAGAGATAAAGTTACCTGAAACAGAAGATCATAGGACAGCTATGACTGTAGACTCAAGTCCTACTATTCCACCATATCCTTTTCTAATCCCTGGTGGCTCAGATGGTAAAGAATTTGCCTACAATGTGGGAGACCTGGGTTCAATCCCTGGGTCAGACAGATCCCCTGGAGAAGGCAATGGCAACCCACTCCACTATTCTTGCCTAGGAGAATCCCATGGACAGAGGAGCCTGGTGGGATACAGTCCATGGGGTCACAAAGAGTCAGACACGACTGAGTGACTGATTTAATGTTTTACTAACTTTTTGATTGAACTACTTTTCTATTCCAAAGAGAATATTCAACAATTGCTGTTTAAAATAAACCTAACTGAGGTTGCAGGCAAACCTGCTCAGATATCTTCTCTCCCTTGGTTAGAGACTAAACTGAGAGCTCTAGGCAAAGAATTCTCTAAACCTTAGGAGGAACCCCAAAAGTTTTTGAAGAGTTTGGAGTCATTTTCAGGGCCAAATTGCTAGATCTTTCTCAGCTTGTACACATGTTGGTCCTCTCCCCCTCACTCCATGGCCAGACTCACTTCCTGTGGCTGCAACTAACACTTCCTAATAGAGGGAGTGTTATCTTGGAGGGCAGAGGTCCAGGTTCTTCCTGTAGCTCTCCCATGCTTTAAACAGCAAGCATGGGGTACCCAGATTAGAACTGCAGTATATAAGGAAGAAAGTTCAGGCCCTCTTCTCTGGGAACAGCCCAGAAACCTAACCAGAAAAGCCGTTTCTGAATAGCTCACAAGTCTTTGTCCCCTCCCCCGCTACTACCATGGGCTTCCCTAGTGGCTCAAATGGTACAGAATCTGCCTGAAATGCAGGAGACCTGGGTTCAGTTCCTGGGTTGAGAAGATCCCCTGGAGAAGGAAATGGCAACCCACTCTAGTATTCTTGCCTGGAGAATCCCATGGACAGAGGAGCCCGGCGGGCTACAGTCCACGGGGTTGCAAAGAGTCGGACATGACTGAGCTACTAACATTTTCACTTTCCACTACTACCTGCAGAGCCAAGTAGATCAAGCACTCTTAGTTCAGTTGCGAACTGGATATATTCTAGTATCCTGCATGTGTACCTGTGTCTATGTTTATGATGGAGCTATGTGTTTACTGTCTATTTCATCCACATACTGTAAATCTATAAGAGCGGTCTTTGCCATGTTCATTGATGCCTGATGAATAGTTGAATGAAGAAATGATGATGGTTGTCATAGTTTGGATTTTTTGGAAAACAGAATCAGAGAGTTTAGGGAACAGGATATTTACTAAGCAACACCTGTCAGGAGTAGAAACAGAAAGAACTGGGCAGAGGGGCGGTTGAACAGTGACTCAAACTCTAAAACAGCTTCACACTACCCCGTGGGACCTGAGAAGCCAGACTATCTCTTCAGAGAGGTCGCCAGTTGGAAGGAGTGGGCCAGGCATTTCTAACTCTGCCTCCATCAGTCCATCAGATATGAACTTTCCTCGAAGGAGAATGACTGTTAGGCAGGGCAGCTCTCTAGTTCAGCAGTCCCTGAAGGAACTGGGAGCTGACACTGCCTCCCAACTATACTCTCATCAACTCAGGACACAAGGCCTTCCCTGAAGAGAAATTCAGATGGCCCATGTCCGTGTCACCAAATTCATCCCCTTTACAGCTTGCAGCTGTTTCTTTACAGGGATTCTGAGTGTGGTTGTGCCTTTGCTGCTGCTGCTGCTGCTAAGTCGCTTCAGTCATGTCTGATTCTGTGCGACCCCATAGACAGCAGCCCACCAGGCTACCCCATCCCTGGGATTCTCCAAGCAAGAGTACTGGAGTGGGTTGCCATTGCTTTCTCCACTTGTGTCTTTAGGGTGGTGGAAATTGTATGTGTGTGTCGGGACTGTGTTTATGTACATAAACATGGTTTGTATGTGTGAAGTCAGGGAGTGTGGAGGGTCGTGCTTATGTTGGAGGGAAGTTGGAATGGCCCTTTGAATGTTGGGGTGAGGTGTGTTCTCAGGGTGATATCTACATTAAGAATAGGTAGATTATGACCTGCTGAGTGAGGAGGCACAAGCCCCACAAGGACCTGGCAGGCAGCTCCCTCAGCATCCTCGCTTCCATGTTCAAGAAATGAAAACCCTAAGTGTTGTTTTGATTGAAGGCATAGTTTCAGTGCATACATACAAAGGAAGTAAAGTCACAAGAGTTTATTAGTGTCAGACCCTGGAACTGAGGGATAGTGGGGGTGGGTTGGGCAAGGAGCTGGGAAAAGGCAGTCCTCTGCCCAGGTTATGAGCCAGCAAGAGGTAGAAAGCAGGGTAGCATGCATCTGTTAATTATTAGGTGTTTGGGGTGGAGGTCACTAAACTTTGGTGGGCCCAACTGTAAGTGGCTACTTTAAAAGGTGTCCCAGGAAAAGTAAAACTGAATTTGGAGCAAGAATTCTAAGCTCAGGGTGTAAAAAAGGTTATGAGACTCAGAACATACCTTGATTTTCCAAAACTCAAAGGCACAGCAGAAAGCAGCCTGGCAATTATAGCACCATCTCACCCTGAAGCGGCAAGTGTTATATACAGTAAGCAAGCAAGGAGGCCTTGGGGTAGACATATAGTTAGCTCTGCAAAATGCTACTTCAAGTGGTCATCAGCAGGGTATTTAGGTAAGCAAACATTCAATTCAGCAACCAAGTCATGGGCTGGGGTGTTGTCAGAGCATGAATCCTTATGTCCCAATCCATCCATGTTGTCTTCTCTCAGACCATTATGGCCTGCGCTTTTGTGGGCTGAAGCATTGCATCTCCAGTGTTGTCTCAGGTGAAGGGAGCCATCTCAGAGGCTCCCAACATAATGGTTCTGCCAGGGGCTGAGCCTCTGAGGAGGCGAACTGTGTGGCCAAGGGGTCTAAAGGGGCCCTGCTTAGGGTATGCTTGCATGGTCAGGAGTGAACACCAGAATGCATGTAGCTTTCCAAGTTAGAGTTTTCATCTTTTCTAGATATGTGCCCAGGAGTGGGATTGCAGGATCATATAGTTACTCTATTTTAGGTTATTAAGGAACTGTCATACTGTTCTCTATAGTGGCTGCAACAATTTACATTCCCTACCAATAGTGTAGGAGGGTTCTCTTTTCTTCATACCTTCTCCAGTGTTTTTTATTTGTAGACTTTTTGTTGGTAACCATTCTGACCAGTGTGAAGTGATTGAAGCTCTGATTTTCATTTCTCTAATAATTAGGAAAGACTAGAGATCTCTTCAAGAAAATTAGAGATGCCAAGGGAACATTTCATGCAAAGATGGGCTNATGGCTGGATGGCATCACTGACTCGATGGGCGCGAGTCTGAGTGAACTCCGGGAGATGGTGATGGACAGGGAGGCCTGGTGTGCTGCTATTCATGGGGTCGCAAAGAGTCAGAGACGACTGAGCAACTGAACTGAACTGAATTTACATTCTGAACACCAAGCACAAGGTTTGTTAAATGACGTCAGACCTACCGTGAAGGCCCTGTCAGTGGGTGGATACTCAGATTCTAAAGAATGCCTGTGAGGTCTGTGTGGGAGGTCTCAGAGACAGCTGTCTGCGTAAAAGTTTGAGAGGTCACTGGCAGAGTTTGCTCAGTGTGGGTCTGTGAGAGGCCCTTGTTTGGGGTCAGTGTGGCTCTGTGCCAGGCCTCTGTCAGGGGCTAGTGGGGTCCCTATGGGAGATCAGTGTGGGTGTTGTCTGGGGTCTCTGTGTGGGGTCACTTTTTATCTGTGGGAGGTCTCTGTGTGGGACTACGGGGGTCTATGTGTGGGGTCAGTGTTGTGGAGTCTGCGGGTTTGTGGGAGATCCCTGTAGGGGGCCCTACATTGCTGTCCTTTCTGCACTTCAGGGCAGGAGAAGGGCACAGGGACTTTTGCCCTCCTGGTTTCTTGCTTTTCTGTCAGTGTCCCTTCTGTGTCACTCCTGCAGACAGGAGACGACGGGACACCCGGCACTCACCTCTTGGTGCCTAAGAGAACCAAGCAGCAGCCAGGCTCAAGATGCCCGCTCTGTGCCCCACTCTTCTGAGCTCTGGAGGCCACTCTGTGCCCTGAGCCCCTCTCTCAGGCCCTGAGCCCCTACTGCTGGGCCCACCCTGGACGATGGGGACCAGAGGAGGGACCAGGCTCCAGGGAGAAACCGCAGCACAGCGGGCCTGTGCCGCTGCCCTCGCCTCCCAGTCCTGGTCCTGCGTGTTGGGGTTCTGACACACTGATAGGGGTTGACGCTTGCTGTGACACCAGCATAGTCCCTGGGCCTGTTGAGTCCCACACGTTCCCTAGGAGCCTCCTTGGATCACAGACCGTGAGTCTGTCCCAAGCTCCCAGTCCTGTGAAAGCTGATTATTTACACTGTGGAGAAGTGAAGCTTCCCTACTCAGAGGCTGTGCAGAAGTGAAGTCTCCCTGCTCAGAGGCTCCGCTGCCTCTGGGCACCTGGCCCTCTGTGGAGGAGCTCTAGGTGTTCTCCCTGTCTGGGCTCTGGGAGCTGGAGTAAGGGGAGACTCTGGGGTGGGGCCACCAGGAACCACTGGGCCTCTAACTTCTTTCCTCTGGGCCTGTAGATGGTGGTGGGACTCCAGGGGCTCCTTGGTCACTGCACCATCCATGGACACCTCTGCCACCTGCCTCCTTTCCGTGCATCCCACCCTAGGGGCACAGCGTCCCACCCTCAAGCAGTGAGGCGACTGCGCACATTGATACCCCTGTCCCTTCCCCAGGGGAGGTGGACACTGTGAGCAGGGCTGTCCTCTCTTCTGGGGCAGGGTGGACCAGCCCGGGTGCTCCGTGCTCTACACCGCACACCCTCAGCGCTGTGAATGTGGTCCTCATCGTCGCCTCTGCTCCAGAGCATGAGAAAGGCAGAGGGAGGGTGATGCTCCTGGTTCATCTCACTCCAGTTCCGTCTGGGAGAGGAGGGACTTCCAGGGCAGCGTCATCTATCCCACCGTGACACGAGGACAAGGTTTCTCCCACTTGTCACTTGGGGCCAGCACTGCCCCCAAGCTCCCATCCTTATTCTGACAGGAGAAGTTGTCTCGGACACCTTCTGAGCCTGAGGGGAGTTTCAGCCTCTGCAACCCAACCCCCACCCACAGCCGCACAGGGTCAAAGTAGAGAGAGAGCAGGAGGGGACTGAGCTGGATCCTGAGGAGTGGTCTTCAAGTTTAGTTTGCCTTGGCATGTCCTGAATGCTGCTGCTTGTTTCCGTAATGCTCGTATTGTGGAAACGGGTGCAACGAGGGAATTGGGGTGAGAGTGAGTATCCACACTCGGGTCACCCTCCCTACATGTCCCTGTCCCATCTGGAAGACAAAGCAGGCACCTGAGAAGAGTGAACCCTGACTCCTTCTCTTCCCCCCGGCAGGGTGCAGAGAGGCCACCACTGTTCATGAGAAAAAACATTTATTCCAGGAAACAGTAAACTTTGTGGTAGGAAGAAGCCATTAGCACACAGAGGATGTGCTAATATGAAAGAAAAAAGTTTTTAGCTGCATGGTATGCATTTTTTTTTCTTGGAGATGAGTTTTTCTACCAAGAAAGCTGTGACAGGCATGTTCTGATTGACCAAAAGAGGTTTATTTCTGAAAGAGGCAGTACCTTGGACAGTGGAGAGGATGGCCTGGGACACCTGTCACTCTTGATCCATGATGAAGGTTCTGCCTGGTAGGGGTGGGGGGGAACCTGGCTCCCTCGGTGGGAAGGTCCACCTGCTGTCCCTGGGACTGGTCCACTTACTCTTTCTAGGGCAGCCATGACCCATGGGGTAGCTTGGTCATCCCAGCATGTATATTGCCTCACTCTCGAGCAGGCCAGGTCGGCCCTCCGTACTGCCAGCCCTTTTTATGCTGTCCCAGTTTGGGCCTCCTGTAAGTCTCCCAGCAGTGGGGACAAACGTCTTGCTCAGGCTCTTACATTTGGGCTGTTGTCTTGGGGCCTCCTGCTGGCCGTGGCTACTCCCTCCACTCAAGCTCAAGGAGCTTCTGGGAATTGGATGAGTCTCCACAGGACAAGGACTGGAAGCCAGAAAGAGACTCCTGAGAAACCAAGATGTTTGGGGCAATGAAAACATCTGAGTCACAGTCTGAGAAACGTCTCGGTGGCGCCATCTTGAAGGAGCAAGCGGTGACGCAGCCTCGAGCCTGTTTCTGTCTCTGAACCCTTGGAACTCAGGCTTACAACACCGGGCCTCAAAGTGTAGGTCTTCTGGACTTGAGGCTGTGGACTCTGTTCAACGAGGGGCTTTTACGGGCCTTCGGGACCATGATCTCCTCAGATCCATATTGCAGATTTGGAATTTAATCAGCACACTCGGTTTGAAAGTGCTTTTCCAAGCAGGGTCCCCCTCCATGGCCTCTTGGGCCCTGGAAGATTGGGACCATGCGTCGAGGTCTGTGACCGTCACGATAGAGCAGGAGTCTGGGAGGCCTGCCCCCAGCTTCTTCCTGTGGTTCAGTCCTAGCCAATGCTGGACTTGGGCCAGGCTCCAGGCTGCCTTTGTCAGTCCCCACCACAGCCTCACTGTCACAGATTCTGCCCACAGCGTGGTATGAGGGGGCCTGTGAGTGTGGCTTGTCTTCCTGTCCAGTCAGAGGCTCTGAGGGCTTATGGATGTCCCAGGGGCCCTGGGGTTTCTTCACTCACCCATGAGGGGGCAGGAAAGAGACTCTTCAGAGGGGAAACTGGCCTTGTTGTTATCACTTTCTCTCCCAGATGAGCCTGGAGGGGCTTTTCCAAGATCTTGGTTAACTGGGATTTTGAGTGGTCCCCAGAGTCACAGGTGACTTTCAAGGTGCACTCGAGCCTTTTTCAACTTTAAGCTAAGTATGAACTTGACTAACTCTAGAGGTACACCCCACCTGTACCTCACCTGTGTGTGCTAAGTCGCTTCAGTAGTGTCTGACTCTTTCCGACCCCATGGACTGTAGCCTATCAGACTCCCCTGTCCACTTGGAAAGATCACTTGAAGCTTATTATATGTGCTTCCAACTCTTGTTGAATATAAGGATTTGAGGACAGGAGATTCATGGGAGGTGTTCATAAAGGTTTCCCCACCCTGAGAGGAGTCTGGATTTTCTGTTTCCTCATGAACATTTGAGTCTCCAGGAAAGTCTAATATATGGATTTCAGCAAGCTTCCTACAGTGGACTTTCTACAGGGAACCGACCCTCTGGATCTCTTGTGCCTTCCTTCCCATAACAACTCCGGAGACTTCTGCATGCTTTCTGCCTGGACACAGCTCTCTTTTACACTCAGGATGCCAACTAGACAGGGCTGAAATGGCACAGCTTGAACACACAAGTCCTGAGATGGCTGGTCTCCAAGGGGAGTGTGGAGATGAGCTGCGTGGAGTGGTACCAAGTGGGAGTGCCATGGACTCACCCTGAGTGAGACTCAGCATGGAGTCTCATCAGGGGAGCATGGTGGGGAAAGGAAAGAGCAAGTGGCCAGGATGAAAGTCTGTTCAGGGGAAGGAAAGTCTCTGGTGTTGAAGAGGCACTCAGGGATTAACATGATTGAACAGAAACGGAGGTCCCTGAGCCTGGAGAACAAGTGAGGGCCTGAGTTAGAGGTTTCTTGGTCAGAGGAGCTGGGGACATGGTGGGCGGAGCCTCTTCCTTGCATGGCTGATGGGCTCTAGTAGGTGCTGCTTTACACTCTTGCAAGGGGGGACTTGACAAGAGTTGATGAAAGCTGCCTTTCTGAAGGAACCTCCCCAGGTGGCTGCAGGAGACATGAGGAGCAAGCTGCAACCAGGAGCCTCCAGTGCCAGGAAGGCTGGGCAGGCCAGGCTGGGGTGGGCACCTCTAGCCCACAGCCTTCCCTGGCCCCCATGATGACTTTACAATGCTCCCGCCGTCCTTACCCCAGGAGTTCATCAATACCCCACCCCCAGGGCTCTCCCTCCCAGCTCAACCCCACGCGGCCTGTACAGGATCTGGGAAGAAGAACTCGCAAGAGAAGGGGAAGATTCTTTACCTTTGCAGAGGTGAAGTCAGGTCCCAGATCTCTTCCAGCTCTTCCTGGTAGTGTCTACAAAGCTAGAGATCAGCAGACTGGGTCATGGTGGTGAAGGCAGGGGTCTAGGAGTCTTACAGGAGGTTAAGTGCAGTGTCCCTTTAAGGGGACACCATTGGGAGACTGGAGCCAAGGACACATGATCCCTGACAGTGATAGTGAAGTTGATGAAAGGGTTTATCATTTACAGAGTGCTTCCATAGCCATTACCCTTTGCTGTCCTTACAACTCTGATATGGAGGAGAGTGGGCAGGGGTCACATTGCCGATGAATCTTAGCAGGGTGAAACACCTTGTCTCTTTTTATGCAGAGTGATATTCCATTGTATATAAGTACCGCATCTTCCTTATCCATTCATCTGTTCATGAACACCGTTATTTCCATGACCTGGCTATAGTAAACAGAGTTGCAGTGAACACTGGGGTACTTGTGTCTTTTTTGAATTATGCTTCTCTTAGGTTATATTCCTGAGTCACATGATAGTTCTACTTTTAGTTTTTTAAGGTACCTCGATGCTGTTCTCCGAAGTGGCTGTATCACTTTACGTTCCCACCAACAGTGCAAAAGGGTTCCCTTTTTCCCCCCACACCTTCTTTTTTACTTACTATTTGTAGATTTTTTTTGTGATGGCCAATCTAGAAAAAATGTTACAGATGAATCTAGTTCCAGGGCAGGGATACAGATGCAGAACTAGAGAATGAGCCATGTGGACACAGAGGGGGATGAAGGGGAGGGTGGGGTGAATTGGGAGGTTAGGTTTGATGTAAATACATGACCTGTGCAGAACAGATAGATAGTGGGAACCTGCATGGAGCCCAGAGAGCTCAGTTCAGCGCTCTGTGCTGACTTAGGGGGGCGTGATGGGGATGGAGTGGGAGAGAGGTCCAAGTGGGAGGGTCCATATGTATATATGTAGCTGATTCACTGCATTGTACAAGAGAAACGAGCACAACACTGTAAGACGATCATACTCCAATTAAAATACAACTGCATCAATTTGTCCATAGTTGGACTTGGAGTCCCACCTCCCAATCTAGGCGCTATTGGGTCTATGCCACTCATAGGCTCCTGCTCGGCCACACCCTTTTCTAGGCCCCTTGCAGCTCTGCTCTTAATTCCAGAGTCTCCCTGAGGCTTCTCTTTCCTGAATGACAAGTACTGCCACTGGCCTCCTCGGAGTCCACGGACCTGGGCCCTGAGGATAGGGAGAGGTGGGGGCTAATGCTCGGGGCACACAAGGTTAAATGGCAGAACTCACCTTTCAAAGCTCTGTTTCTTTTCCTGCTCCTGCTTCTTCCCCTCAGCTCCATCTGATACTGAGAGACAGAAAAAAATGAGGACCTGGGACCAAGTCTCACTCTCCCCTCTCAAGACAAGCATCACTCAGAAGCCATACATAACATGACTTCCTACATTTTACTAACAGCTCTGTGGGTTTTCCTTCCTTTCACTTATTTTTAAAGAAGATAAAAGTGTTTTCTGTTTTCCTTCTTTGAAGAACATAAAGGATTTTCAGTATGAGATTCAACCTGAATTTCGTTTGTCACTGTTCCTCTGCTCAAGAAACACACACGTTCTCAGACCTGTGGGTGAATCTGAACTCCATCAGGTAGGTCTCTGCTTCCTGAGACCAGACCCTCCTCCAGCCCCTACTCTGAGGCTCTGGGGGCCTCAGCAGTGCCCTCAGATTAGTCCTGGTCTGAGATACCTGGTCAGGTCTGGTGAACAGATGCTCAAGGGCCTCTCCTCTGACTGAGTGTGAACTCAGTATCCAGTCCTCAGACCTTGCTCACTATGTTGGGGACTAGTCCTGGCACCCTCTGCTACAACTGGTCAACTGGTCTGAGAACTTTGGATAGAAATCCCAGTGTTCACTATGTCCCCTGCCCAGCCTGGTTTGTCCCTAGAGAGATGATGTTCTGTTCTTCCTTGAGAATAGTTATCCTATTCTTTTCCATCCCAGGAGTCTCTCTACTTGATTCAGAAAATGGAAATACATATGTAAAATAGATAGCTAATGGGAATTTGCTGTGTGGCTCAGGAAACTCAAACAGGGGCTCTGTATCAACCTGGAGGGGTGGGATGGGGAGGGAGATGGGAGGGAGGTTTACAAGGGAGGGGATATATGTATATCCATGGCTTATTCATGTTGAGCTTAGACAGAAAACAGCAAAATTCTGTAAAGCAATTATTCTTCAGTAAAAAATAAATTAATTTAAAAAAAGAAAGTGGAAATAATAATAGAAAGGAAGAGGGAATCATGTGCTTGTGAGTCTGGGCCAAGGGTTCCTTACCCTCCTGATCAATCACTAATCACCTCCAAAGCAGAACTGTAGTTCAGCCAAGTATCAAAAGTGCTTTTCAGAGAACAGAGAGGATTCTCCAAAATCTGAATCACACTGCTGCCCTCAGGCAGTTAAGCCCAGAGTGTGCACTGGGGACTAAAGTCTGAGATCCCCATCATAGAGCTGTGGTCTGGTCACAATGGGCTCCTGAAAGTGAGGAGGGAGTACTAGAGGAGACAGCTGGACCATGGCCCCTCCCTAACCATCCAGACCCACAGCTCCATTCCTCTCCCTTCTCTGAGCCTTCCCATTCTACCTTTTCATCCTGTTAGAGAGACAGAAGTCAAGTTTCAGTTAATTCCACTTGGAACTCAGACAATACTTGATTCCTTTCAGATCTCCACTTGAGCCCCGTCAGTTGCTCTGAAAAATCTGGAGTTGTCCCTGTAGTTTTGGTTCAGTTCAGTCGCTCAGTCGTGTCCGACTCTTTGCGACCCCATGAATCACAGCACGCCACGCCTCCCTGTCCATCACCAACTCCTGGAGTTCACTCAGACTCGCGCCCATCGAGTCAGTGATGCCATCCAGCCATCTCATCCTCAGTCCCCTTCTCCTCCTGCCCCCAATCCCTCCCAGCATCAGAGTCTCTTCCAATGAATCAACTCTTCACATGAAGTGGCCAAAGTACTGGAGTTTCAGCTGTAGCATCATTCCTTCCAAAGAAATCCCAGGGCTGATCTCCTTCAGGATGGACTGGTTGGATTTCCTTGCAGTCCAAGGGACTCTCAAGAGTCTTCTCCAACACCACAGTTCAAAAGCATCAGTTCTTTGGCGCTCAGCCTTCTTCACAGTCCAACTCTCACATCCATACATGACTACTGGCAAAACATAGCCTTGACTAGACGGACCTTAGTTGGCAAAGTAATGTCTCTGCTTTTGAATTTGCTATCTAGGTTGGTCATAACTTTCCTTCCAAGGAGTAAGCGTCTTTTAATTTCATGGCTGCAGTCACCATCTGCAGTGATTTTGGAGCCCAGAAAAATAAAGTCTGAGACTGTTTCCATTGTTTCTCCATCTATTTCCCATGGAGTGATGGGACCAGATGCCATGATCTTCATTTTCTGAATGTTGAGCTTTAAGCCAACTTTTTCACTCTCCTCTTTTACTTTCATCAAGAGGCTTTTTAGTTCCTCTTCACTTTCTGCTATAAGGGTTCTATGAAGACCTACAAGACCTTTTAGAACTAACACCCAAAAAAGATAGTTTTGGTTAATCCCAGGAATTTTTATTCCCAGGATGCCCTTGACTGTAATTCCAAGTTTCCCACATAGTATGTTTATGCTTTGCATCAACCCAGGCACAGAACTTAAATTTCTCTCATACTTAGCCATGTGAATTTCGAAAACATTAAAGAAAAAATTTAAACTTTATGTTAATCTTAACTGTATTCAGCTGCAGGGACTGAAAGAATTATTTGAAATTTACAAAGTTATGAAGTATAAAATTGAAACAGTTAAACCTCACAAATAAATATAAGTANGCCCATCGAGTCAGTGATGCCATCCAGCCATCTCATCCTCAGTCCCCTTCTCCTCCTGCCCCCAATCCCTCCCAGCATCAGAGTCTCTTCCAATGAATCAACTCTTCACATGAAGTGGCCAAAGTACTGGAGTTTCAGCTGTAGCATCATTCCTTCCAAAGAAATCCCAGGGCTGATCTCCTTCAGGATGGACTGGTTGGATTTCCTTGCAGTCCAAGGGACTCTCAAGAGTCTTCTCCAACACCACAGTTCAAAAGCATCAGTTCTTTGGCGCTCAGCCTTCTTCACAGTCCAACTCTCACATCCATACATGACTACTGGCAAAACATAGCCTTGACTAGACGGACCTTAGTTGGCAAAGTAATGTCTCTGCTTTTGAATTTGCTATCTAGGTTGGTCATAACTTTCCTTCCAAGGAGTAAGCGTCTTTTAATTTCATGGCTGCAGTCACCATCTGCAGTGATTTTGGAGCCCAGAAAAATAAAGTCTGAGACTGTTTCCATTGTTTCTCCATCTATTTCCCATGGAGTGATGGGACCAGATGCCATGATCTTCATTTTCTGAATGTTGAGCTTTAAGCCAACTTTTTCACTCTCCTCTTTTACTTTCATCAAGAGGCTTTTTAGTTCCTCTTCACTTTCTGCTATAAGGGTTCTATGAAGACCTACAAGACCTTTTAGAACTAACACCCAAAAAAGATAGTTTTGGTTAATCCCAGGAATTTTTATTCCCAGGATGCCCTTGACTGTAATTCCAAGTTTCCCACATAGTATGTTTATGCTTTGCATCAACCCAGGCACAGAACTTAAATTTCTCTCATACTTAGCCATGTGAATTTCGAAAACATTAAAGAAAAAATTTAAACTTTATGTTAATCTTAACTGTATTCAGCTGCAGGGACTGAAAGAATTATTTGAAATTTACAAAGTTATGAAGTATAAAATTGAAACAGTTAAACCTCACAAATAAATATAAGTAACACTGATACATTTTATATATAAAAGTTTTAACAGTAAATCTTAAGAGTTCTCATCACACAAAAAGTTTTTTCTATTTCTCTAGTTATATGTAACATATTAGGTGAGAATGTTCACTAAACTTTTATCGTAATCATTTCATGATGTATGTAAGTCTAATCACCTTAAACTTACACAATGCTATATGTTTGTTATATCCCAATAAAACTGGAAGAAAAAAAAAGAAACATAAGTAAATATACTGAAAAAAAGAGAAAAAGGAGGAAACTTTAGAATAATAATTAGAAGAAGCAAAATATTTGGGCAGAGATATCTATGGTAAATTATCTAAACTGTCTAGTGTTCAATAGTAAGTTATAAGACATAAAAAGAAGCAGGAAAATATGTTCATACTAGGGTGGAAATAAATTAGTAAAAATTGTCTTTAAGTATTCTCAGATATATTTTTCAAACTTAGAATTCAAAGCACTTATTTAAGTATGATTAAAGAACCAAAATTGGTCTCCTCCAGCTTATCCCTCTAATCGACTCCAATCATGTTATGTCTCTGGACAAAGCTTGAGCACAGGTCTATGTCCTAGCTTCAGTGGCTGCTGCTAAGGGATGGGTCCTTGAATTACCTGGCTCAGATAGCCACCAAGGTTTGCATTCACTGGTCCCATAGGACAGTAGCAAACAAAGAAGCAGTTTTCATTGGCTGTCCTCCTGGGACTCGGGAGCAGAGGGAGCAAATAGAAATACACATCTTTTACTCTTTTCCTGAAAAGGGTCTATTTGCTTACTTTAAAATTCACTGCAAGTATCAACGTTTCTAATTTAGCATCTTCCTATGGGCTGAATGAGAGCCTCCCCAGAATTCCAAGAGCCTATGTCCTACCCTTTGCCCTCTTCCTCAAGCCTACTTGAAGTTGCTAGTATCTCTTACAAGAAGCTTGTACACGTATCCCCCAGCTTTTGTGGCTACTGTGCAAGTCACAGGCCACTGGATTTTTTGACAGTCAGTGGGGTTTGCTTTCATAAGTCCCACAGAACCGGAGCAAATGAGGAAGTAGTTCTGAATGGGCACAGGACAGCCCCTCCTTCTTCCTCACAACTATACAAGCACAGAAGAAACAGGCAAAAATGTCAGTCTTTCAGTATATCACTGCTGCTAAGTCACTTCAGTCACGTCCGACTCTGTGCAACCCCATAGACGGCAGCCTACCAGGCTCCCCCGTCCCTGAGATTCTCCAGGCAAGAACACTGGAGTGGGTTGCCATTTCCTTCTCCAATGCATGAAAGTGAAAAGTGAAAGTTAAGTCGCTCAGTCGTGTCCGACTCCTCATGGCCCTATGGACTGTAGCCTACCAGGCTCCTCTGCCCATGGGATTGGAAGGGGCTTAACTACATACTTTGCCAGCTTCCAATCAGCCTGTCTCCAGGTCCTGACGTGATCCTCCCCTTTGGGACACTGATGGGCCTTTGAACATCCTCAGTGACTGAGAAGTACCATGGACAAAGAGTGTGGCTTAAACAGTCTAAGATTCGAGAGGCAATCAAGAACCCAGGGTGAGCTGATTAAGTTTCATCTTCTATGTGAAACCACTCTTTCAAGACTGGGAAATGTGGCTGTCTTTTCTAATGTTTAAAACCAACAGACAGTGAAGGAAATCAAAGAAACAAAGGACTGTGTTCCAAACAACAAAAAGGTAAGGTAAGAGGGTTCAAGCTAACGGAGTAGAAGGATGTGTGTTCATCTCCCCTTCCAGCATGGATCAAGAGTAACAAGTGTCCCAGGCTATCCACTATCTAAGGCACTGTTTCCTTCAGAAATACACCTCTTCCAGTCAATCAGAACATGCTTGTCAGAGATTTCCTGGTAGGAAAACTCTTCTCCAAAAAAAAAATATTGCATATCTTGCAGAGAAAAACTTTCTTTCATGTTAACACATCTGTGTCCTAATGACTACTTCCTACCACAAATTTTATTGTTTCCTGAAATAAATGTTTTTTCTCATGAGAATTGGTGGTCTGTACCCTGCTGGGGGAAGGGAAGGGAGCAAGGTCCACTCTTCCCAGGTGCCTGCTTTGTTTCCCAGATGAGACGGGGCCATGGAGGGAGGCGGTGACCCCAGCGTGGATACTCACCGCACCCCATTTCCTCACTGCACCTTCAATTTCCATGATTGCAGCATTACAGAAGCAAGCAACAGCATTCAGTACGTGTCAAGGTGAACGAAACCTAAAGATCTCCCACTTTTTAGGATCCGACTCAGTCCTCTCTGTCTCCCTCTCTACCTTGAGCTTGTGGGGCTATAGAGCAGAGGGGCTTGCAGAGGTTGAAATTCCCCTCAGACCCCGGAAAGTGTCAGGGACAAGTTCACATGTCAGAATAAAGAGGGGAGTTTAGGGGCAGTGCTGGCCCCAAGTCCAGAGGTGGGAGAAACCTTGTCCCCACATCTTGGTGGGATTAGATGACACTGTCCTGGAAGCCCCTTCTCTCCCTGATGGAGCTGAATTGAGATGAACCAGGAGCATCACCCTCCCTCTGCCTTTCTCATGCTCTGGAGCAGAGTCGATGATGAGGACCACATTCCCAGCTCTGAGGATGTGCGGTGTAGAGCGTGGAGGCCCCTGCGGGCCCGTCCACCCTGCCCCAGAGGAGAGGACAGCCCTGCTCACAGCACCCGCCTCCCCTGGGGAAGCAGGCCGTGACCTCTACCTACATGTGTGGCCCAAGGAGGCTCCCAGAGGACAGGCGGGACTTAACAGGTCCAGGGCCTGTGCAGGGGTCATAGCAAGTCTCACCCGCCCCCAGCCTTGCTGACCTGAGCCCAGGGTTGGGGAAGGGAGAGACTAGCAGACAGGACGCGTCACCCAGTAGGCAGGAGGTGACCTGTGGGGAACAAGTATGCTGTCAGCTTTCCTCCCTGGACCCATCCACAGGGGAAAGTGGGGAGGCAGGAGCAATTCTCCGGAGCAGCTTGGGCCCCTGTGTCACGTTACTCCCACAGTAGAGAGACCTGGTCCAGGAGGGGCCCCGATCCAGGCTACAGGAAGAATAGTCCTGCCCCACGGCTGTCAGGACTCCCACAGGTGGGACCAGGATCAGGGTTGCAGGGGCAGCAGGCACAGGCCTGCTTGTGCTGTGTTTCCTCCCTGAAGACAGGTGCCCTCTGGGCCCCATCCTCTGGGGTGAGCATAGAACTGGGGGCTTATCCAGGGCTGAGGGACGAGCTGGGGCCCAGGACAGACAGTGACCTCTGGAGTTCAGCAGAAGGGAGCACAGAGAGCTGAGACTCTGAGGCTGGCTGCCGCCTGGTCCTCTCAGAAGCACTAAGAGGTGAGTATGAGGGATGGGGGGAGGTAGACCCCCTAGGCACCTATCCAGAGGAATGAACCAGAACAGACACAAGAAACAAGACGCGGCAAGTCTCTGTGTCCATCTGCCATGAGGGACAGAAAGACCAGCAATAGAAGTCTCCCTACTAAGAGTCCCCACACTGACTCCACACATGGACCTCCCACACACCCACTCTGAGAAATCCCAGAGACCTCTCTCTCTGAGACCTCCCACACACACCTCACTGGTGTTCTTTAGGATCTGAGTATCCCCCTACTGACAAGTCCTTCATGGTGGGTCTGATGTCAGTTAACAAACTGCAGCACTGGAGAAAGACCAGTGGCCATGTCCCGACCTCCTCCCTACCCCTTGTCCAGAACTCTAAGACATCCAGACATTGTCACCATGTCCCCAGATGGGTTTCTCTGCTTGGAGAAATGCTCCTGCTTTCTTGTACTTTTGTAAACATTACCTCTGAACGGAAGAATTATAACTTTCCACATGCAGACTTGCAAATGTCTTTTCCTCCTCAGGTCTTCATTACCTTGAGCTCTGCCCCATTGCTTCAGTTCAGTTCAGTCACTCAGTCGTGTCCAACTCTTTGCCACCCCGTGAACCACACCATGCCAGGCCTCCCTGTCCACCATCAACTCCCGGAGTCCACCCAAACTCATGTCCATTGAGTCAGTGATGCCATCCAGCCATCTCATCCTCTGNGACAATATACAGCCTTGACGGACTCCTTTCCTGATTTGGAACTAGTCTGTTGTTCCATGTCTGGTTCTAACTGTTACTTCTTGACCTGCATACAGATTTCTCAGGAGGCAAGTCAGGTGGTCTGGTATTCCCATCTCTTTAAGAATTTCCCACAGTTTGTTGTGATCCACAGTCACAGAACTTGGTGTAATCAATAAAAGCAAAAATAGATATTTTTCTGGAATTCTCTTGTTTTTTCTGTGATCCAAAGGATGTTGGCAGTTTGACCTCTGGTTTCTCTGCCTTTTCTAAATTCAGCTTGACGATCTGGAAGTTCTCAGTTCATATAGTGTTGAAGCCTCCTCGCTCGGAGAATTTTGAGCATTACTTTGCTAGCATGTGAGATGAGTGCAGTTGTGTGATAGTTTGAACATTGTTTGGCATTGCTTTTCCTTGGGATTGGAATGAAAACTGACCTTTTCCAGCCCTGTGACCACTGTTGAATATTCCAAATTGCTGGCATATTGAGTGCAGCACCTAAACAGCATCATCTTTTAGGATGTGAAATAGATCAACTGGAATTCCATCACCTCTATTAGCTTTGTTCATAGTGATGCTTCCCAAGGCCCACTTGATTTCACATTCCAGGATGTCTAGCTCTAGGTTAATGGTCACACCATCATGGTTATCTGGGTCCTTAAAATATTTTTTGCACATAAATACAGACCATGAAATGGTGGTTGGTAGAGTCAGGAAGTTACAGGATTGAAATTGGTGAAGGGAATCAGAATGTGCAAACCAGTTGTTTAATAAATCATGGGCTTATAATGTTCGGCATAGTGACTATAGTTAATAATACTGTATTGCATATTGGAAAGTTGGTCTTAAAAGTCCTCAGCACAAGAGAAAAATATTGTAACAAGTATGTGGATGGATATTAACTAGACTTTTATTGTGTTTCAATATACACCAATATGAAGTCATTATGTTGTACATCTGAAACTAGTATAATGTTATATGTCAATTATACCTCAATTTTAAAAAGAAAACTAGTAAAATTTTCCTGTTAGGAGAAAATGTGCTTTCTTACTTAGGAACATTCCACATTGTTCAGGTTTTCTGCTCTTGACTAAACAAGTCTGGAAGAATTATGCACGTGACTGCTTATAACAAGGTTAAAAAGAATAAAATAGTGTATCAAGTCTTAGGTAAAAATCATGGCTAAAACAGAACGAGAGGGGACATGGAATCTGTTATCTGCAAATTCCAGAATTTTGAGGCTAGGAATAAATGAGGCTCGAGTCATTTTGGAGAGGGTCACAAAGTCCCATGTTTCTAAGACATGTTTGGAGACCAGAGCTTTTCTAGGGGACTAGACTTCATAAGAATTCATACTGCTTCATAGAACCATGAACTCAGCTAATTCATCAAACCATGAGTTCATACTGACTCACAGAAGCATGCATTCATCTGATTCATAGGATCATCAATTTAAACTTGAGTGATAGAACCATAATTTTATACTGCCATCTCTAATTCTAATTCTTAATCTAGCACCCGAGTACATTATAGCCTTCTTCCTTTATTTTTAGTTTCTTTCTCATACAGAGAGAATGAGAGTTTCTTTATCCATAACATATTCACTTCTTACTCACTCCTAGAATACACAGATGTTGGCACCACCCCCAATCCTTTTCTAATTATTTTGAACACATAAATTAACACATTTCTAAATGTAAGAACAATTAAACTTATATTTAAAGTGCCTCTCTTCCTATTCCTGTTCCTCTATTACCATTTCCCCATCCTTTCCACTTACCCCTTTCCATCTCTGTCACTTCATTCACTTTTAGTTTATATTTTCTGTGGGGTTTATTTTGTGNATTATTTTGAACACATAAATTAACACATTTCTAAATGTAAGAACAATTAAACTTATATTTAAAGTGCCTCTCTTCCTATTCCTGTTCCTCTATTACCATTTCCCCATCCTTTCCACTTACCCCTTTCCATCTCTGTCACTTCATTCACTTTTAGTTTATATTTTCTGTGGGGTTTATTTTGTGTGACACATATGTATATTTTGCTGTTTCCTGTCCTTATATTAAAAGTAGATGGTTCAAAAAAATAAATAAATAAATAAATAAATAAAAGTAGATGGTTCGTGAGGAAGTTCTTTCTTTAAGTCTAATCTAATACCTAAACAAATGATAAAATCTCAATTATTTAGCAACTTCAAGTGGATATATAAAGAAATGACAAATAGCTTTAGAAACTAAACTGAATTATTGAGTGTTCCTTTTTTCTTTGTCCATGAACATTCTGGTCCTGATGGCGTGAGTGCTAAGTCACTTGAGTGGTGTCTGACTCTGCGACCCTATGGACTGTAGCTCTCAAGGCTCCTCTGTTTCCGTGGGATTCTCCAGGCAAGAATACTATAGTAGGTTGTCATGCCCTCCTCTGGGGACTCTTCGTGACCCAGGGGTTGAACCCATGACTCCTGTAGCTCCTGCATTGCAGAAGGGTTCTTTACCACTGAGCTACTGGGGAAGCCCTAAAGTCCTAATTAGGAAACACCTAATGAGATGGTTTGGAGAAGGGAATGGCACCCCATTCCAGTACTTGTGCCTGGAAAATCCCATGGACGGAAGAGCCTGGTAGGCTGCAGTCCATGGGGTCGTGAAGAGTCGGACATGACTGAAGTGACTTAGCAGCAGCAGCAATGAGATGGTTGGATGGCATCACCGACTCAATGGACATGAGTTTGGGTAAACTCCGGGAGTGGTGATGGACAGGGAAGCCTGGTGTGCTACAGTCCATGGGATCACAAAGAGCCAGACACGACTGAGCGACTGAACTGAACTGAAAGGCACTCACCATTCAACCTAAGTGTAAGCGCAAAATAACAGCAGCCATTCTGGTCTACTGATGTATTCATTTGTATTTCTAAACTAAGAATATATGCAAGCTTAAAAACTTCTGATCAATAAATATAGAGTTTGAGCTAAGTGTATCTCTGATGCCACTTAGCTCCAAGATTCTGTGAGCCTCTGTTCCCATGGTGTCGTGGTTCTAATATTCCAAACCAGAGGAGAATCATTTTACTGAGACATTAACAGGCAGTCCTACTCTCTTGTCTTGGACTTCTTCTACCGAAGTTTGAACATGGGTGGAATGAGCTACGCAGTGAAGAAGGGCACAATAAAAACAGGAGATCCTGTATACCTGCGGAAGGCCCTTGTGTACAACCTTGGAGAGGAGAAGAGAACCAGGATCCACATTCAAAAACTTCAGGAGGCTTTAAATATGCGGTTCAGGGAGATTGATAAAGAGAAAGCAGCCTTGAAGAAGTTTTTGGTTAAGCTTCAGAAGACAACTGGGTATTTTCCTCAAATGCCCTTCTGGTGACCACTGCCACTATAGGTGAGGAGTTCCGTGAAAGGTCCAATACAAAACACGTCTGTGTCTCCTGTTATCGCTGTGACCCAAGAAAGCATTATAAAAAAACCATTGGGACAAGTAAAAAAAAAAAAAAGACTATACAATTGAACATAAAAATGAAATGTCTAGAAGAAAATCAACAAATGTCTCCTATAAAAGAGAGACTAGAGCATTATTTTTTCCAGATGATTCCATATATTTACAACCTGAAGTGGTAATATGCAGTGTCTATATTATTTCCATTCAAACTTTTCCTTGAGACCAGAATAAAACTTAGCCATTGTAGAGATCTTTCTGATATTGATGGTAGCATGCATATATTTGTCTTAATTCTGTTTTTTTTTCTCATTGATGTCATTTTCAATTGTTTTTCTATAGTTTTAATAGCATGAATAAAAGTTAGTTTGAGGAACTTCCTTGATGGTCGAGTGGTTAAGACTTCATGCTTCCAATGCAGGGGATGCAGGTTTGCTCTCTGGTCAAGGAACTAAGATCTCACATACCATGTGGCAGGGTCCGAAAATAAAAATAAATAAAATATGAACAATAAAATAATTTTTTAAGTTAGTTCGAAAATAATGATATAGTAGGAAAAACTTGGAATCTTGATTCTTTAGTTGTTTATTGTTGTTCAGTCAGTCATGTTCAGCTCTTTGTGAGCCCGTGGACTGCAGCACACCAGGCTTTCTGTCCTTCCTCATTTCCCAGAGCTCGCGCAACCTTATATCCATTCAATTGGTGATGCCATCCAACCATCTCATCCTCTGTCACCCGCTTCTCCTCCTGCCTTCAATCTTTCCGCATCAAGTTCTGGTCTTTGCACCAGATGGCCAAAGTACTGGACTTTCAGCTTCGGCATCAGTCCTTCCAGTGAATATTAAGAGCTGATTTCCTTTAGGATGGACTGATTGGATCTCCTTGCAGTCCAAGGGACTCTCAAGTCTTCTCCAACACCACAGTTTGAAAGCATCAATTCTTCAGCACTAAGCCTTCTTTATGGTCCAATTCTCACATCCATACATGATGACTGGAAAAACCATAACTTTGATTATATGGACCTTTGTTGGTAAAATAATTTTATTCTTTAAGGGAACTTGATCAAATTTAGGTTTGGCCATGCATTACCTGTGTAATCCTGGGTTTAGAAACTCTTTTCTTTTACCCAAGATAGAGATAATAACACTTATATCAAACTGCTTTAACAAGACAATCTATATATAGGTTAAATAAAACAATATATGTACAGGGGATATTGCAGACACCCCCAAGTGGTAATAGTTGGCATTGTAGTTGATATTGTTTAAAATATTATTTTATGACTATATAATAATTAAATTTGTTTAAGTTATAACAGATTCTCTTCTTAGCTCTTCTACTAACATCATGTCTCCAAACAAGTCCGTTTCCATTCCTAGGCCTTGGTTTTTGCAAGACTATAATGTGAAAACTGGACTGAGTGAGTGAAGTCACTCAGTTGTGTCCGACTCTTTGAGACCCCGTGGACTTTAGCCTGCCAGGCTCCTCTGTCCATGGGATTCTCCAGGCAAGAATACTGGAGTGGGCTGCCATTTCCTTCTCCAGGGGATCTTCCCAACCCAGGGATCGAACCCAGGTCTCCATGAGACTCCACGGGGTCACAAAGAGTCGGACACGACTGAGCAACTTCATTCATAATGTGAAAACTGAACTAAATCATCCCTAAGGTCCCTTTCAACTTTAAATTCTTTGAAACTAAAACTCCATAGTACTATTTTGAAATGTGCTTGTGGGACAGAAAAAGGATCCAGCAATCAGAAAACATACCAAGCTGACTTCATGGCCTAGGATATATTTTTCCTATTTAACCCTGACTTATCTACCAATCCTATGTTTAAAGAAACATGCTATTCAAATATGATATATTCTCATGATATATTTGCTGGGTGATGGCAGAGCAAATGCACCGCACTTCTTGAAAGCCCTTGGGATTAAGTTGCATGTCTTTATTATTTCTTTAGGCACTACAGTGAAATAGATTCTGCCAGATATTACTGTTTAATACTAGGCAAATTCAGTTCAGTTGCTCAGTCATGTCCGACTCTTTGCGACCTCATGAAGTGCAGCATGCCAAGCCTCCCTGTCCATCACCAACTACCGGAGTCCACCCAAACCCATGTCCATTGAGTCAGTGATGCCATCCAAACATTTCATCCTCTGTTGTCCCCTTCTTCTCCTGCCCACAATCATTCCCAGCATCAGGGTCTTTTCAGATGAGTCAGCTCTTCACATGAGGTGCCCAAAGTACTGGAGTTTCAGCTTCAACATCAGTCCTTCCAATGAACACCAAGGACTGATCTCCCGTAGGATGGACTGGTTGGATCTCTTTGCAGTTCAAGGAACTCTCAAGAGCCTTCTCCAACACCTCAGTTCAAAAGCATCAGTTCTTCAGCCCTCAGCTTTCTTTGTAGTCCAACTGTCACATCCATACATGACTACTGGAAAAACCATAGCCTTGACTAGNCTTAATATCTTCTGCTTCTGTTAGATCCATACCATTTCTGTCCTTTATCGAGCCCCTCTTTGCATGAAATTGTTCCCTTGGTATCTCTAATTTTCTTGAAGAAATTCTCTAATCTTTCGCATTCTATTGTTTTCCTCTGTTTCTTTGCACTCATCACTGAGGAAGGCTTTCTTATCTCTTCTTGCTATTCTTTGTAACTCTGCATTCAAATGAGTATGTTTCCTTTTCTCCTTTGCTTTTTGCTTCTTTTCACAGCTATTTGTAAGGCCTCCTCAGACAGCCATTTTGCTTTTTTTGCATTTCTTTTTCTTGGGGATGGTCTTGATTCCTGTCTCCTGTACAATGTCACGAACCTCTGTCCATAGTTCATCAGGCACTGTATCAGATCTAGTCCCTTAAATCTGTTTCTCACTTCCACTGTATAGTCATAAGGGATTTGATGTAGGTCATACCTGAATGGTCTAGTGGTTTTCCCCACTTTCTTCAATTTAAGTCTGAATTTGGTGATAAGGAGTTCATGATCTGAGCCACAGTCAGCTATTTGTATACCTTCATGTATACTTTAAGTTGCTTATATTTTTAAATTGTACATATTTCCATGGGATCGTATAAAGTCAGACACGACTGAAGTGACTTAGCACACGTCTTTCCTCCATTTTAGTGCCTTTGTATTTCATCGAGATCAGTGACGCTCTCACAGAAATTTCAGGGTTCTCATTCTGTTCCAGTGATCTATGACTGCTTTTCATCCAACGCCACACCTGGTCACTATAGCTTTATTGCAAGTTGTGAAGTCAGGCCGTGTCAGTCCTCCAGCTTCAGTGCTGGCAATCCTGGGTCTTTTGCCGCTTCAGATATCCTTTAGTATCACTTAGTTGACATCCACAAAATAACACGCTGGCATTTTAATAGGAATTGCATTGAACCTATAAATCATTGTGAAGAACGAACATCTTGACAAAATTGAATTTTCCCATCCATGAACATCTACATATAGTTCTTTTAAAATTTCATCAGAGTTTTGTAGTTTTCCCATATAGATCTTATATGTATTTTCTTAGATTTACATATAACTAAAGTTTTTGAGTGTTAATGTAAATGGTAACACATTCTAAATTTAAAATTGTACATGTTTATTGCTGGTATAATAAAAGTGTTAATAACCTTTTGTACATTAACCTTGTATCCTGTGAACTTGCTGTAATAACTTTATTAGTTCCAGAAATTTTTTGTTAATTCTATATAGACCATCATGGAATAAATGAACGTTTTATTTCTTCTTTTCCACCCTGTGTAACTTTTATTTCCCTTTTTGTTGTTACCACTTTACATAGATCTTCTAGTATGACGTTGAAAAGGACTGGTGAGAGGACATTGGCCTTGTTCCTGCTCTTAGTGAAAAAGCTTCTAGTTTCTTGCCATTATGATATTAGCTGTAGATGTTATCAAGTTGAGAGTTCCCCTCTTTGCCTAGTTTGCTAATTTTACAAAAATGAGTGATGGATTTTGTCAAATGCTTTTTCTGTATCTATTGATATAATCATGTGATTTTTTGTTAGCCTGTTAATGTGGTAGATTAATGGATTTCCAGACGGTAAACCAAACTTGCATACCTGGAATAAATTCTTTGCATACAATTTGGTTTTGATGTGCTAATATTTTGTTGAGAACTTTTGCATTTGTATTCATGAGAGAGACTGCTCCATAGTTTTAAAGACTATCTGGTTTGGGCTTTAGAATAATGCTGGCCTCATATAAAGAGTTAGGAGGTTCCCTTCTGCATCTTATCTTCTGGAAGAGATTGTATAGAATTGGCATAAATTCTTCCTTAAATGTTTTAATTCACCAGTGAACCTATCTGGGCCTGCTGCTATTCTGAAAGGTTTTAAATTATTGGTTCAATTTATTTATTAGATACAGGCCTAGTCAGTCTTTTTCTTCTTGTGTAAGTTTTGACAGATTTTTTTATATAAAATTATAGTGAAATTTATTTATTTTAAAAATTTTATTTTTACTTTGTTTTACTTTACAATACTGTATTGGTTTTGCCATACATTGACATGAATCCGCCACGGGTGTACATGAGTTCCCAATCCTGAACCCCCCTCCCACCTCCCACCCCATATCATCTCTCTGGATCATTCCCGTGCACCAGCCCCAAGCATCTTGTATCCTGTATCAAACATATTTGCTCCATTTAATCTAGGTTACCAAATTGGTGGACATATGGTTGTTCATAGTATTTCCAGATTATCCTTCTAATATCCATGGGATCTGTAGTAATGTCCCTCTTATTTTAGATCTTACTAATTTGTATTTTCTTTCAGTTAGCTTGACTACAGGCTTATCAATTCTATTGATCTTTTCAAATAACTTTTTTTTTTAACTGAAGCATAATTGACCTGTAATACTTTGTTAATTCCAGGGGCACAACATGGTGATTCAATATTTCTATACATTACAAAATGTTTACAAAATGGCAAGTCTAGTTATCTGTCACCATACAAGATACTACAGTATTACTGAGTATATTCCACATGTTGTAATTTCATCCTCATGACTCATTTATATTGTAACTGCAAGTCTGTGCCTCTTACGCTATTGCATTCAACCCACCACTCCCTCCCTTATGGCAATCACTATTTCTTCTCTGTATCTATTGTTTTCCTTTTTTCATTTGCTGTTTTTTAGATTCCACATATAAGTTAAAATCACACTTCTTTTTTCTGACTTATTTCACTTAGCATAATAACCTCTAGGACCATTCATGCTGTCACACTGAAATCATAAAAGTTTTTATGGCTAATATTCCACTATGTATAATATACCACTTCTTCATCCATTCATCTATTGCTGGACATTCAGGTGGTTTCTATATGTTTCCCATTGTAAGTAATGCTGCAATAAACATAGGAATGCATACATCTTTTCTAATCAGTGTTTTTTTTCCCTTTGTAAAAAATATGCAAAATGGAATTGCTGGATCACCTAGATAGCATATTAAAAAGCAGCAGTATTACTTTGCCAACAAAGGTCCGTCTAGTCAAGGCTATGGTTTTTCCAGTGGTCATGTATGGATGTGAGAGTTGGACTGTGAAGAAAGCTGAGCACCAAAGAATTGATGCTTTTGAACTGTGGTGTTGGAGAAGACTCCTGAGAGTCCCTTGGACTGCAAGGAGATCCAACCAGTCCATCCTAAAGGAGATCAGTCCTGGGTGCTCATTGGAAGGACTGATGCTGAGGCTGAAACTCCAATATTTTGGCCACCTCATGTGAAGAGCTGACTCACTGGAAAAGACCCTGATCCTGGGAGGAATTAGGGGCAGGAGGAGAAGGGGGTGATAGAGGATGAGATGGCTGGATGGCATCACCAACTCAATGGACATGAGTTTGGGTGAACTCCAGATGGTGATGGACAGGGGGGCCTGGCGTGCTGCGGTTCATGGGGTCACAAAGAGTTGGACACGACTGAGCGACTCAACTGATGGTAGTTCTACTTTTAAGGAATCTCCATACTGTTTCCCATTATGCTTGAACCAACTCGCACCACCAACAGTGCACAAGGGTTTTCTCCATATCCTCACCAACACTTGTTATTTCTTATCTTTTTGTAATAGCTATTCTGACATGTGTGAGGTATTATCTCATTGTGATTTTCAGTTGCATTCCCCTGATGTTTAGTAATGGGAGCTTTTTTATGTTGAGCATCTTTTCATGTGTCTTAGTCATATGTATCTATATCTTTAGAAAAAATGTTTATATTCAGATCCTTGGTGGGATTGTTAGTCCTTTTGGTGTTGAGTTCTATGAGTTCTTTGTGTATTTTGGATATTAACCCTTTATCTGATGTATTATTTGCAAATAAATGCCTTCTCCCATTCAGCATGCTGTTTTTCATTTTGTTAAGTTTCCTTTGCGGTACAAAAGCTTTTTGGCTTGATGTAGTCCTGTTTGTTTATTTTTGCTTTTCTCTTGCCTAAAGACACATTAAAAAAAATACTGCCAAGACCAGTGTCAAAGAAGGTACTATGCTTTTCTAGAAGTTTTATGTTTTCAAGTCTTAGACTTAAGCTTTAATCCATTTTGAGGTTTTTAGTGATGTGGGAAAGTAGTCGTTTCTTTGGCGTGAGACTGTCCAGTTTACCCAACACCAATTACTGAAGACACTGTCTGTTCCCTGTTGTATATTCTTGCCTACTTTGTCCTAATTGCCCACTGTTGTCAGCGTCATCTCCCAAACTTGCTGAATGCCTTATCCAGACATCCTGCACAACATTGCCTCAGAACGAAGGACCCATTTTACACCAGAGGGGTGATGATGAGCTCATGACTGTGCAATGCATTGATCTTGTCATGTATCCATCATCCAGAAGTAACTGGCCTGATACAACATGGGATGGCCTACTGAAGGTACTGGCTAGGGAGACAATACTTAGTGAGATTTGGATACAACCTTCCAATACAAGATATGGTGTGTGCTTTCAACCAATGACCAATAATGTGACTACAGTGAAAATATATGGTTAGCAATTAGCATTTTGCAGTTTAAGACTTGACTTGTAGCCAATGACTAGGGATCTTTATGACTGACAGTGTGACTATAGCCAAGAATACACGGTTAGCAGTCAGTATTTTATAGTTTGTTAAGACTTGACCTGTAGCCAATGACTAAGGAAATTTTAAAAAAATTAATAGAGAATACATATGCCTACACCAGGAGTTAATGGAAGGTCTCACAGAGATGTGCATGCTTCTGTAGGATTCGAGTAGGACCAGTTAGGCTCCTTAACTGGGACAGTGCTCACTGCATCTTTTAAAACAAGCCTTCAGGACTTGGACTTAGAGGACTTTCGAGCATGACATACTAAGTGCCTATTCCTGAGGCCATGGCACCACACCCCAGTAGACCATGTTTTCCTGACAAAAGCCCATCTGCCAGACTCAGGACCTACCCTTGTCAAGACCCACAGAAATCCCCAGAGCTTCCTATGTTCCCATAGACTCCCTTACAAACCTCCTACACACAACCAAAGCAGGGACCCCTAGAACTGCATTTGTTCTTGGGTAGGGCTGCCATTCCCAGACATGATACCTAATGTAGCAGTTGAAGACAGAGTGCCTAGATCTGATTAGCTGGCCTCTCCTAAGAAATGACCAGGACTGCTTTCCTAGCCATCACATGTCCAAGTTTCTTAGGTGGATCCACACAAGAGTTCCCTTGTCTGATCTCCAATCTCTTGCTGACACCCCAACCCCTTTCCCTGTGCCTTCAGAAAACCTTCCTATATCTCAATTTATCTGAAGTTTTCCCTTCATCTCTGAACAGCTATTTCCTTTCCTGCTGCATCGCATGTGCGTGTATGTATATCTATTTCCGCTAATTTCTCATCTCCTTGCCCTTTCCCCCCTGCTGCATATACGATGCGTTAGTACTTAGTTCATGAGTTTTGGAACATCGAGCAAAACTGACAGAACTAAAAGAGAGATTCACACCCCTAAGAGTTCTGACTTGAAACCGGTTCCCACAGCAAACAAAGACCTTGGGTTTTTAAGTGTATCAGTTATGCAAGATTTAATGCATTACGGAAGCTGGGTAAAGGGCATACGGGAACCCTCTGTACTATATCTGCAAATGTTCTGTAAATTTAAAATAACTCCAAAATAAACCTTAAGATTAAAAAATAGAGAGAAAACCCTTAGATTTTCTCCTCTGGGTGAAATGACTGCATGTGGTCTTGGCTACATAGTATACAGGTGCTGTGTTAGGCCAAAAAAGTATTGTTAAAAGGCAAATATAGGAAGTAGGGTATATTGGGTACTAGGCAGCCACAACAGCAGAATGTACTAGAGAACGTTTTAATCTTTATTTTCTAATTTTGAGGAGTTTTTTCACTGTATGAATCTTGGTTGTGAGTACCAACTATTAAAGCTGAATTGGCCAGACTCTCCTATCCTCAACTTGCTGGTGTGGGCGTGTGACCCAGGCCAGTAAATCCCATAAGCATACACCACTGAGTCTCAGAGAGTCACATTTCCTTAGGGAAGTTTTCAGATAATGGCAGTGATGCCTGTTCAGTGACAGTGATGGGAGCATGGTGGCAGCGATGTGGTAGAGCCAGAGGGGAAATAGGGATATGAGCAGCAGAGCTGGGGAGCCAGGCCTTGCTGGAGCCGGCCCTGGTTGTCACCTGCTGCCAGCTTCCCATGGTGCCAGGCCTGCTTCTCAAGCCTGCACACTGCCCCTCTATGCTACTCTGTTTCTTTCTCATAAATTCCTTTTTTGGTGTTAGTGATCCAGCCTGCTGTTCCTATTGCCTGCAATTAAGAACTCTAAAGATAGACCCGCTAACCCAGTCAGAGCTTCCAAGTGGACCAATTCCAGAGGCATCACTGTCACAAGGCACAGAATGGTGCCCTGCAGCCATGCAATGTTGTGCCACAGAACATCTGTAGGACATCCAGAGCTATTTATTAATGTGTGTTTAGCCGCGGTTGCTGGCTTGGGGCTGGGAGCCTGAGGCCGGGTCTCCGCCTCTGGGCCTGGGAAGATGGTGCTGGGGGGTTTCCCAGTGAGTAACTTACTTCTGTGCGGCCAGGCGGCTCTGCTGCTGGGAAATCTACTGCTGCTGCATTGTGTGCCTCGGAGCCACTCGCACAACGCCACTGCCCAGCCTGAGCTCACATTCCCTGGCGCCGCCCACACAGAGGGCTCCCCCAGCGCTGCGAGCTGGGAGTATGTCGACTCCCACTCTCCAGTCATCCTTTGCTCTTACCTACCCGATGAATTTATAGAATGTGACGACCCAGTGGATCATGTTGGAAACACAACAGCATCCCAGGAACTTGGTTATGGCTGTCTCAAGTTCGGGGGTCAGGCCTACAGAGATGTGGAGCACACTCGAGTGCAGTGCCGGGCCCTGGAGGGAATCGAGTGTGCCGGCACGAGGACCTTCCTCCGAGAGAACAAACCTTGTATAAAGTATACCGGACACTACTTCATAACCACTTTGCTCCACTCTTTCTTCCTGGGATGTTTTGGAGTAGATCTTTTCTGCCTGGGACACACTGGCACAGCAGCGGGGAAGCTCTTGACCCTTGGAGGACTTGGGATTTGGTGGTCTGTGGATTTTATTTTGCTGATCACTGGAGGGCTGATGCCCAGTGACAGCAGCAATTGGTGCACCGTTTACTAAGAAGAGCTGCTGCTGTGGTCCAGAGAGGCAAGGCCCTTGGACTCATCTCTGCAGACTCAGAACTCCTCGATGTCAGGCCTGAATAGTATTTTCTCTCGTTGGAGAGAATGGGTTTGATTAGGAAGGTGGCTTCAGATGGTGGATGTTCGACCCAGATTTGACCCTGCAGACTAGAAATGACAAGCAGACAGTATTGTGGCTATCAGGTTTGTACCTTTCCTCGTGTACCAAAAATATAAAGGATAGTGATTAACTTATAAGCGCCAGAAGCGTCTCCTTATTCCTTATTTCTGTGTGGTGCTGTCATCAACCCTTTGGAGCAGTTGGACCCAACAGGATGTTTTTGGCCTGTGCCTTTGTGACCCTGAGTCTTCGTGCAGTGGAGGTCAGAGCTGAACCAACAAAAATGTCCAGCAGAGGTAGAAACAGCAGTCGATTTTAATACATGCTGAAATTCTGACTTTCTGAATTTAAATTGCGGAATGAATGTTGCCAACCTGGAACACTTGTTTGGGTATTTTTCAATAGGCAGAATGAAACTCAATATCTGTTGTGCTTAAAGCTGAGCATCTGAAATGAGTCTATTAATAAACTCTATTGTTTCATCATTATTACTCCTGAGAGGCAATAAATCCAGTATAGTAATTCCTTCTAATGTCCAATTATGTTTTGAAAGCCAACAGTTCCAGACATGTCTGGGTTCAGCTATCCTCTTGGCAGAATTTTCCTATTGAAAAGGTATCGTTTACCAATTTAGAAAGTCCATGTTATAGACTGATTTAAAAAAAAAAAACATCACACAAGTAACTAAATCTCTTCTTCATGATTACATAATATAAAATGAAGAGCCTCACATCCTTGGAAAGAAAAACAGACTCTTCCTTAAAGGATATTACTGCTTAGTGCTCGATGAATTAGGATGTGACTTGCGGGAAACAAAAAGAAACTGNAAAAAAAAAAAAAATCACACAAGTAACTAAATCTCTTCTTCATGATTACATAATATAAAATGAAGAGCCTCACATCCTTGGAAAGAAAAACAGACTCTTCCTTAAAGGATATTACTGCTTAGTGCTCGATGAATTAGGATGTGACTTGCGGGAAACAAAAAGAAACTGGACACATTTGTCAAAATAAGCGTGGTACCAAAGTCTCTCATTGGGCTACAGCAGTCAGTCATAGAGAAAGAGACAGCCAAGCTTTCAAGTTCCCACATCACAGGAGATTAAAAAAAATGTTCTAAACTTGTGGTTTTTAAAACTTAGTTCCCATCCCTTACAATCTGAGTTGAAAAGAACTGTTAAGTGTAAAGTAAAAGCAGGGTTTACAAAGAGCCTGCTATTTGGGCAACATATAAATTCTAGGAACAATCAAGGTAGAACCACTCAAAGTTTAGTCTCATAATAATTGACATGAAAGCCAAGAATCCCAGTTAAGATAACTGGATACTCTCTATCATTATGAAGCAGTTTTCCTGAAAGTTTCAGCTTTATTGCCCCTGATTAATATGACCGCTTTTCTTATGGTATTAAATGGAGGCAATTATGTAAAAATGAAAACAGACTATTCTCTTTTGTCTTGAAAGTTCTGTACCACATTGACCTCAACTTCTTCATAACTGTAAATTGATTCTTATTTATAATCTCTATAGTCTAAGGCAGTATATTTTAAATTGCTGTGGGTCCTGAAGAAATTGAACCTTCTCCCCAGAAAAAATGCACATAAACTTAAAATTTCTGCATAGAACTTAAGAGAGTTCAAGGATGCCCCTTTTTAAAAAGAAAAACTCACTTTTAAGAAAAATCTGGAAAACTAAAATTGAAATCCTGCCCCAAATAAGATATTACTTTAAACCACAAATCCTGCTTCATCTCACACTTAAAAAAAAAAAATCCATAAAGATATTCACAAACACTATCAAAAGTTATTTTTAAAAAATAAATAAATAAACTGTGGCAGCTTTCAGACTCAAAATCATTGGTCATGAATGTTTCCAGGAAGAACTTGGGTAAAGAGGTAAAAGTCTGTAAGTTATTAAAGTTTCTACTTTATAGAATATTTTATAGAAGCCCTCACAGAAAAGCTGATGGGAACCAGAGTCGTTTCCACTGCTAGCTGACAACCTGAGAATCTATATTCCTCTGTGACCATCCAAATTTGTTAGTTTCAGTGTGAATTCTAAGTGATGAGCATCCTCTGTATTTACAAACCCTGGCCAATTGTGATAAACCTGGAAAACTGAGTAAAGAAATAATATTAAAAATCTGATTTCCTTTGCAAAAAAAAAAAAATAGTGTGTTTAAAGCATGCAACACAGACTAGGAAGATAAAAACAATTTTACTTCATTAATTACATATTTGGACAACAAAAAACAATTATATTACAATCTGAGTACTTTAAACCCGGGTTTTCTAGCACCCAAGGTCTTGCATTCATTCTTCTTGGCTACTTACTAGTTGAATAGCCTTGGACAGTTTGTTTGGTAGCTGGAAAATGGACTAACAGTGGGTTAACCACTCTTCTATTACATTTCAACTTCTTTGAAAAATACAGTAATATCTACACTTCATTGGCTTCTGCTGAGGATTTAAAAATAAAGTCACCTCACACACTTGTGTGGCCCACAGTAGGTATCTGAGAATCATTACTTCTTTTCCCGATGTTGACACAATAATTACTTTAGTCTCTGTATGCAGACAAGCCCCTCACCCACTGTGCTGACAAGCATCAGCTGAGGTGGTCATCTTAGCCACACTGCACTTGGAAGTAATAGGACCTCAGAATACTTGTTCCGATGTTTCTGGCTTCCACGCCTACAATGCTCATACTGTCACTCTCCACATGAGTGAATCCACTGTAAAGGAAGGGACACGCTATATGTTAACTTTGGAAAAGGACAAACCTTTAAGTCACAAAGCTTTTACACAAAGATGGAGCTCAAGCTTGTACATTCTCCACCCAGTCCACCCCATCTCTGAGTATGCTGGGCTTTAACTTGACGACCTACATTCATTTGTATCAAGTAGCAAAAATCATCACATTCTTGAGTGTGATCAGTTTGAGGTCCTCCTGATGGTAGCTGCCTGAATCACAATGATTCCAGCTACTCTAGAAACTTCTCCTGATACAAGAGTGGGGGGTACCTCATCCAGTCTGGGCAGGTCAGAGTCATTTCTCCAGAATTTAGAACTACTATCAATTCCTAACCAGTCTCAGTGAAGGACGGTAACCGCAGGAGCCAAGGGGGCCTTCAGTTTCCACAGAAACACAATGCTGCTCTGTTGTGCTATAGAAAAATGGACCAAGTGTGTAGAGAACCGAACCAGCCAACAAACAGACAAAAACTAACCAACAAAAACAGAAGGAACTTCCTGAGTTTCTCACAGAAGCCCAGTTTTTGTCTATAGACTGCTTCTGCAACAAGCTTTAGCTTTCATGAACTACCTTTCAGCTTAGAGTAAATCCCATGCTGACTTACTCAACTTAAGAGATTAATAAACCACTACAATACTGTAAAGTAATTAACCTCCAATTAAAATAAATTAAGTTTAAAAAATGAATCTTGTGCAAACAACAACAAAGAGATTAATAACAAGAGTGAAATGTGGCAGTTTGCCGACTGTGTCAGAAAACGGCAGGATTGGGTTGGAAAATTGCAGGACTGGCTGGTCTGCGTGGGGCTGAGCAGGGCAACAACTGCTCCCTGATACAGTCAGTCAGCAGTCTCCTTGGTTTGTTTGCAAATAAAGTTGAACTAGCACCTATCTTCTTTCTTTTTCTCTTTATAGACTTCCTCTTCATCTTCCCCCACCCCCTCAACTCATCTTTAGTAAATTTTTTTTTTTCCCGTCTCAGGTGTACATGAGTTCCCANTCCCTACTTTGTTCAATTTAAGTCTGAATTTTACAATTAGGAGTTCATAATCTTAGCCACAGTCAGCTCCTGGTCTTGTTTTTGCTGACTATATAGAGCTTCTCCATCTTTGGCTGCAAAGAATATAATCAATCTGATTTCGGTATTGACCATCTGGTGATATCCATGTATAGGAGGGAAACCAATTACAGAGGTAACTGACGTCAGGTTGGCTTGTCAGTTACCAGGGAAACCAGCAGAGGAGCCTGTCCCTCACCACTCCTTTGATAAACTATCATGGAGAAGATGCTCTGATCTAAAGATTAGAATAATGACTAACTGGAGGTGGGGGCAAGCATGTATTAGGGAGGAGGGCTGGTCATGTGAGTAGGGTGTAGGTGAAGAAGGGACTGGTCGAGCAAAGATGTACAGACAGCAAGAGAAGAGCCATTTCGGGTAGCATGATCATACAATTATTTATGTTCTATATATGCTGTATACTAGCAATGGAAAAAATTGGAAACGTACATTTTAAAATAACATTAAGGGATTTGCCTCATGGGCCAGTCATTAAAAATTTGCCTCCCCATGCAGGGGATGTGAGTTCAATCCCTGGTTGGGGAAGATCTTAAGATCCCACATGCATGAGTACTAGGTAACATCCAACTCTTTGGGAAGCGATTAGACTGTAGCCTGCTAGTTTCTTCTATCCATGGAATTTCCCAGGCAGTAATACTTGAGTGCCCATTTCCTGCTCCAGAGGCTCTTCCTGAACGTAAGCTCGAACCCACGTCTCCTGCATTGGGATGTGGATTCTTAACCACTGCATCACCACGGAAGCCAGAAGATCCCACATGCCTCGGGGCAACTAAGTCCGTGCCCCATAACTAATGAGCTGGCAAGCTCTGGAGCCTCTGCACCACAAGCACTAATAGAGAGCAGCCNTCTCCTGCATTGGGATGTGGATTCTTAACCACTGCATCACCACGGAAGCCAGAAGATCCCACATGCCTCGGGGCAACTAAGTCCGTGCCCCATAACTAATGAGCTGGCAAGCTCTGGAGCCTCTGCACCACAAGCACTAATAGAGAGCAGCCTCTGTCCTGCAACAAAGAGCCTGTGAACCGCAATGATGATCGATCCCGAGTGCGGCAACCAAGACCTGAAGCAGTCAAAAATAACTGAATATTTTAAAATAATATTTAAACAGTATGAAAATGCTTGTAACAGACTATGTGCAAGTGCTGTTCACTTAAAACCACAAAACTTTGTTGAGAAAAATAAATCAAGGCCCATATATATATAGGGACATATATGGTTGATCAAAGTCAAAGAGGAGAGTGCAAAAGCTGGCTTAAAGCTCAACATTCAGAAAACTAAGATCATGGCATCTGGTCCCATCACTTCATGGGAAATAGATGGGGAAACAGTGCAAACAGTGTCAGACTTTTTTTGGGCTCCAAAATCACTGCAGATGGTGACTGCAGCCATGAAATTAAAAGACGCTTACTCCTTGGAAGGAAAGTTATGACCAACCTAGATAGCACATTAAAAAGCAGAGACATTACTTTG
>SJYA01001386.1:1357640-1400607 GCA_006410615.1 Neotragus moschatus | reverse complement strand
TGAGTTTTAAGCCAGCTTTTTCACTCTCCTCTTTCACTTTCATCAAGAAGCTCTTTAGCTCCTCTTTGCTTTCTGCCATCTGCATATCTGAGATTACTGATATTTCTCCCAGCAATCTTGATTCCAGCTTTTGCTTCATCTAGCCTGGCATTTCGCATGATGTACTCTGCATATAAGTTAAATAAGCAGGGTGACAACATACAGCCTTGATGTACTCCTTTTCCCATTTGGAACCAGTCTGTTGTTCCATGGCCAGTTCTGTTGCTTCTTGACCTGCATCCAGATTTCTCAGGAGGCAGCTCAGGTGGTTTAGTATTCCTATCTCTTTAAGAATTTTCTAGTTTGTTGTGATCCACACAGTCAAAGGCTTTAGCATAGTCAATGAAGCAGAAGTATGTTTTTCTGCAATTCTGTTTTTCTATGATCCAGCATATGTTGGCAATTTGATCTCTGGTTCCTCTGCCTTTTCTAAATCCAGCTTGAACATCTGGAAGTTCTTGGTTCATGTACTGCTGAAACCTAAGTTGGAGAATTTTCAGCATTACTTTGCTAGCATGTGAGATGAGTGCAATTGTGGGGGTAGTTTGAACATTCTTTGACATTGCCCTTCTTTGGGATTAGAATGAAAACTGATCTTTTCCAGTCCTGTGGCCACTGCTGAATTTTCCATATTTGCTGGCATATGAATGCAGTTCTTTAATAGTATCATCTTTTAGGATTTTATATAGCTCAGCTGGAATTCCATCACGTCCACTAGCTTTGTTCATAGTAATGCTTCCTAAGGCCCACTTGACTTCACATTCCAGGATGCCTAGATCTAGATGAGTGAGCAGACCATCATGGTTCTCTGGGTCCTTAGGATCTTTTTTATATAGTTATTCTGTGTATTCTTGCCACCTCTTCTTAATATCTTCAGCTTGTTAAGTTCATACCACTTCTGTCCTTTATTATGCCCATCTTTGCATGAAATATTCCCTTGGTATCTCTAATTTTCTTGAAGAGATCTCTAGTCTTTCCCATTCTATTGTTTTCCTCTATTTCTCTGCAATGTTCACAGAGGAAGGCTTTCTTATCTCTCCTTGCTACTGTTTGAAACGCTGCATTCAGATGGGTATGTCTTCCCTTTTCTCTTTTGCCTTTTGCTTTTGCTCTCTCCTCAGCTATTTTTAAGACCTCCTCGGACAACTATTGTGCCTTTTTGCATTTCTTTTTCTTGGGGATGGTGTTGATCGCTGCTTCCTGTACAATGTTACAAACCTCTGTCCATAGCTCGTCAGGCACTCTATCAGCTCTAATCCCTTGAATCTATTTGTCACTTTCCACTGTAAGGGATTTGATTTAAAGTGTGTTAGTCTCTCAGTCATAGCAGACTCTGTGACCTCATGGACTGTAGCCTGCCAGACTCCTCTCTCCATCCATGGGGTTCTCCAGGCAAGAATATTGGAGTGAATTTCTATTTCCTACTCCAGGGTATCTTCCTGATCCACGGATCGAACTCACATCTCCCACATTGAAGGCAGATTCTTTACTGTCTGAGCCACCAGGGAAGCCCAGGATTGTCTTTATTCAGACTTAATAATACAGTTTACTCATTTCTCTGCTTTCCAGCCCTCTTGCATCCCACTTCTTGCTCTTTCCTTCCCCTTTCTTTTTTTCTCCCGACTGAAGACTGTGCTTTTCTAGGAAGGGCTTTATTATCAGCCTGTGTGCTCTCTGCTCAGGAGGCTCACGTTTCATTCAAGCCTGTTTCTGTCCCGTGATACTCCTGTAACTCCTCCTGTCTGTGGTCCAGTTTATGGTCAGAGTTACGGAATTGATTTAGACCATACCCTTATGGCCTAGTGGTCTTCCCTACTTTGTTCAATTTAAGTCTGAATTTTACAATTAGGAGTTCATAATCTTAGCCACAGTCAGCTCCTGGTCTTGTTTTTGCTGACTACATAGAGCTTCTCCATCTTTGGCTGCAAAGAATATAATCAATCTGATTTCGGTATTGACCATCTGGTGATATCCATGTATAGGAGGGAAACCAATTACAGAGGTAACTGACGTCAGGTTGGCTTGTCAGTTACCAGGGAAACCAGCAGAGGAGCCTGTCCCTCACCACTCCTTTGATAAGCTATCATGGAGAAGATGCTCTGATCTAAAGATTAGAATAATGACTAACTGGAGGTGGGGGCAAGCATGTATTAGGGAGGAGGGCTGGTCATGTGAGTAGGGTGTAGGTGAAGAAGGGACTGGTCGAGCAAAGATGTACAGACAGCAAGAGAAGAGCCATTTCGGGTAGCATGATCATACAATTATTTATGTTCTATATATGCTGTATACTAGCAATGGAAAAAATTGGAAACGTACATTTTAAAATAACATTAAGGGATTTGCCTCATGGTCCAGTCATTAAAAATTTGCCTCCCCATGCAGGGGATGTGAGTTCAATCCCTGGTTGGGGAAGATCTTAAGATCCCACATGCATGAGTACTAGGTAACATCCAACTCTTTGGGAAGCGATTAGACTGTAGCCTGCTAGTTTCTTCTATCCATGGAATTTCCCAGGCAGTAATACTTGAGTGCCCATTTCCTGCTCCAGAGGCTCTTCCTGAACGTAAGCTCGAACCCACGTCTCCTGCATTGGGATGTGGATTCTTAACCACTGCATCACCACGGAAGCCAGAAGATCCCACATGCCTCGGGGCAACTAAGTCCGTGCCCCATAACTAATGAGCTGGCAAGCTCTGGAGCCTCTGCACCACAAGCACTAATAGAGAGCAGCCCCTGTGCTGCAACAAAGAGCCTGTGAACCGCAATGATGATCGATCCCGAGTGCGGCAACTAAGACCTGAAGCAGTCAAAAATAACTGAATATTTAAAAATAATATTTAAACAGTATGAAAATGCTTGTAACAGACTATCTGCAAGTGCTGTTCACTTAAAACCACAAAACTTTGTTGAGAAAAATAAATCAAGGCCCATATATATATATAGGGACATATATGGTTGATCAAAGTCAAAGAGGAGAGTGCAAAAGTTGGCTTAAAGCTCAACATTCAGAAAACTAAGATCATGGCATCTGGTCCCATCACTTCATGGGAAATAGATGGGGAAACAGTGCAAACAGTGTCAGACTTTTTTTGGGCTCCAAAATCACTGCAGATGGTGACTGCAGCCATGAAATTAAAAGACGCTTACTCCTTGGAAGGAAAGTTATGACCAACCTAGATAGCACATTAAAAAGCAGAGACATTACTTTGCCAACAAAGGTCCGTCTAGTCAAGGCTATGGTTTTTCCCAGTGGTCATGTATGAATGTGAGAGTTGGAGTGTGAAGAAAACTGAGTGCTGAAGAATTGATGCTTTTGAACTGTGGTGCTGGAGAAGACTCTTTTGAGTCCCTTAGACTGAAAGGAGGTCCAACCAGTCCATCCTAAAGGAGATCAGTCCTGGTTGCTCATTGGAAGGACTGGTGTGAGGCTGAATCTCCAATACTTTGGCCACTTCATGTGAAGAGCTGACTCATTGGAAAAGATCCTAATGCTGGGAGGGATTGGGGGCAGGAGAAGGGGACGAGAGAGGATGAGATGGCTGGATGGCATCACTGACTCAATGGACGTGGGTCTGAGTGAACTGCGGGAGTTGGTGATGGACAGGGAGGCCTGACGTGCTGTGATTCACGGGGTCGCAAAGAGTCGGACATGACTGAGCGACTGAACTGAACTGATGCCATGTTCGTGGCTTAGAAGACTGAATACTAAGGTGCCAGTTGTCCTCAAATCAATGTACAGATTCAAAGTAATCAAAACCTCAGGAAGCACTGTTACAGAAATTGACAAGCTCACTGGGAAAAATTTATGGAAATAGATATATTTTCAAAGAAGGGAAATGTGGGAGGTCATGACTTAACTAAAATCTGTGGGAAACAAGACCTCGTGTGACTGTCATCAGGACAGACATACAGATCAGTGGAGACTGACCCACAAGTTTGACACAGAACACCCATGACACATTTGGCAGTTGATATTTTGACAAAACAAAGGTGATAATGTAATTCGATGAAGAAAGTATGGTTTTTCCTGTAAGTTTTGGATGACCATTTGTAAGTAAAAATGAACCCTGACGCTGACCTTGGACACAAATGTAATTTAACTTGAAATGAGCCACTGACCTAACAACTTCCAAATAACCCATGGAATGTAGAAAAAGTCACACAAAGCTGAGTCAAGGTGTCAGGGTGCTGGGTTCTCATTTGAGAGCCCATTCGGGTCACTGTGGCTGCAGGACTGAGGTTTCCCTGCCCACTGGCTGGCAGCAGAAACCATCCCTGTTTCAGGCCCACCAACAACCTGGCAGCCAGCACAGAAGGCCCCCATGCCTTCACCCTGTGTCTCTGACTTCCTCTTCTGTGACCAGCCCGAGAAAATGCTCTGCATTTAAAGCATGAACAGAACTAGAGTGGGCCCGCCCAGACCATCTCTCTTTAACCAGGTAACAGAAATGTCTCAAGATGCATGTAGCTTTGACCATTTCTCCTTGAAATCCTACACATTATTTTTCAATATATATTTTAGACCATATTCTAAAATGCATTCAAAATTAGCCCTGGGATTTTCCTGGTGGTCTAGTAGTTAAGATTCTGCACTCCTAACGCAGGGGGCACAGGTTTGATCCCTGGTCGGGTAACTAAGATCCTGAAAGCCACACCAAAAAAGCAACGTCAAAAAAAAAAAAAAAAAAAAGTCTTGCTGTATCTTCCCAGGAGGCTTACCTAATTACTATTCTGATATAAGACCCCTAAGATCCAGGAAAGGCTTTCATCTTCCAGTCTTCTCGTCTAACATTATTAGCTGTATCAGCTTGCTTCTGGTAACATCTCTAATACCTATCACTTTGCCATCATTTTAATCCCAACCCTTCCTAAAGTGTTCTGTTTTAGAGGAGTCTTGTATTAGTTTCCTTTGGCTGCAGTAATAAGACAGGGTGGCTTATAAAAATAAAAAATGTATTATCTCACAGTTCTGGAGGACAGAGGCCCCAAATCAAGATGCCAGCAGGGCTCTGCTTCCTCTGAAGGAAGACCAGAGCCAGTCACTCCTCCCTACTCCCTCAAGCCATTTCCAGAGCTGACTCCTAGAAGCCCGCCCTGCTCTCCCAGGGAAGTCTGATAATGAAACCAATGAATCTTTTCACATCCCCTCAGAGCATGTGTGGCACCATGAGTTTTGATAATGAGAACTAAAAATGCTGCCTGCCATATCTGTAAACAAAGGAAGCTGCAGCCGTTAAGCCAGCACATTACTGCCACCCCCAATGGTGAGCTCTGAGGGGACTCGGGATGTGAAGACACAGGATACTGGCCCCAAACAGCGAGGGTTCATAAAATGAAAGTGTAAGTCACTCAGTCGTGTCTGACTCTTTGCGACCTCATGGACTATACAGTCCATGGAATTCTCCAGGCTAGAATACTGGAGTGGGTAGCCTTTCCCTTCTCCAGGGGATTTTCCAACCCAGGGATTGAATCCAGGTCTCCCACATTGCAGGTGGATTCTTTACCAGCTGAGCCACAAGGGAAGCCCACATCAAAGGAAGGTACATATCAAAGGAACAATGCAGGAAGCCCGGACTCTTGCATTTCCCCATACATAGAAGAGTGTAGATATCGTATCTGGTTTTCTTTAACAGTAATCTTTTGATGTTCCAACCACGGGGTCATTTGTTGCAAAAAAAAAATCTATGTATCCTGGGTCCACACCCTTGCCTCTTTGGAACAGTTTTCTTAAGGTCATATGAAATGCTCTATCTTCACAAAGTCTGCTGAATAAAACAAAACTCTCAGCTTCTAGGTTGTGCTTTTTTTTTCCAGTTGACAATAACCAAGCCAAACTTTGGGTTGGGTTGATTCTGCCCCTAGAGGGAAACCACAAGACACATTGATCTTCCTCTTATCATTTAGAAGCTATTTGCTGTATATTGTTTTGTATACTGAGTTAGGTGAGAGACAACTGTTTGCAAACTGCCTTATAAAGTATATGACTAATTCCCATCACTTCATGGGAAACAGATGGGGTAACAGTGGAAACAGTGTCAGACTTTATTTTTGGGGGTTCCAAAATCACTGCAGATGGTGATTGCAGCCATGAAATTAAAAGGCGCTTACTCCTTGGAAGAAAAGTTATGACCAACCTAGACAGCACATTCAAAAACAGAGACATTACTTTGCCAACAAAGGTCCGTCTAGTCAAGGCTATGGTTTTTCCAGTGGTCATGTATGGATGTGAGAGTTGGACTGTGAAGAAAGCTGAGTGCCGGAGAATTGATGCTTTTGAACTGTGGTGTTGGGGAAGACTCTCAAGAGTCCCTTGGACTGCAAGGAGGTCCAACCAGTTCATTCTAAAGGAGATCAGTCCTGAGTGTTCTTTGGAAGGAAGGATGCTAAAGCTGAAGCTCCAGTACCTTGGCCACATCATGCGAAGAGTTGACTCACTGGAAAAGACTCTGATGCTGGGAGGGATTGGGGTCAGGAGGAGAAGGGGATGACAAGAGGATGAGATGGCTGGATGGCATCATGGACTCAATGGACGTGAGTCTGAGTGAACTCCGGGAGTTGGTAATGGACAGGGAGGCCTGACGTGCTGTGACTCATGGGGTCGCAAAGAGTCGGACACAACTGAGCGACTAAACTGAACTGAATCTTGGACAGTTCGAGGAGCTTAGTAGACCTAGTTCCTTATAACCTTCTCCTAACCTAAATGGTGAAGTCATTCATTTTATTTCTACGTATAAAAGCCACAAGCCATTGTTGCTGCTGCTTTATACAGGATATTCGTTTAGATTTCCTAAGATTTACCATGGTTGTTGCTCAACAATCTTTCCTGCTTCTTCTGAAAATTCACCTGTGATCATTCTCCCACTGCCTGAAGCAGTCTCATTACTATTGCACTTAAGGTAGTTCCCCTCACTGCTATTAAATAGATCTTAGTCTTCAATTATCTCAGTTCACTCTGATGGGTCTATGTGCAAATTCATTTTTATTTACCTTACTCAGGGTTTCCAGAACCTTCTTGACCTTCATGGATTAATGTACTCAGTCTATTTTGGAAAAATATCTACCATCTTGTCAAATGTTTCTTATGCTCCCACTCTCACCCCTCCAGCTTGATAGGGAAAGAGTGAAGGGACAAAGTAGGTCATAAAATAGTTAATTCCCACTAGAGGATTGTAAGTTTTAAAAACTGGGGAGACCCCTGGGCTTTAATGATCACTCAAGAAAGCAAATTTGGTTAACCTCGAAACCAAGCTGGCTTGCTTAGCGACAGAAGCATCAGATATGCCTCAAAACTGAAAACCAGTGGTGGCACGAGTCCACATCCTGCCCAGGGAGCTCAGTCAGCTGATGATCCCCAGGACACGCTCTCTGCAGACATGAAAACAGTCACTTGTGGACTTGGTTGGACCATGTAGGGACAAGAAAACTCCCCTGCTCAACCTGGAGGAGGAACTGATGGTGGAAGTGTGACATCTATTGAAGAAAGACCAAGAAGATCTCCTCCTCCTCCTCACTTTTCCTTTGATTATAGAACTGTAGCCCACCAAGTTCTCAGGACACAGTGCTCTCTCGCCCATTTCCCTGTAAGCCTCACAAGCCTCATTTATTCTAATAAATCACTTATCTATCACTTCACCCTTCGCTGGATTCTTTGTGTGTGGAGACATAAAAGATCAGGGCTCTTTGGAGCCCCATGAAATGACACTAAATGGTTTCACCCCGACTCACCTACTCCTAAGATATCAAATAAACAAATACTAAGATTTTTCATGGGGCCTTTATGGCCTTGCTACTCCAAGTGTGGTCTGTGACCTGACGGCATCAATATCCTCAAGAAGCTCCTAAAAAACTCAGAATCTCAGGTATTCTCAGGGACCTACTGAATCAGAATCTTCATTTAAATGAGGTCCGCAGGCAAATAACATCCCATTCAAGTCTGAGAAGTACTGGGCTCCGTCTCTCAGCCTCTCTCCCACATCTACCACTCCTGATATCCTCACTGCATTCTACAGAATTTCTTTTATCTTCCAGTTCACTAATTCTTCTATAATCTTAACTTCTTAATTGCTGTATATAACACACACAGAAAACCACACAAAGCATAAACGTTAGAGCTCAGTGAATCATTACAAAGTAAATACTCATGTCACCACCCATGGCTTCCATGTCTTGGCTATTGTAAACAGTGCTGCAGTGAACATTAGGACACATGTATTCTTTTGGATAATGGTTTCCTCCAGGTGCATGCCCAAGAGTGGAATTGCTCGGTCATATTTTAAGTTGTATTTTTAAGTTTTTTAAGGAATCTCCATACTGTTCTCCATAGTGGCTGTGCCAATTTACACTCCCACCAATACTGTAGGAGGGTTCCTTTTTCTCCAAACCCTCTCCAGCATTTACTGTTTGTAGACTTTGATGGTGACTGTTTTGACTGGTTTGAGGTGTCTCTCGCTGTACTTCTGATTCATAGTTCTCTGATAATTACTGATCCTGAGTACCTTATTCTGTGCTCCTTGGCCTTTCGAATGTCTTCTTTGGAGAAATGTCTATTTAGGTCTTCTGCTCGTTTTTTGATTGTTATATATATATACACACACATAGGTTATATATATATGAGACAAACAGAGAGCGAGCTCCATGAGCTGTCTGCATATTTGGGGGATTATTCTCCCATTCTGTGGGCTGTCGGTTCATTTCGCTGATATTTCCTTTGTTGTGCAGAAGCTTTTAAGTTTAATTACAACCCATTTGTTTACTGTTGTTTTTATTTTCATTACTCTAGAAGGTGAATCCAAAAGGATCTTGCTGCATTTTATGTCAGAGTGTTCTGCCTATGTTTTCCTCTTAAGAATTTTATAGGGTCTGGCCTTACATTTAGGTCTTTGATTAATTTTCAGTTTATTTTTGTGTATGGTGTTAGGGAGTGTTCTAATTTCATTATTTTACATGTAGCTGTCTAGTTTTCCCAACACCACTTATTTAAGAGACTGTCTTTTTTCCACTGTATATTCTTGCCTCCTCTGTCATAGATGAATTGACCACTGGTGCATGGGTTTATCTCTGAGCTTTCTATTTTCCTTTAATCTATATTCCTGTTTCTGTGCAAGTCCTATACTATTTTGATTACTGTTGCTTTGCATGCAGTATAGTCTGAAGTCAGGGAATCTGATTCTTCCAGCTCCCTTTTTCTTTTTCAAGATTACTTTGACTATTCCAAGGTCTTCTGAGTTTCTATATAAATTAAAAATTTTTTGCTCTAGTTTTGTGAAAAAGTGGTAGTTTGATAAGGATTGCACCAAATCTGTAGATTGCCTTGGGTAGGTCATATTATTTTATCTCTACTTATCTCTGAAAGTTGCTCAGTCCTGTCCCACTCTTTGTGACCCCATGGACTATCCAGTCCATGGAATTCTCTAGGCCAGAATGCTAGAGTGGGTAGCCTGTCCCTTCTCCAGGGGATCTTCCCAACCCAGGGATAGAACCCAGGTCTCCCGCATTGCAGGTGGATTCTTTACCAGCTGAGCCATAAAGGAAGCCCAAGAATATATACCATTGGTAGCTTGGTAAGGACTGCACTGAATCTGTAGATTGCCTTGGGTGGGTCACGTTATCTTATCGCTACTTATCTCTAAGGGAGTGCTAAACACTGTATTTGAAAAGAGAGGCATGGGGAGTCTTAACTTTCTCTAGAAAGGATTTTCATTTACTACCACCAGGTAACTGGGCAGCTGCAGCCATTGCAGGGGCTGTTTATTTTCAGACCCTCCCCCACAGCTCTCAGGTTCCAACATTTAATAACACACCCAGTGTAAGAGGATTCACAGGGCTCCAGCCCTTCATGGTCCTGCACGCCAACCTTTATCTACTCGGCTATCTCCCTGCTTAGCTCCTTGACCTTGGAGTAAACATCTCCAGAACAAAAGCAGCCCCAGTGCTAGGCTCAGCACTTTGCTTTCTGCCATCTTCTGAATCTTGGCCTAGAAACTGTTTGCTATTTTTAGCTCTCTGATTTGATATATATTCTAACTTTCCTAACTATCCTTCACCAACAATGAAGTGTGAATCATGTGGTTTATCATTCCCCGGAGAGAACTACAGTGGCTTCCTCTTCCTCTCTACAATGTATTCTCAAATTGCTCTGGTATTAATTACACTTATTCTAAAGTCTCCTTTAAACAACTACAGAATTATTTATATAAAATATGTTTCATCAGGTCTTACTGTTTTTGTTCATGAGCTTAGTTCTTTTACAGAATTAGTCCTGTTTAGATATGAAACTGTTCCTGGAGGTGTTCTCATCTTGGTATTTTCGAGGCCAGCTTGTCCACACTCTCCAAGACCTCCTTCCCTCCAGGAGGAGGATACTGCCGCCAGGTGAGAGCCACATCCTCGACCTACCAACTTACACCCACTTTCACCCTTTCTCTCTGGTCAAACGCTCCCTCGCAATACTCAATAATCACCTCCAAACCAAATGTCCTGGCAACAGAAGGCCTTCATCATCTCAGGCAAATACTTGCATTCTGTCGAACATACTTCAGTTTTCCTTTGAGTTGGGCCCTTGCTAAGACTTGAAAGCAAGAGAGAAGGGTGAGAATGCAGTAGTGAGAAGTAACCAGAAGGAAAAGAAAGACTATGAGCAGGACCAGGAGACAGGAAAGCAGGGGCATGTGGACAAGAAAGCTCCGGCAGTCCATGGGGCTGGACCTCACTGTGAGAAGGTGAGAGGCTGCATAGACAGGTCCAGGGAGCAGGCTGTGGTGTGTTAGAACTGAAGGGGGATGTGCAGTCTGCCCTCCACACGGCAGGCAAGGAGGAGCAGGGGGGACTCAGCAGAATAACGAGGTCACTTGGTCTGCCACATGGAGGGCCTGGCCTGAGGTGCCACCTGACACGGTGGTCCGGTGCCAGGCCCACAGATGCTGGGAAACAGGAGAGGCTCCTAGGAGCCGGGTTACTCACCAGCAAGAGGGGACCCTCCGGAATGTCACAGGCCTCCAATGTAGATGAATACATGGGCAGCAAGAAGGCGGCTTGCTCACACCCGTTCCCTGCTTCCCATACTTTGATCAGTCCCCGCTCGTCCACAGTGACAACCAGCTGCAGTCGAGGGTAGGTCACCAGATTCACCAGAGCAGCAGACTGTACAGGGCTCGACCAGAGCTCCATACCCTGTGCAACAACAAAATGAAAATATCAACTCACCCAGGGCTCATTTATTTCCTAAACTCTTACTAGTTTCACTCATTCAGCCATCACCCAGGGCACACTGGGGACGTGCAGGATGTGCGGTGTGATCCCCATCCTCACAGGATGCACAGCACGACATGGGACACAACACAAAAGCAGTGTCCCCTGGACTTCCCTGGTGGCCCAGTGGGTAAGGATCTGCCTGCCAGTGCAGAGGAGATGGGTTTGATTCCTGGTCCAGGAAGATTCCACATGCCGTAGGGAAACTAAGCTCACATGCCCCAACTTCTGAAGCCTGTGCACCCTTAGAGCCTGCCTGGCAACAAGAGAAGATCATGCAGCAATGAAGACCCAGCATAGCCAAAAATTGAAAAAATAAAAAATAAAATTCATTAAAAAAAAAAAAATGTTCTACCACAAAGGACACATTTGTCTTAGAGGAGAGCAGTGGCTGAGCGTGGGTGCAGAAACTGTCTGGGGCTAGAGCCATGGCCAGGACTGAAGGTGGGGTCTGGGGTGCACACTGGGATGTCTGAAGCACTAGCAGTGGTCAACTATGGCTTAACTGAGGAAGGCTGGGCAGGGAGGCAGGACCAACACCACCCTCCACCCTGCCCTGGACTGGAGCTGTACTCAGGACCTGAGTTCCAGAGGGCTGCATACAGGAACTTCCACACAGAGCATCCCACTTGGTCCCCAGGAAGCTCAAGTTTACAGATAAGCTAATTTAGGTGCATGGATTCAAACAGTTTCTGCTGAATAACTGCAGCTGCCCTGCTCAGACCATGCTGTTCCCATCAGGGTGCCCAGAGGTGCTACCACGGGCCTGGCCTGGCCAAGGTCCATACCCTGTCATGGCCATTAGCACAGAGGAGAACAACTGGTCTGAGACGGGGTGACTCCCAGCTCCACGGTCTCTCCCTCCAGGACTCTGAAAGCTAGAAGAGTGAGGTAAAGAGCAGGCCCACGGCACATTAACAAAGGGCATCAGAGAACCCATCCTCTAGCCATCGTTTCAGAGTTTTCCAGAGCTGCGGCAAAGTTTTTTTTTTTTCCTTCCAATTTGTAGTTATTATGCTCCTTTTTGTATCAGGTGTTATCTTGTTAGCACAATCTTTTCGCAGTTATGATATCCCAGTATTCTTCCTTTCTCTTCCTTCTTCCCCTCAGGTCAACATATCAACAGCTGATTTCTGTTGCTGGAACAGCTAACAAGACCATCACTAGTAGAAACTCTGCACCGGTGACTGGCTCATGTCAAGTGGGTCTTGGAGACCACATATTACTCCCCATTGGCCAGTGGTATGGAAGTAGGCAAAGTAGCAGTGAAACTCCCCTTCTCACGTCAGAATCGAAAACAGTGACCAGGGGAAGAGAGTATGGAAACAGGCTACAGATTGCATGACTCCAATCGAATGAATGAACTTTACAAAAATAAAGTAAGATTGGAGATGTGCTCACAAGAGGGACTAAGATAGGGAAGCAGGGAGAACGGATGCAGAGTGGTCTAGCCCTGTAANGAATTATGGACAGAGGTTCGTGACATTGTATAGGAGACAGGAATCAAGACCATCCCCAAGAAAAAGAAATGCAAAAAAGCAAAATGGCTGTCTGAGGCCTTACAAATAGCTGTGAAAAGAAGAGAAGTGAAAAGCAAAGGAGAAAAGGAAAGATATACCCATTTGAACAATGCCGTTACAGCAAAGATGAAATCAAAATGGCTTATCTGTCCATCAATTTGTCTATCAGCCAGCTGCATTCAATCTGCTATACACGTCTGCCCCTGAGTTGGGTACCCCCGCCCCTAAGATTAATCTCCACTTGATCAATAAAGTCTCTTTTATTTCAATATACTATTATATATTATATGAGCTTCCCTGGTGGCTCAGATGGTAAAGCATCTACCTGCAATGTGGGAGACCCAGGTTCGATCCCTGGATTGGGAAGATCTCCTGGAGAAGGAAATGGCAACCCACTCCAGTATTCTTGCCTGGAGAATCCCACGGATGGAGGAGCATGGCAGGCTACAGCCCATGGGGTCACAAAGAGTCGGACATGACTGAGCGAGCTTCACTTCACTATTAAAGAAAAGTCTTATTCTCCAAGTAGGGAGGAGTTTCCTGATGGTAGGGGCTGTGGATTGTCTGCTCCTGTCTCCTTAACAGAAATGCAGTGAGTGCTAAAAAGGGCCACCCCTCTCTCCTTCAAGGCATACTCTCTCCTGAGAGGCCCGGTTTTTCCTTCACTCACCTCCACAGTTCCTTGGTCCTTGAAGCCTCATTCCAGATCTAGAAAAGGAGGGGAGAGAAGACAGTCATCTGTTCAGTCAGCAAGCGATCAGGGCCTAGCCTGCCCGGCCCTGTGGAGGCACAGAGCGCTGAATGAGATCCAGTGCTGGCATTCAAGAACGCTCACCCTGAGGTGACATATTCAGACAATCCAATAAAACCCGCCAAACAACGAATGAGGAAGGAAAGAATGACCAACCCAACTGGGGCCAAGAGGTTCAGAAGAAATGATGGATCAAACCCTGAGGATGAGCGGCTGTCCTCTAAGGAAATGCCTGAAGCAATTTCAGGGAGAGACATCCACCTCAGCAAAGTTTCACAAGGGTGAAAAAGATGATGAGCAGGTTGCCTTCATCAGAACACATAGAAAGGAGCTGGAGACAGGCTTAAACCAACTCTTGGAAGGGCAAAAACAGTGAGAAGTCACTAAGAATTGGAAATGGCAGAGCGACAAGCCAAACTGTGTTTCAGGAAGGTCACTAGATGCTATGAGAAGGAAGCACTGAAGAAGGCAGAGCCATAGGGCCCATAGGAAGGCTGCTGAAACGGAGTAAATTAAGGCCCTGGCTAAAGAGATGTCCCAGAGAGATCAAGGTGGCAGAACAGAACTCCTATCTGGGGAGAGTACACAGGCCCTACTCCCACAAACTGCTCTCTGCAGAAATGTCTGGAAGAGGCTCAGGTGGCTCTTGGACAGGATCAGAGTGCCATGCCTCCCTCTCGCTCAGGCCACACCTGCATCCTGGAAGCTCTTGGCCTCTCTAGCTGGGCCACCCTGGATTCAGGAGCCTACCCCATTCTCATGGAACCCACTCAGGAGCTTTTTGTGGCCCAGACCTGAGGCTCCCATCCAGATATGTGGCTTACCAGGCCCTGGTAGAAGTAACAACCATCCTGTCTGAGCCCAGGCTCCTACTTCTGCAGCCCTCACTCAGCCAAGTTCAAAATATTTCCACCCTTAAGAAGTCTTTTGGAGACTTCCCTGGTAGTCCAGGCACTAAGACAGTGTACTGCCAATGCAGGGGCCTGGGTCTGATCTCTGATCAGGGAACTAGATCCTGCATGTGGCAATGACAACTGAAGATNTCACTCAGCCAAGTTCAAAATATTTCCGCCCTTAAGAAGTCTTTTGGAGACTTCCCTGGTAGTCCAGGCACTAAGACAGTGTACTGCCAATGCAGGGGCCTGGGTCTGATCTCTGATCAGGGAACTAGATCCTGCATGCGGCAATGACAACTGAAGATTCTGTGTGTGACCACTGAGAACCAGTACAGCCAAATTTAAAAAAAAAAAAAAAAAAAAAGTTTTTTGGCTGGAAGGAATGTGAAGTTGATATTTTGCAAAGATCAAACCTGGCAAGATTATCCATTCTCCTTTTACACAGTTCCCAGTTCAAAACCCAACTGAGATCTTATTTCCCTTATACTTATAATCCCTAATAATTATAAAATGTAATGGAACCTACAAAATAGATGCTACCCATCTTTGGGCTTCCCTGGTAGCTCAGCTGGTAAAGAATCTACCTGCAATACAGGAGACCTGGGTTTGATCCCTGGGTCAGGAAGATTCCCTGGAGGAGGGAATGGCTATCCACTCTAGTATCCTTGCCTGAAGAATTCCATGGACAGAGGAGTCTGGCAGGCTACAGTCCATAGGGTCGCAGAAGAGTAGACACAACTGAGCGACTAACATTTTCAAGTCCTCTGAGAATCTCTGTTAGAACCTGACCTTCATGATGACACTGTGAGGCAGAGTTTACTGACCTCTTTTTACCTAACAGGGGAACCAGAACCTAGAGAATCTGCTACTATCAAAGGGTAAAAGGCACCTCCCTTTCTAAATCTGTTGGGGGATTACCTGGGTGACTTCAGCCAACGTGCTCACTACCTGATCCTCATTTTCCTTACTGGTGTACATGCATGCTAAGTCGCTTCAGTCGTGTCTAACTCTTTGTGACCCCATGGACCATAGCCCACTAGGCTCCTTCCTCCATGGGATTCTCCCCGCAAGAACACTGGAGTGGGTTGCCATTTCCTCCTCCAGGGGATCTTCCTGACCCAGGGATGAAACCCTCGTCCCTGACCAAGTACAGTCACTCGCACTGTTAGGCGGGATCTTTACCAGTAGTGCCACCTCAGTTCAGTTCAGTCGCTCAGTCGAGTCCGACTCTTTGCGACCCCATGAATCCCAGCACACCAGGCCTCCCTGTCCGTCACCAGCTCCCGGAGTTCACTCAGACTCATGTCCATTGAGTCAGTGATGCCATTCAGCCATCTCATCCTCTGTCATCCCCGTCTCCTCCAGCCTCCGATCCCTCCCAGCATCAGAGCCTTTTCCAATGAGTCAACTCTTCGCATGAGGTGGCCAAAGTACTGGAGTTTCAGCTTTAGCATCATTCCTTCCAAAGAAATCCCAGGGCTGATCTTCAGAATGGACTGGTTGGATCTCCTTGAAGTCCAAGGGACTCTCAAGGGTCTTCTCCAACACCACAGTTCAAAGGCATCAATTCTTCGGCATTCAGCCTTCTTCACAGTCCAATTCTCACATCCATATATGACCACAGGAAAAACCATAGCCTTGACTAGACGGACCTTAGTCGGCAAAATAATGTCTCTGCTTTTGAATATACTATCTAGGTTGGTCATAACTTTTCTTCCAAGGAGCAAGCATCTTTTAATTTCATGGCTGCAGCCACCATCTGCAGTGATTTTAGAGCCCAAAAAAGACGCCCTAATACCTTACGGGTACAACTAGGAATAACAACCCAGGATTTTACTCTACACATTTAAACTATAGTTACACAAAGCAAGTAAAGGTCTGTTTACCTTTTGTAAAGTGATACAATAATGTATTTTTTAAAGTGAAGAAATTCTTTCACTCAACAGACATTTACTGATGACCCTAAATATCAAGGGGGTTGAGATGGTTGAATGGGATCACTGATTCCATGGACATGAATTTAGGCAAACTCTGGGAGATGGTAAGCAACAGAGAGGCCTGGCATGTTGCAGTCCATGGGGGTCACAAAGAGTGGGACACGACTTGACCTGACTGAACAACAATTAAATATCAAGCCATATACTGAGTGTATACACACAATGATTATACAGTGATTTTATACATAGTGATGCAAGAAACAAATTCCCCACTCTTAGAGTCTAGTGGGGGTGGGGGGTGAAGAGCAGATATTTAACAAATACACAACACTCTATGCTCATTTGGTTACAGCTGTGCTGAGGGAGCGCACAGAGGAGGAAGTGCTCACAACACCTGTAACATGCACAGAAGCACAGACGAGACGACCACATTCAACAGGCACTTAGGGAGCACAGCGAGTATGGGCGTTCGACTGGCTGAGAAGGGGTAGCCCGAGCCTGCAGGAGGNCAGTGTTCTTGCCTGGAGAATCCCAGGGACGGGGGAGCCTGGTGGGCTGCCATCTGTGGGGTCACACAGAGTCGGACATGACTGAAGTGACTTAGCAGCATATTGCTATTTAAAAACTATCAATAGCAAATATACTTTGTTTTAATGAAGGGTGATTTCAAAATAGTATATTAAAATTGTACAGTTGATAAGCATAATTGAAAATTTAGCCCATAGTCATACTTGGATCAACTAGTTATCCTGAAATTGCTAATTGTATACTTGACCCTGAAGGAAAGTTCCCAGGCGTGTATATTATTATACTGAAATTTAAAAAACGTGATGATACAGAATAGGAAAGCATTAAAAGACCAGTTTTTGAAAAGTTCAAACTAATTTGGGAGTAGTACTGAAGCAGTTAGCTTTTAAGATGGTGGTAGAAAGGAAAGATTTTTTTCCAAGAGCCTCGGAGTATTCAGTCTCATTTCAGAGCCACTCTATAAAATGCTGGATGCAATGGTTAGCTGTCATATTATAACACAGGATTTGGTAAATGTAGCTGATTCACATATGAAGTTTGGTTTTCCTGACCTAACCATGATACCAAACATGATCTGATCTTTACAAGGTACTGGGCATTGTTAGTGTATAGTATTAACAGTAATTTCAAGCATACAAACAAATCAGAGTTTTAATATCCAAATGAAGACTGATCCTTTAAGTTTTGTTACCTAGTTAAGACTTCTACATTTAGTTCAATGATTTGCCAGTGTTTGAGTTTTTCATCTTCTCTTTTAAAATTGCCTTTAAAGTATCTGCCTGCAATGCGGGAGACCTGGGTTTGATCCTTGGGTTGGGAAGATCCCCTGGAGAAGGAAATGGCAACCCACTCCAGTATTCTTGCCTGGAGAATCCCATAGACAGAGGAGCCTGCTGGGCTACAGTCCACGGGGTCGCAAAGAGTTAGACACGACTGAGTGGCTTAACTCTTCTAACTTTTAATGCCTCAGTAATATTCCTTTCGGTATACTGAAGTTGTGACATTTTATTCTCTGAGGGTAATCTTCAGAAAGAACTAGACATCATTTGGAACCTCATTGGATAAATAAAGTGGACAATCAGATTGCTTGGGAATTTAAAGAATAATGTGTTACTTGAAAGTAATATGGTGCATTGTGTTGTGGCCTATAAGAAACTGGCTCCAAAAGCAGCTTTCAAGAAAGCTTATTCATTGGAATAAATGTACACCTTTCAAAGTGACTCCTTTAAAGGAAATTCATTTGATGTATAAGTTCAGGTTCGTGTATTTTAAAATTCACTACCTTTATCTCATAGTTATATCTTGTGTAATAACTTGGGGAAACTCCAAAGCTAAACCATGAAGATTAGATTACTTTGCCAGTCACCAAAAAACCATGCCTATGCAGGTAACTGAGTAGCAGGGATACTGAGAGGATGACACCAGTGGGAGCAGGCAGAATCTGCGGAGACAGTCCCAGAGTTATAATTATAGACTTCTAATGGCAGGAGAGAATTATCCTGAAAATGTCAGGGTCTTCCTGTGTGTTCCTTTGGGCTCAACAAATTTGAAGAGGGAATTGAGAGCCAAATTGCTTAGGATACATACTTATTTATATATACACCCAATTTTAAATAGAAATTTTATATTTTTCTAATTATAAATACTCAAAATAATTAAAAATACAGATGAGAAAGAAGCTTTTTCCAATCACACCTATCGGAGAAGTCCTCACTGACCTTGGGTTAAGATCCTTTCTTCTATGTATTGTTTTGTAAGATAGAGATCATACTGAACATACAATTTTCAATACTGATTTTTGTTTACTTATGACTTTCTTAATAAAAATAATTTGTGAACAACATATTTAATGGCAGTTTTTTGTTATCCAGCTGCTTATGGTTCATAAAGTGTACTAGGAATGTGTGCTCAGTTGCTCAGTCGTGTCCAACTCTTGGCAGCCCCATAGACTACAGCCCACCAGGCTCCTCTGTCCATGAGAATTCTTCAGGCAAGAATACCAAAGTGGGTTCCCATGCCCTCCTCCAGGGGATCTTCCCAACCCAGGGATCAAACCCACATCTCCCACATTGCTGGCGGATTCTTTACTGTCTGTGCCACCAGAGAAGCCCAACGTTTACTATAAAGCTCTGTAAAGTTTATTATGAAAAAAAGTTTAGAAGAAATAATGAGCACGTACAGTTTCTTCCCTATTCTTGGTGTGAAAAGTATCAGAAAAAAATGTGAAGCAGAGAACCATAAGGCATTTGATGGGATCATGCTTTCTTAGTTCTGTGGGCTCTATTTATTTGAAAATGTTTTCCTTGCTAATATGCAGCCACAGTCACTTTCCTAGTCTCAGAACTAAGAAAAAAAAAATGACTACTTCTTTCTCTTGCTGAAGGTGGTTGGAGGTAAAGTGAAGAAGCCCGGCAAACGTGGTCGAAAGCCAGCCAAAATTGACTTGAAGGCAAAACTCGAGAGGAGCCGGCAGAGTGCAAGAGAATGCCGGGCCAGGAAAAAACTGCGGTATCAGTATTTGGAAGAATTGGTATCCAGCCGGGAAAGAGCCATTTGTGCTCTTAGAGAGGAACTGGAAATGGTAAGAAAGCCTGTCAGTAAATGTATGAAACAATCAACTTAAATTGTATTAAAACCTGAAGATACATGTTTTCAGCTATCCAGTTGACGAGCATGAGAGAGAATATTTATTAGCTAGAACATAGGGAAATACTCATTTTTCATATGTTCCTGGTGGGAGTGGAAAGTGACTATTTCACTAAGGGGTTATTTATGATATGAGACAAAAAGAATAACCCAGATGCTCAACAGTCAGGGATTGGTTAAATAAATTATAGTACATTCATATATTGGACTACTTTGCAGCCCATGAAAATCACAGTGCACATATGTGTGTACTGATATGGAAAGACACAATATATTGCTAAGTGGAAAAAGCAGTATAACAATATGTAACAATATGCATTGTACGATACTGTTAGGCCTGCTTTTATTCATTCATTCAGATTTCAAGAGAATAGAAACCTCGCTAGTACTGTAAGCTCAGGGGAGGAGGTGATAGGTTGGAAAAGAGAGAGATAATACTAACATGATCGTTAACATGGGGACAGGCTGCCCCAGCTTTTTAGAAGGTCAAGTTGGGGCATGGAGAGAGTCCAGATGCACACTATTCAGGAGACTTTTTTTTTTTAATATGCTGAATTTAACTTATAAATTATTTTTTACCTCCTGCAGTGTAAGCCACTGGAGGACATATCTTTGGATTGATTAATCTTTTATACCCCCAAAGTCTATAGTATACACTTTGGTATAAAGTAGATATTTAGTGAATATTTATGAACTAGAGAAAGGAAATTACAAAGTTACTTTAGGAGTGGAAATAATAATGTGACAGTCAGCAAAAGGAGATGAATTTTGATGCGTGGCACTCTACTGCTGCTGCTGCTGCTAAGTCACTTCAGTCGTGTCCGACTCTGTGTGACCCTGTAGACGGCAGCCCACCAGGCTCCCCGGTCCCTGGGATTCTCCAGGCAAGAACAGTGGAGTGTGTTGCCATTTCCTTCTCCAATGCATGCAAGTGAAAAGTGAAAGTGAAGTCACTCAGTGGTGTCCGACTCTTCATGACCCCATGGACTGCAGCCTACCAGGCTCCCCCATCCCTGGGATTCTCCAGGCAAGAGTACTGGAGTGGGATGCCATTGCCTTCTCCGGTGGCACTCCACGGGGAGGTGGTATTTTAGCCAGAGGGGCCTTTACATCTGAGCAGTACTCCAGTGCATCACAGGGAGACTCTGGTCGTTTTTCACCCTCCTTTCTGAAGATAGCAGGCCTCATCCATGTTGTAGATTGTGAATAGGAATGCAGTAGAAGGTGGGGTTCCCAGCAGCCAGTTTTACCTCTAGTTATGGGAGTTGTTCTGTCTAGGATTTTCTACCTGACTAGTAGAATTTTACTCAATTATATTTTACATATTTCAGTACAAGCAGTGGTGCATGGCAATGGACCAAGGTAAAATCCCTTCTGAAATAAAGGCCCTACTCACTGGAGAAGAGCAGAGCAAATCTCAGCAGAACTCAAGCAGGCACATGAAAACTGGGAAGACAGACGCTAACAGCAACTCCTGTGAGTACGGTACACGGGAGAGTTTATCTTCAGAGGAGTGACTCAAAGTAGGCTTTCTGTTGACCACTTCCCTTGCTATGTGTTTTCAAATAAAATAAAATGGCGATGTCATTTGTAATACACTGGTAACCAAGTGAAATGGCATTATATTCTAAATATTGTAGTGTGTTATACATGGGGTCTATAAAGAGCAGCTGATAAATTCATGGCAATTTTAAAAAGAGTTAGTCGATAAATGAGAGTGTACCATTCTAGTAGTTGTCATTATTATTATTATTATTGGCCTCACTGCACAGTTTGTGGGATCATAGTTCCCCAATCAGAGATTGAACCCAAGCCCACAGCAGTGAAAATGCCATTTGAACCACTGGACCACCAGGGAATCCCTTAGTTATTGTTAATAGTAACAATACCTTTTATTTTGATTTTGATTTACAAAGTACTTTCACTTATATTTATCTTAATTATTTCCTCCAATCACTGTGTTAAGTATCTGCTAAGTCACTTCAGTCGTGTCCAACTCTGTGCGACCCCATAGATTGTAGCCCACCAGGCTTCCCCGTCCCTGGGATTCTCCTGGCAAGAACACTGGAGTGTGTTGCCATTTCCTTCTCCAGTGCATGAAAGTGAAAAGGAAAGTGAAGTCGCTCAGTTGTGTCCGACCCTCAGCGACCCCGTGGACTGCAGCCTTCCAGGCTCCTCTGTCCATGGGATTTTCCAGGCAAGAGTACTGGAGTGGGTGCCATTGCCTTGTCTGGTGTTAAGTATAACTGTACTTTTTATTTTATAGATAAAGAAATAGTACAGGAGCTTAGTAAGGTGCCCAGGGTCACACAGCTATAGTGGTAGAATCTGTCCTCACCTAGCTCAGGCTCTCTATTTCAGTAGCCCATCACCATAAAGATTTTTTTTTGTTGTTAGTTAGAAATTNTGTCTGGTGTTAAGTATAACTGTACTTTTTATTTTATAGATAAAGAAATAGTACAGGAGCTTAGTAAGGTGCCCAGGGTCACACAGCTATAGTGGTAGAATCTGTCCTCACCTAGCTCAGGCTCTCTATTTCAGTAGCCCATCACCATAAAGATTTTTTTTTGTTGTTAGTTAGAAATTCACATAACATAAAATTAATCATTCTAAAGTAACAGTTGAGAGGCATTTGGGATTTTCACAGTGTTGTATCACAACCCCACCTCTGTCTATTTAGAAAACATTGTATCACCCCAAAAGAAAACTCTGAACTCATTAGTGGTTACTTGCTATTACCCTCCCTCCAGGTCCTGGTAACCATGAATCTGCCTTCTATCTCTGTGGATTTACCTGTTCTTGGATATTCTGTATAAATGGACTCATACAGTGTATGACTTTTTTGTGTCTAGCCTCTTGAATGACCTAGTATAATGTCTTCAAGGTTCATCCACTTTGTAACATGTATCAGCATCTCATTCCATTTTATGACTGCATAATACTCTCTTACACATGTATACCACAGTTTATCCATTTATCCATTGATGGGTATTTGTTTCTACCTTTGGCTGTTGCAAACAGTGATACTATAAACGTGTGTATAAATATACATTTGAGTGCCTGTTTTCAATTGTTTTGGGTGTATAACAGAGTGGAATTGCCAGGTCATATGGTAATTCTGTAGGGGCTTCCCTGGTGGCTCAGAGGTTAAAGTGTCTGCCTCCAATACAGGAGACCGGGGTTCGATCCCTGTGTCGGGAAGATCCCCTGGAGAAGGAAATGGCAACCCACTCCAGTATTCTTGCCTNTCTCATCTTCGGTCGTCCCCTTCTCCTCCTGCTCCCAATCCCTCCCAGCATCAGAGTCTTTTCCAATGAGGTCATGACCATATCAAAGAGCAGAGTTAGTGTAAGGTGAGGGTCATGATCTAGCTCAGTGCCAGATCAGTTAGGGTCACAGTCAGGATGAGGGTAAGATCAGGGACAGATTGATGAAGATCAGAAATTGGATGAGTGTCCAGTTCAAGGTAAAATTCTGTCAGGTTAAGGGTTAAGATAAGAAAAAGGTCAGGGTCATGTCATTGGAATCAGGTTCAAGGACAAGATCAGTGTGAGGGAAATTTTAGATCCAGGGTTAGGTTCAAGATCCAGTTCAAGTTTGAGATCAGTGTGAGAGTCAAGATCAAATTGTGCCTCCATTGCAGAGGGTCAGTAAGAGAATGAATGTCAGGGTAAGAAAGGTGGTATTTTGGGGATGAAAGTAAAAGTTGGGTTCAGGTTGACAGTGCATGTCCAGTTCTGAGTAGGATTCAGGGTCAAGTTGAGTGTGAGGTGGTGTTCAGAATTAGAATCAGTGTTGGATTCAGGGTCAAGATCAATGTGAGAATAATGTCAGTGTCAGGGTGAGCATGACATTATGAAAATCAAGGTCAATTAAAAGTCAAGGTGGGGTTCCATTTCTACTCCTGCTGGCAGGAATTAAGTTCTCCTCCAACTCTCCCTCCCCTCCTCTGGTTACATTGGCCCAATCTGCATAATCCAGGACACTCTTTACATCTCATTCCTTTAATTGCATTTGCAAAATCCCTTCTGTGTGTAAAACAGCATATTCATAGCTTAGAACATGGGCATTTTTAGGGGGACATTAGTCTGCTTACCACAGGGTCAGAGTTTGGCTTATAGTCAAAATCAGGCTTAAGTTTCAATGTGAGGATAAGTGAAGATAGACGTGATGATCAGGCTGAGGATCAGAGTCATCATCATCATGAAGGGCTAGGTCACCCTGAAGTTCAATTTCAGGGTTAAGGTCTAGGTCAAGTTCAAGGTCATCATGGGATTAGGGTGTGATGTCAGACAAGTGTGAGTCCATGGCAAGATGAGTGTCAGAACCAGAGTCATGATCAGGTTTGAGGTGCAGACTAGTTTCAGTTTCAGCTTGAGTATAGTGGCTCAGACAGTAAAGTATCTGCCTGCAATGCAGGAGACCCAAGTTCAGTCCCAGGGTCAACATGAGAAACAAACATAAATATCAATTAGACAGTCATGGTTAAGGTGAAAATGAGAGCCAAGTTCAAGGACAAGGTTAAGTTCTAGGTCAAATGAGGTCAGAGTTTGGATGAAGGTCAGTCAATGCTAAGATCAAAGCCAGGCCAGTGGCCAGGCAGGTGGTGGGGTGGGGAAGGGGCTGCTAAAGAACTGAGTGAAGGTGAGAGTGAGGGTATGTGCCAGGGTCAGAGTAATAGGGTCAGGTTAAATATAAGGCTCAAGGTCAAAGCTAAGGTCTGTGTTTGGGGGGGGGGGGTAAGGTTTATAGAAGCTTTGTGAGCAGAACTGGCTGAGTGCCAGTGATCAGGGTTTGGGTCCAGACCCACATTCATATGGAGGTGAGAGATACCAGAAATTGAGCTAGACTGAAGCTTAGTCTTCAGATGTGGCTGGACTAACAGGCAGAGGCCAGATCCTTCAAATATCTTTAAAGTCACATGAGACACTTAAACTTATCCCTGCAAGCAACAACTGAGTTTACTGTGCTTTACCCTCAAAGAGCCTAGAGGGCAGTCATGGTGGCAGTCAGTCACCTCTATAACCTCAGTGCTTGTAGAAGTTTATACATATGAGCACAAAATATATATTTTGAATAAAATGTTGTAAGTTTCTCACTTGTCTGTTATTTTTAAAAATTTTTTATTTTTTTCCATCTCAGGTGTACATGAGTTCCCAATCTTGAACCACTCCCCCCCCCATCTCCCACCCCGTATCAACTCTCTGGATCATCCCCATGCACCAGTCCCAAGCATCCTGTATCCTGTATTGAATATAGACTGACGATTTGTTTCTTACATGATAGTATACATGTTTCAGTGCCATTCTCCCAAATCTTCCCACCCTCTCCCTCTCCCTCAAAGTCCAAAAGTCCATTCTATGCATCTGTGTCTCTTTTGCTGTCTCGCATACAGGGTTATCATTACCATGTTTCTAGATTCCATATATATGAGTTAGTATACTGTATTGGTGCTTTTCTTTCTGGCTTACTTCACTCTGTATAATTGGCTCCAGTTTCATCCATCTCATTAGAACTGATTCAAATGTATTCTTTTTAATGGCTGAGTAACACTCCATCGTGTATATGTACCACAGCTTTCTTATCCATTCATCTGTTGGTGGACAATTTGTCTGTTTTTAATCTATCCATGAACAAATAGCATACTGTCTTTACTATAGCCCTGATTATGGCTTGGTATATATCTGATACAATAAATCCTTTCACTGCTTTTCTCCTTTTCTTCTGCTTCTCTCTCCTCTTAACCTTTGCATTTCCACATATATATTTTAGAGTTGGCTTACCNTTGGTGGACAATTTGTCTGTTTTTAATCTATCCATGAACAAATAGCATACTGTCTTTACTATAGCCCTGATTATGGCTTGGTATATATCTGATACAATAAATCCTTTCACTGCTTTTCTCCTTTTCTTCTGCTTCTCTCTCCTCTTAACCTTTGCATTTCCACATATATATTTTAGAGTTGGCTTACCAAATTATTAAATAAAGACAAAAGCAAGTTCGGATTTTTTTGGTATTTACTGAATTAACAAATGAATTCCAGGAATGTCTGTCTTATTTGCAAGATATCTCTGAGTGAAGAGGAGGTTCATGTGGTCCCAGCCTATCCTTATCCTGAGGGTGATGCTGGTGAACGAGTTTAAGGTGTGGAGGGTCACTATGGGGTCCCCCACTTGAAGCCATCCCTGGCCCTTGACTTCTGCCACCTCACCTCTAAATGGGAGCTCTGTTACATGAAGAACCTAGGAAGCCCCTAAGACTAAAGTAGCCATGAATGGGGGCACTTTCCAAGTGACCAGAGAGAAACAAGGGTCAAGAGATGATGCCACCTCGGCCACTTCTCTCTATATGAACTACGGAAGAGGGGCGTACGTCACACAGAACTACTCAGGGTTTTTATAATAAATCTCAAAATTGAACTAGTGTTTAATGTCTGAGAACAAAATCAAACCAAACTTTCCTTCTCACTTGGGTTTCCAACATGAGGACACGGTCAACTCAGTGCTCCCTTAGATAGTTCCACTGGGACAATCCCTGACCGGTGGAATCGCTGATGATGGCAGGCACAGAAGTGGAACTCACCGCCCCCTTCAGATGGATCCCTCAGCAGCACACAGGTGGGAGGCCGACAGCACTGGTAGAGGGCGCCCTCTGCTGGGGCTGGATGGCCTCATCGTCTGGCCAGGACCAGGGCCACTGTGGTCTAAATAGGCTTGAGCAGAGGAGAGTGGCTTGGGTTTTCCTTGGGAGGGGCGGGAATTTGGGGGGACAAGCCAACCGGGCCAGGCCCTGCATCTCAGCCCTCCGGGATGAAAGGCCGAATCAGCTCCGGGTTCAACAGTGACTCCTCAAGAGGCCGGTCCACGTGGAAGTCATGGACGTGGGGGGGTCCTGCGTGGGCCTTGGGGGCAGGTCCCCCAGGGCGCTGGGGGATTGGCAGCTCCGAGGGGTGGACAGGCAGGGGAGCTGTGAAGAAGTAGTGGTGCAGGAGGGCCTGAGGGGAGCGAGCAAGAGATAGCAAAAGGAAATCAGTCACTGCAGCCTTCCAGGTTCAGCTCACTTCCCTCTGGGGGTGCAGCGGGGGATGTGAATACCCTGGAATACCCCGGAAGAAATTTTCTCATTCACGCATTCTCTATTCAAGATGATCCCAACAGCTCTGAGTGTTCACCGTTTCAGCACTACTCCAAAGACAGGAGATGTAGCAGTGAACTGAACAAAGAGCTCCACCTTCAAGTCTTCCATATAGTCAGGGGTTGGACACGACTGAGCGAATAAGCACAGCACATCACAGGGGGTGATAGACAAGATAACGTAAGATAAACAGGGCATCAGATGATTGGTGCTGTGTGAAAGGGAAAGTCAGAGCGTGGACAAGGAAAACGAGGGCAGCTAGCTGCAGGCCTGAAGAATGGAAGGGGTAGGCCCCAAGAGGTAGCACTTGAGCAGAGATCTGAAAGCTGAATGAGTGAGGCTCTGGGACAGGAGTGCACAGACCTTAGGACCTGGAGGAGGCCTGAGGTCCCAGGGAGTGAGCAAGGGGAAGGGAGCTGCAGGGTCACAGACATGACGGCCCCACGTGTGTGATGCCTGTGGGCCACTAGGCCCTGGGCTTCTCAGCTGAGGAGAGAGCCCTGCAGGGGAAGATGTGACAGCCTGCCTGGACAAGATCCCTCTCTTTGCTGGGTGGAGGAGAGACTGAATGGGCAGGAGGAGAAGCAGACTCTGGGAGGCAATTGGGGACTTGCGGGGAGGCAGGAGGTGCTCAGACTGGAGGCAGCAGTTGGGGGCTGAGAAGTGGTCGGTTGGCTTTGTGCATGTGTGCTAAGTCGCTTCAGTCATGTCCAACTCCTTGCCCGCCAGGCTCCTCTGTCCTTAGGATTTCCCAAGCAAGAATACTGGAGTGAGGTACCATTCCCTTCTCCAGAGGATCTTCCTGACCCAGGGGTCGAACCTGTATCTTTTTTTTTTTTTAATGTCTCCTGCACTGGCAGGCAAATTCTTTATCACTAGTGCTACCTGGGAAGCCTTGGTTGGCTTCAATACATCCTAAAGGCATTGCTGACATTGGAACTCACAGGGAGTGTATGTAAACACACATTGCTTGTTCCAAGGGCAGGGAGGTAAGGCTGCTGTGAGGCCAGATGGACAGGTACACGTGACAGAGGCCTGACACCATAAGCCATCAGCCCATGGTTCTCCCCTCCTCCCTCGCCTGCAGCTACAACCTACCCCTTCTAGGTCCTCCTCTCCAGGCCTCTGCTTATCATTTCTCTTGGGATAATAGACCCCGCCCCTGCCCTTCTCCAGAAGACCTGCATGACCCCAGGGTCAGTCCCAACATTCCTCCCCTTGATGCCCACAGACTGGCTGCCCTGCCCACCACAGGGTGGAAAGCCCGGAGGAACAGGTCACATCTGTTCACTCGGCATCAGGACCCAAGACAATGCTGGGCGCATGCCAGATACTAGTCAATTCTTCTTGAACCAATGAAGGGATGAAGGAGCGAGCTGCGCTCTTCAGCAAGGTGGGCATGCCCTTTTAATATGGCCACTCCTAGCCACCTGCTGCCTCTCCAGGGTCTGCTCAGGAGAGGCACACCTTCTCCACGGCCTCTGTCTCCAGGGGTGCTGTTCCCAGCCCATCACAGGTTCTGAGGACCTCAACCTGCAAGGTCACAGGGGCATGAACAAGGAGGGTTAGGGCAATGGGTGTCTCCCTACCTGGGAGGCAGAGATGCGCTGTTGTGGTGGGTAGAGGAGGAACCGCCCTAGCAGGTCCAAGGCCTGGGGAGAGGCGTCGGGCAGCACCTCCTCCAGGGGCACGGGCGCCTGCTCCTTGAAGGAGATCTTGTTGTAGTCAGGCAGCTCAGTGATCTCCTGGAGGAGAAGGGGGCTCATCAGGGCTGGCGCCCACCCCATCAGCCCCCTCAGGAATCAGTTCTTGCTTCCTGTCACCCACCTGCTGCCACTCACTCACAGAGCCCCCACCCACATGCCCCTGCTCGCACCACATCACTCATGACATCATGCGCTCACAGCACGATGTGAGTGAACATGTGCACATCTAAGGCGCCTGCTGCCCAGCTTGGTAAGGGCTGCGTGTGTGCTGGGGATTAGCAGGAAGGGCTCTGGGCTGGACCCTGGTCCTTCCTCCTCCAGCAGATCAGGGATGGAGGAGATCCCATGCTGGGCCAGGACCAGGTCTGAGAGCGTCTAGGAGGTGTGGGGGCCATGAGGCAGAAGACAGAAGATGCAGGGCAGGCGAGTTACAAGCTGCTGGGGGAAGAAAAGACACCCACCCCCACCCCTCCAAATGGCAGGCCCCTGCAAACCGGCCAGACTTGAGGACTGGGGGTGCCCAAGATTCGAAGCACACAGCAAAGCTGTTCGATGTCATTCTCTCCTGGGAAAAGGGGGGATCCGTTCAACAGCTCCCCCAGGATGCAGCCCACGGCCCTGCAGGTACAGAAGCCAAACATCTCAGAGATCTCACACCAGGGACACAGGTTTCCCCACACCAGCACCCACACCTCCCCCTGCAGTCAAGACACCGACAAAGTAGCCTACAGATCCCCAGTTTCACACAGTCCAAAGCTTCAAGTCTAGAATATGGAGCACAGTCCCTTCTCTAAATAGGTCTCAGGCCTCAACTCTGAAATACACATCAACAGAATAGTTTCAGGAACTTCTCAGAAACTCATACTCTGGGACACACAGCCACCCCCTCCCATTCTGGGGCAGACCACCAAAATAGCCCGCAGACCTCCAACTCTAGGAAGTGAAAGTCGCTCAGTCGCGTCTGATTCTTTGCTATTCCAAGGATTGTAGCCTGTCAGGCTCCTCTGTCCATGGAATTCTCCAGGCAAGGATACTGAAGTGGGTAGCCTTTCCCTTCTCCAGGGGATCTTCCCAACCCAGGGATCGAACCCAAGTCTCCTGCACTGCAGCAGGATTCTTTACCATCTAAGTCACCAGGGAAGCCCAAGAATACTGGAATGGGTAGCCTATCCCTTCTCCAGCGGATCTTCCTGACCCAGGAATCAAACTAGGGTCTCCTGCATTGCAGGCAGATTCTTTACCAACTGAGCTACCAGGTAAGTCAGTCATGTCCGACTCCACGATGCTATGGCCTGTAGCCCACAAGGCTCCTATGTTCATGGAATTGTCCAGGCAAGGATACTAGAGTGAGCTGCCATGCATCCAACTCCAAATAAAGGTTCAGGGCCTTCATACCCAGGAACCCAGGCCTCTGCATAACTCAGGGACCTTACATCCTGGGTTGTCACCCCCTGTATACCGGCTTAGACGCCCCATGCCTCGGACCACCTTCCCAACCTCAGCGCGGGAGCTTCCTACAGGGATAATCACTCCAATCCCACTTGACCCTTCCCAGCTCAAAACTGTCACAGGGAGGATCACTGATTCCAAACTCCTCAGAGATACTCTAACCAGAGGAGACACTCCCAAGGCAAACCAGAGCTCACAGCAGGGAAAACCCCCAAATGGCTTAGAGACCTCAATGTCCAGGAGGAGAGGTGATTCAGCCACCCACATTCCCCCTTGTCTAGCCCATAGGAGTCTCACCAGAGGTCGACACCCTGATCGTACTGGCGGGCACCATACAGGAGCTCAGGGGCTCGGTACCACCTATGACAGGAGGGCAAGGGGTCACAGGTAGGTCACTGGGCAGGAAGCTACCCTGGAAGGTCATCCTGACCCCCATACCAGCCCCAGTAGAACCTGTTTGAATAGAACATCTCTGTCCAAAATCATCTCTTCCCCAGAAGGAAGGCTGGGGGCCTATCCTTTGCCATATCCTGCCCTGGAACTGGTCCTCCCTACCTGGTGGCCACCTGGTGCGTGTAGAGGCGGTTGCCATCTGGGGAAAAGACCCGGGCCAGGCCAAAGTCTGCTATCTTGAGCTGGCCTGAGGCACTGATAAGCAGGTTGGCTGGTTTCAGGTCCTGAGGGCACCAAAAGCAGCATCAGTTCCTCTAGAACCCCCAGTGGGCCTCGGGACAGGAGGGCTTGGCAGGCTGGGCACCCGGGTGAGCTCAGGACTCGGTCTCCTCCAGGGCCGCAACTCCGGTCACTTGTCCCCAGGCCCTGCCCGTTCTGTCCCCTCCCAAGCCATGCCCTTTATCAAGGGCTGGCCTACTTCCAGCCCAGCCATCCACAGGCCCACCCNAGCATCTGCCCGCAATGCGGGAGACCTGGCTGGGTTCGAACCCTGGGTCGGGAAGATCCCCTGGAGAAGGCAATGGCAGCCCACTCCAGTATTCTTGCCTGGAGAATCCCATGGACGGAGGAGCCTGGTGGGCTACAGTCCACGGGGTCGCAAAGAGTCGGACACAACTAAGCGACTTCACTTTCACTTTGACTTCACTTTCAGAAACAGCATAGATATCCACTGATAGGAGACTGTCTAAATTGTGATACACGCATCAATTACGCTACCTTAAAAATGAACCAGGATGCTTTTCTATGTACACTAACGGGAAGATTTCGAAGATGTATTGTTAAGTCATAGGGACAAGACGAAGAACAAAGTATATAGGTGCCACTAGCTGTGTAAAAAGAAAAGAATATAAATAATGCTTGTTCATGTATTACAAGGTGTCTGGAAAATACTCAAGATTTCATGATTGTGCTTACCTGGTGAAGGGACCAGAAGGATTGGGGACAAGGTAGCAGGCAGTCTTTTCACTGGGCCTCTTTGGATTTTTTGAAATGTGAACCGTATAATTTTTTAATTCTTCAAAAAATAAATATTTTTCTGACTCAGAAATTGTACTCTGCTTTAACAGTTTCAGAAGGTCTTGATGTCCATATAGATATATTCACCCTGTTTAATGATGACAGAGGCCAGAAAATAATAAGTCAAATATCCCATGGAAGAATGGTGAATAAGTTATGAGAGTGCCTTAGAATGGAATGCTTTACAGCTATTACAGATGGTGTGGGTAAATACAACAGTGGAATGGGAAAGGATGATCTTCAAAAAATGGTACTGGGCCACTTGGAAAGTCATATGAGGAAGAAATGTCTGTTGAAGCAGATCTCAAATTATACACAAAAATTGATTCCAGGTGGATTGCAGACCTACATATAAAAGATAAACAATAATGCTCTTAGAAGAAAACATGATATTGTAATGACTTTGGGTTCAGTTCAGTTCAGTTGCTCAATTGTGTCTGATTCTTTGCGACCCCATGAATCACAGCATGCCAGGCCTCCCTGTCCATCACCAGCTCCTGGAGTTCACTCAAACTCATGTCCATCGAGCCAGCCGGTGGTGCTATCCAGTCATCTCATTCTCGGTCGTCCCCTTCTCCTCCTGCCCCCAATCCCTCCCAGCATCAAAGTCTTTTCCAATGAGTCAACTCTTTGCATGAGGTGGAGTTTCAGCTTCAGCATCATTCCTTCCAAAGAACACCCAGGACTGATCTCCTTTAGAATAGACGGGTTGGATCTCCTTGCAGTTCAAGGGACTCTCAAGAGTCTTCTCCAACAACCACAGTTCAAAAGCATCAATTCCTCAGTGCTCAGCTTTCTTCACAGTCCAACTCACATCCATACATGACCACTAGAAAAACCATAGCCTTGACTAGACAGACCTTTGTTGGCAAAGTAATGTCTCTGCTTTTGAATATGCTATCTAGGTTGGTCATACCTTTTCTTCCAAGGAGTAAGCGTCTTTTAATTTCATGGTTGCAATCACCATCTGCAGTGAATTTGGAACCCCCCAAAATAAAGTCTGACACTTTCCACTGTTTCCCCATCTATTTACCACGAAGTGGTGGGACCAGATGCCATGATCTTAGTTTTCTGAATGTTGAGCTTTAAGCCAACTTTTTCACTCTCTTCTTTCACTTTCATCAAGAGTCTTTTTAGTTAGGATTTTCTGAATGAGGTTACAGAAAATGTTAAAAGACAAATAAAAATGAAAAGTTGAACTTTGTCAATAGTAAGAACATCGGTTTATCATAAGAAACTACATTTAGAGAGTGAAGAACAAAGCCACAAAAAGGAGAAGATATCGTAACACATGTATCTGACAAAGAATTCATATCCAGAACTTATTAAGAACTCTTGCAAAATCATAAGAAGAAAACTTCCAGGAAAATGGACAAAATATAGGATAGACACTTCACATAAGGAGATACACAAATGGCCCATAAACATTTGAAAAGTTCCGTGCTAATTCCACTAGTCATCAGGAAATTTTAAGTCAAAACCATAATATAATAATCGCCAGAATATTATTCCACTCCTAGGAATTTAATTTGGTAGAAATGTGTATACATAGATTTTTTTTTTTGAGGAGGACATGGCAACTCATTCCAGTATTCTTGCCTGGAGAATCTCATGGACAGAGGAGCCTGGCAGGCTACAGTCCACAGGGTGGCACAGAGTCGGACATGACTGAAGTGACTTACCACTCATGCACAAATTTTTTTAACACCAGAAACACAGAAGAATGCTGATAACAGCCCTCTTTTTAATAGCTCAAGCCTGAAAACAACCACAGTCTATAGTAGAATAAATAAACTGCAGGATTTTTCACCTAACGGAGTGCTACATAGTACCGAGAATAAACAAAACATTATTATTTGCAACAACATGGATGAATCTCAAGCACAATGTTCAAACAAACTAGACACAAAATAATGTGAAACGGTACAGCTGCTATGGAGGAAAGTATGGCAGCTCCTGAAAAATTAAAAATAGAATTACTATGTGATCCAGCAATTCTACTTCTGAATATATATCAAAAGAATTAACAGCAAGACCTTGAAAAAATATTCCCACTTCCATATTCATAATAGCACTGTTCACAATAGGCAAGAGGAATAAGCAACCCAAGTGTCCAGAGAGAGATAAATGGATAAACAAAATATAATATATACATACAATGGAATACTACTCTTTTTTTTTTTTTTTTAAACTCAATGGCGTGGTATGTGGGATCTTAGTTCACTGACCAAGGATGGTACCTGTGCCCCTAGCTTTGCAAAAACTGAGTCCTAACCACTGGACTACCAAGGAAGTCCTGGAATACTATTTGTTCTTAAAAAGGAAGAAAATTCTGCCACATGATACAATGTGAGTGAACCTTGAGGACATTATGCTAAGTGAAATAAGCTGGTCACAAAAACAAAAATACTGTATGATTCCGCTTATATGAAGTATGTAGAGAATTAGAATTCATATCAACAGAGAATAGACTGATGGTTGCTGGGGCATGGGTGGAGGAGGAATGGGGCGCTGTTGTTTGATGGGCAAAGAGTTTGTTTTCCCACATGAAAACTTCTGGATATTGGTTTCACAGTACTGTAAACATGCTTAACACTGAACCGTACAGTTAGAAATTGTTCAGATAGTAAACTGTTTAAATTGTAAACTTTATATGTTATTTTCCACAATTAAGCCTTTTTAAATTAAAAAAAGAATTTTTAAATAAACATAATCTGAAAGGCTGGTAGGACATTAAGAGTAGATATAAAATTTAGGAGAGGTGGAAGAGGGCAGGTCTGAAAAAATATTTGAATAGATAATGATTGAAAGCTTCACAAATTTGGGGAAGGTATAACCTACAGTTTGAAGAAGTTGAGTCAGTCCCAAAAGACTAGGCCCCAAAATATCATAATGCCCCAAAACATCATAAATCAAATTACTGAAAACTGAAAGAAAAAACAAAAAAACCAACTCGTGAATGTGGCCAGCAGTCCTAGAAAAATGATACATTGCCTACTGGGGCAGAATGTCTCTAATTCTTGTGATTTCTCATTAAAACCCACAGAGCCCAGAAGGAAACAGCACATTTTTCAAGTGCTAAGAGAAAGGAACTGTTAACAGAATTACATATCCAGTGAGAATATACTTTAGGAATGAAAATGAAAGAAGCCATTCTCAGATGAAGGAAAATTGAGTGAATTTGTTCTTAGTGAACTTAATAAAAAAATTGCTAAAGGAAGTTCTTGATAGGAGAAGGGGAATGGTAACAGAAGGAAACATGGAATGTCAGGAGCAAAAAAGGAGGAATAGAAAGGGTTAATATTTGGACTTGACTTGTTGGTGAAGTGGATAAGTCCGCTGGCCAATGCAGGGGATTTAGGCTTGATCCCCAGCCAGGAAGATTCCACATGAAGAGGAGCAATTAAGCCTATGAGCCGCAGCTTCTGCAACTACTGAAGCTCAAGTGCATACTCTTCCCTGCAGGGTCCCATGGATGGAGGAGCCTGGTGGGCTGCAGTCCATGGGGTCGCTAAGAGTTGGATACAACTGAGTGACTTCACTTTCACTTTCCACTTTCCTGCATTGGAGAAGGAAATGGCAACCCACTCCAGTGTTCTTGCCTGGAGAATCCCAGAGACGGGGGAGCCTGGTGGGCTGCTGTCTATGGGGTTGTACAGAGTCAGACACGACTGAAGTGACTTAGCAGCAAATGCCCTAGAACCCATGCTCCACCACGAGAGAAGCCTGTGCAGGGCAACAGAAAGGAGCTCCAGTTCGCCAAACCTAGAGAAAAACCCTCGCATAAACGAAGATCCAGAGCAGCCAAAAATAGATTAAAAAATACATAAATGAGTAAGAGAAGGGGTTACTTTTTGGTGATAAAATCCTCCCACTGGGGTTTTGTCAAAAAATTATGCTTGATATTTAAAAAAATTATAGCGTTATTTGAAGTGTTTCTCAGTATATTCCCAAATAATATTTAAAACAGAAAGCAAGAAACAGCTAAAAGAAAAGAAGGAAAAATAAGGTGCACATGAGCCAGCAGAAAAAGCTTCCAATTTCCAAAGCTGAAACAATTTGACCAGGAAAACAAGGATGTAATATTGGGTTATAACTAAAAGTATAAAATAAATATCCATGAATCACTATTAATAATAAATGATAAAAAAATAATAATAAATGATAAATAAATAAAGGGTAATATAAAGTATCTTGTTCAGAAGAATTCCAGATAACTTATGCAAGTACTCTGCTCTCAGGAGATGCAGCATACCTCCCATCTTTTTTTTGTAATTTAAACTGCAAGAAGATCCAACCAGTTCATTCTGAAGGGGATCAACCCTGGGATTTCTTTGGAAGGAATGATGCTAAAGCTGAAACTCCAGTACCTTGGCCATCTCATGCAAAGAGTTGACTCATTGGAAAAGACTCTGATGCTGGGAGGGATTGTGGGCAGGAGGAGAAGGGGATGACAGAGGATGAGATGGCTGGATGGCATCACTGACTCGATGGACGTGAGTCTGAGTGAACTCCGGGAGTTGGTGATGGACAGGGAGGCCTGGCATGCTGCAATTCATGGGGTTGCAAAGAGTCAGACACGACTGAGCAACTGAACTGAACTGAATTTTCAATTTATTATCTAAAAGATAAAACTATGAAAGTTCATTTTCTTAACCTTGTAAACATCAGTAATGATTGTGATTATTTTCTCTCAAATACCTTGGGCTTCCCTGGTGACTCAAATGGTTAAGACTCTGCCTGCAATACAGGAGACCTGGATTTGATCCCTGAGTTGGGAAGATCCCCTGGAAGAAGGAACAGCAACCCACTCCAGTATTCTTGCCTGGAGAATCCCATGGGCAGAGGAGCCTGGCAGGCTATAGTCCACGGGGTAGCAAAGAGTTGTACTATGAAAGTTTGTTTTCTTAAACGTGTAACATCAGTAATGATTCCAATTAATTTCTCTCAAGTAACTTATATGGCAACAACACATTTACAAAGACCTTAAACAACATATAAAATATAAACAATTGCAATCATTATAAAATTTTATTATGAAATTTAAATTCATTCATGTTTAAATACTATTCGAAAAATATCAGTGCTATCAGTTCAGTTCAGTCGCTCAGTCGTGTCCGACTCTTTGCGACCCCATGAATCCCAGCACACCAGGCCTCCCTGTCCATCACTAGCTTCCGGAGTTCACTCAGACTCATGTCCATTGAGTCAGTAATGCCATCCAGCCATCTCATCCTCTGTCGTCCCCTTCTCCTCCAGCTTCCAATCCCTCCCAGCATCAGAGTCTTTTCCAATGAGTCAACTCTTCGCATGAGGTGGCCAAAGTACTGGAGTTTCAGCTTTAGCATCATTCCTTCCAAAGAACACCCGGGCTGATCTCCTTTAGAATGGACTGGTTGGATCTCCTTGCAGTCCAAGGCACTGTCAAGAGACTTCTCCAACACCACAGTTCAAAAGCATCAATTCTTCAGCGCTCAGCTTTCTTTATGGTTCAACTCACATCCATACGTGACTACTGGAAAAACCATAGCTTTGACTAGATGAACCTTTATTGGCAAAGTAATGTCTCTGCTTTTTAATATGCTGTCTAGGTTGGTCAAAGAGCAAGTGTCTTTTAATTTCATGGCTGCAGTCACCATCTGCAGTGATTTTGGAGTACAAGAAAAGAAAGTCTCTCACTGTTTCCATTGTTTCCCCATCTGTTTGCCATGAAGTGATGGGACCAGATGCCATATCTTAGTTTTCTGAATGCTGAATTTTAAGCCAGGCTTTCCACTCTCTTCTTTCGCTTTCTTCAAGAGGCTCTTTAGTTATTCTCCACTTTCTGCCATAAGGGTGGTGGTATCTGCATATCTGAGGTTATTGGTATTTCTCCTGGCAATCTTGATCCCAGCTTGTGCTTCATCTAGCCCAGCATTTCTCGTGATGTACTCTGCATAGAAGTTAAATAAGCAGGGTGACAATATACAGTGTTGACGTACTCCCTTCCCAGTTTGGAACCAGTCTGTTGTTCCATGTCCAGTAGTAACTGTTGCTTCTTGACCTGCATACAGATTTCTCAGGAGGCAGGTAAGGTGGTCTGGAACTCCTATCTCTTTAAGAATTTTCCACAGTGGGTTGTCATCACACAGTCACAATATTAGTCACCCTAATATTAGGGTTATTTTAATGCTTCTTTTGATGTTTTCCTGTTGCTTCAGAAAACTTTGCATTAATTCTTTCCAGGAATTTTGTTGAAATTTACAGATGCCTCTTCCCCTCAGAACAGCAGGTTTTGCAGGATCTAGGCTATCGATCAATTCCTAAGTATCTTTTCTGACCCTACAATTAAAGGGAATTAAACTCTAGTGACATATTGTGTGGCTGAGTCCCTGTAATACATATGGACTTTTCTCTCCCTTCCCTTCTCCCTCTCCCATTACATATTTTCATTTCTGCAAGTTGTTGTCTTTCCAGTACATGAATAGCTCCCCACTTTTTAACTGCTGGCTGCATGTCATGTCATACTGCCAAAGAGGACAATATGAAAAGTTAATTAAAAGCCTGTATTGTTGTCATTCAGTGGCCCAGTCATGTTCAATTCTTTGTGACCCCATGGGCTGCAGCATGCCAGGCCTCCCTGTCCCTCACTGTCTCCAGAAGTTTGCCCAAGTTCATGTTCATTGCATTGGTGATTCCATTTACCCATCTCATCTGAAATGAAAATCAAGTGAAATCAAATGAAAAATACTATACAGGGAAGAAATCTGACAAGACTCCACCTCCGTCAGGAGATAAGGTTATTACTAGTGATAAGCCTGATAAGCTGTGCTGATAGTGTGTACTACTGGTATGTTGAGAGAATGGCACTTTACCTCTGTTGTCTTCCTTCCTAAATCCCATAATCTCTACCAAATCATGAAGAAACATGATGCAAATCGCGAATGTGGGCCATTCTACAAAAAGGTGAACAACACTCCTCAAAACTGGCAAGGTCATCAAGAACAAGGGAAGTCTGAGAAACTGCCATAGCCAAGTGAAGTTCACTCAGTTGTGTCCAGTTCTTTGTGATCGCATGAACTATACAGTCCATGGAATTCTCCAGGGCAGAATACTGGAGTGCGTTGCCTTTCCCTTCTCCAGGGGATCTCCCAACCCAGGGATCGAACCCAAGTCTCCTGCATTGCAGGCTGATTCTTTACCAGCTGAGCCACAAGGGAAGTCCATAACCAAGAGGAGCCTAAAGAGACATGACAATGAGACAGAACTTGATATCTTAGAATACTAGGACAGAAAAAAAAAACAACAACCATATTCGGTAAAAACTAAGGAAGTCTGAATAAAGTACGGACTTCATTCAATAATAATGTGTCAGCATTCATTTATTAATTATTGTAGATGTGCTACACTAATACAAAATGTTAGTAGAACAAACTGGGTTGTTAGGTATGTGCAAGCTGTATTATTGTTGCGATTTTTCTGTCAATCTAAAACTGTTCTAAAATTTTTAAATTTCCTCTAAAAAAATCATTAAAATAGTAATCACAGGGACTTCCTGGTGGTCCAGTGGTTAAGAACCTGCCTTGCAGTGCAGGGGACACAGGTTCAATCTGTGGTCCAGGAAGAGACCATATGCTGTGACGTCTGCTGGATCTAATTGTGTTTCAGTGTTCTTCTAATCTTTTATTTCCTGGCTTTTCTTTTGCCTAGTTGCTTTGTTATTGAAAGTGGGACATGATGTTTTCAACTTTTATTGTTGAATTATGTATTTCTCCTTTCAGTTAAGTCTGGTTTCGTTTCACTGTATTTTAGACCTCTGTTGTTAAGTGAATATATTTGTATAATCATTTTTCTTACTGGATTGGTATTGGTAGACAGTGCTGCTGGCTTGCAAAGCACATTTTGAGTAACTAGTCAATAGTTTATACTCTGTTTCTCACGTGTTTCCCCCAACCCTATCCAAGCCAAGGGGCTCGAAGTTGTATCAGAAAGTGAGTACACAGAATAGCTTAAGCTCCCCACTCCAGTACTCTTGCCTGGAAAATCCCATGGGCGGAGGAGCCTGTGGGCTGCAGTCCATGGGGTCGCTGTGAGTCGGGCATGACTGAGAGACTTCCCTTTCACTTTTCACTTTCATGCATTGGAGAAGGAAATGGCAACCCACTCCAGTGTTCTTGCCTGGAGGATCCCAGGGACTGGGGGGCCTGGTGGGCTGCCGTCTATGGGGTCGCACAGAGTCGGACACGACTGAAGTGACTTAGCAGCAGTGGCAGCAAGATGACTCAGTGGTAAAGAATCTGCCTGACAGTGCAAGAGTTGCATGTTCGACCCCTAGATCATGAAAGTCCCCTAGAGAAGGAAATGGCAACCCACTTTAGTATTCTTGCCTGGGGAATCCCATGGACAGAGGCTGGTGGGCTGCAGTCCATGGGGCCACAGAGTCGGACATGACTGAGAAACTGAGCAAGATGACTCAAGTGCACTCTATAAATTTCTTTTTGTGAAGAGGAGAAATGCCTACTCCAGTGCCTGAAGTCCTCTCAGCTGAACGAGGTAGCTGCTCTCATACACGACCTTTTGAGGATTAAACACATAGCAACTAATGCTTTAAGATACTACTGGTAATCTTCCAGTTCCCCTCCATAGCTGCTTACCTCAGAAAATTCAGTATTTTCTCAAGTACTAAAGTGAATCAGTGGCTCTCTGTCACTTTTTAATTTATTTATTTTATTTTTGGCTGTACTGGGTCTTTGTTGCTGTGCCCAGGCTTTCAGTGAGCATGGGTTCTAGAGCTCTTGGGCTTCGGTAGTTGTGGCACATGGGCTCAGCTGCCCCAAGCCACGTGGAATCTCCCCAAACCAGGGATCAAACCCGTGTCCCCTGCATTGGCAGGCAGATCCTTAACACTGGACCAGTAGGGAAGTCCTTTCCACCACTCTTAGCATCATCAAGCAGTAAGTCAATAAAGTTCTATGAGTGCCCATGGTGTGCACTTCTAGGGAGAGGGCCATGGGCCAAGGTTCCAACTTAGGGAAGCTGCAGTTGCTCTTGGAACATTAATATGTAGAGGCCCAGTGCAGGGGATAAAACCAAAGTGGTTGCAGTGGGTTTCTCAAGGTGCTCCTCATCAGCTGAAGACCGCAACAATTGCTGAGTGTTTTTCTCTTCAAATGAGATACTGCTAGTACCCACTGAAGAGGGTTGCTCCAATGGTTTAATGAGAGCGTAATAAGTCATTAAGTTCTCAATAAATGTTCATCATTATTAAGTCATTACAAGCATAATGGGTTTTATCAGTGGTGTTGTGAGAATTACATGTGAAGATACCTAGATTCAAAGAAGTTAAATCATAAGGTATTTAGGGACCCAGAATGTTGCATATAAGTGCTAGAGCATGAATTTGACTCCAAATCTTCTAAATGTTTTTGTGTTTTTTTGGTCTTTGTGTACAGTCTTTGTTAATTAAATTATTCTTCAGGACAAGAACAAATCTTTGTTCATCCCCTGACAAAACTTAGGAACTATGTATGTGTGCTAAGTTGCTTCAGCTGTGTCCAACTCTTTGTAACGCTATGGACTATAGCCCACCAGGCTCCTCTGTCCATGGATTCTCCAGGCAGGAATACTGGAGTGGGTAGCTGTGCCCTCCTCCAGGGGATCTTCCCGACCCAGGGATCACACCCTTGTTGTATAGAACTTCACAGAACAGAGAACAACACTTTCGCTGCAGCCTGCCCGCTGACTTGCAGTGGGTGTCCTGAGTGGACTCAACAAAGAAAAGTTAATCAGGCAGGGAAGGAAAAGTACCCATCTGAACAAAACTTCAACTGCCATCAGGGCAAGTCTGGTGATGGTCACAGACTGAAGGCTTTGTTTTGGAAGGTTCGAGTCCAGCACAGGGGTTCCATGTGTCTCTGTGGTTACATCCCAGGCTGAGATACTATTTAATCAATGAAACTCAAATTCCTGGCCAGCCAAACTCCAGCAGCAAAGTCCCAAACTGAAGAACAAGTTCCTCTAGAAGTCATTCTTATTGGTGCTGAAGTGGTCGATGCCCAAAAGCCAGTCTTCCACTTTGGGATTTCGGTAGCTTCCTTCGCAGAGCCCGCAGCGGTCCTGCCAGCCCCAATGGAAGGCATAGCAGCACCTTTGCCCAAATCTACCAAATCTTTTAATCCCAGATTTCTTTGTGGTTCTTTGTGCTACAAATCAGCTCCATCCTCTGCTGTCTTTTCCCTTAATTAGCCCTAGCACAGCTAAGTGCCCTGCAGTCATTTTTAATGAGTTAATCAAGGAAGACCTGCATCCTTTGCTTAGGCTAGAACTGAGTAGCTAAAAGCCCCTGGAGTGCCCCAGGATAACATTTATAATCCTTTTTCTGCTCAGGCTGCTCTTTCTTGCCTGTGAGCTCTGAATCAGGGAAATTTCAGGCATAAAATAAGAGCATTAATTCATTGGTCTTCATATTTTTTGAGAAAATAAAATAGTTAATGTTTAATAAGCACGTAACACATGCCAGAACCTACTGAAAGGCACTTTATATGAAAACCCAGTGAGGCAGCAAATTTAGTTACTTCTGTTGTTCACTTAAGAAAAATGAAGTTTAGAGAGTTTTTCTAAGTTTTTTCATTTCAGGGAGCTAGGGAAGGGTGGAGCCAGATTCACAACAAAATCTATCTGACCTTCCCTGGTGGCTCAGAGGTTAAAGAATCCGCCTCAGTGTAGGAGCTTCAGCTAGATCCCTGAGTTGGGAAGATTTCCTGATGAAGGAAATGGACACCCACTCCAGTATTCTTGCCTGGAGAATCCTAGAGACAGAGGAGCCTGGTGGGCTACAGTCTATGGAGTCACAAAGAGCAGATATGACCAAGTGACTAGCACTAATGTCACAGGGACTGGAAGGACAGGGAGATCAGAGGGGTGGGGGAGAGGGGGAGAGAGACAAAATAAAAGCTGATGGAGTTCATTTTATTTTTTTAGTTATTTTAAAAATATTTATTTGGCTGGGCTGGGTCTTAGTTGTGGCACACAGGGTCTTTAGTTGAAGCCTGTGAGCTCTTAGCTGTGGCATGTGGGATCTAGTTCCCTGACCAAGGATCGTAGTCAGGTCCCCTGCATTGAGAACTTGGAATCTTAGCCAGTGGACCACCAGGGGAGGCCCATGGAGTTCATTTTAGCCAAGTGTGGTCCTGAGGGTCTGAATCATGAAGACATTCACGAACGGACTCTTTTTAACTCCCTTTCAATCACCCTCAATCTCCATCTCTCTCTCTCACACAATCTTTTTTTTCCCTTTCTCTATTTCCATCTATTGCTGTTACGCTTAAAAAAAATTTTTTTTTGGCATGATTCTTGAAATACTAACCTCAAATAATCAACAAGTATTCACAACTATGTTACAAAGTCTGCCATTTCTCATGGGACAACATTAATTTATGAGTGGTGAGTGTCTGATGCACTTCAATTGAATAATAAATAAACATAATCTGGCATTGACCAACTGTCAAATGTCTTTGGAGGTAAAGATAAACTTCCTTAAATTAAAAAAAATTTTTTTCCCCTGTTATTCTCTAACGCAGCAGTCCACAGTGTTTTTTGGCACTCCACTGGTTTTGTGGAAGACAGTTTTTCCATAGACAAGTGTGAAGGTGAAGGGGGAGGGGT
>SJYA01001386.1:1262974-1357122 GCA_006410615.1 Neotragus moschatus | reverse complement strand
TGGGGGTGGGGGAAGGGGTTGGGGATGGTTTCCAGATGATTCAAGTGCATTACATTTATTGTGCATTTAATTTCTATTGTTATCACACCAGCTCCACCTCAGATCATCAGGCAATAGATCCCAGGGGTTGGGGGCCTCTGCTCTAAAGGAATTTGAAGCTTTGGCCTTCTCCCGTGAGGAATGTGGACGCTTCTTGAAGCCACAGAGGAATACTCTTTGTCTTGTTCATAAATTATCTTTAGGATCTTGCCCATTATCTGGCACCTTGTAGATATAGAGGGACTGCATAACAATTAACGGCACAGACTCTTAATATAATGTGAGCCACATAGGTGATTTTAAATTTTATAATAACTACACTAAAAAGGTAAGAAGAAATGAGTGACATTGATTTTACTAACATGTTTTATTTTGCCCTGTATATAAAAAATGTTGTTTTGACTGTGTAATGCATATAAAAATCACAGAGCTGATGAAACAAAATTATTTTAAGGCAGGACAAGAAAAATTGAACCTAAAATTTTATCTGCTCTTTGACTCACTCTTCTCTCCCCTTCATATGTATTGTGCATCTGCACTGTACACAGACTAGATCTCCTTAGAAGATCTAGGAGACATAGGAATGCCTGCTCACCAACAAAAAAATTAACTAAAAACCCCACCAATTTTCTCTCAGTGCCAGCAAGGTAACTTCTTAGGAGATAACATTCCTTTCTCAGTTCTGTAAGAAGTCATGATGACTCACTACTTGCCTTGTTAGATCATGTAAACTATCAATATGTTTCTCATACGTATAACCCTTTGTCTCAAAAGCTTATATAACTGTGCTTTGACCTCTACTGGATCTTTGAGTTCCAATGGGTGGAACAGTCCTCAGTGCTTTCTGAGAGACTGTCTCCTGGGTTGTGATCCTCAGGTTGGCTTGAATAAAATTTTCCATTTATTTCTTAGATTGGCTATTGAGTATTTTTTTCTTGGACAGAGCTGTTTCACATTGTGTGTTTTGTGCTGAGTATACCGGGGCTTCCCTGGATGTCCCGTAGTTAAGACTCTAAGCTTCCACTGTAGGAAGCATGGGCTCAATCTCTGGTTGGGAAATTAAGATCCTGCATGCCACACCATGGGGCAAAAAAAGAAAACAAACAAAGAAGCAAACAAAACAACACCACAATTCAGGGTGTGTTTTACAGCTGTCTCTTATACACATCTTCCACCTCAGATCATCAGGCAATAGATCCCAGGGGTTGGGGGCCTCTGCTCTAAAGGAATTTGAAGCTTTGGCCTTCTCCCGTGAGGAATGTGGACGCTTCTTGAAGCCACAGAGGAATACTCTTTGTCTTGTTCATAAATTATCTTTAGGATCTTGCCCATTATCTGGCACCTTGTAGATATAGAGGGACTGCATAACAATTAACGGCACAGACTCTTAATATAATGTGAGCCACATAGGTGATTTTAAATTTTATAATAACTACACTAAAAAGGTAAGAAGAAATGAGTGACATTGATTTTACTAACATGTTTTATTTTGCCCTGTATATAAAAAATGTTGTTTTGACTGTGTAATGCATATAAAAATCACAGAGCTGATGAAACAAAATTATTTTAAGGCAGGACAAGAAAAATTGAACCTAAAATTTTATCTGCTCTTTGACTCACTCTTCTCTCCCCTTCATATGTATTGTGCATCTGCACTGTACACAGACTAGATCTCCTTAGAAGATCTAGGAGACATAGGAATGCCTGCTCACCAACAAAAAAATTAACTAAAAACCCCACCAATTTTCTCTCAGTGCCAGCAAGGTAACTTCTTAGGAGATAACATTCCTTTCTCAGTTCTGTAAGAAGTCATGATGACTCACTACTTGCCTTGTTAGATCATGTAAACTATCAATATGTTTCTCATACGTATAACCCTTTGTCTCAAAAGCTTATATAACTGTGCTTTGACCTCTACTGGATCTTTGAGTTCCAATGGGTGGAACAGTCCTCAGTGCTTTCTGAGAGACTGTCTCCTGGGTTGTGATCCTCAGGTTGGCTTGAATAAAATTTTCCATTTATTTCTTAGATTGGCTATTGAGTATTTTTTTCTTGGACAGAGCTGTTTCACATTGTGTGTTTTGTGCTGAGTATACCGGGGCTTCCCTGGATGTCCCGTAGTTAAGACTCTAAGCTTCCACTGTAGGAAGCATGGGCTCAATCTCTGGTTGGGAAATTAAGATCCTGCATGCCACACCATGGGGCAAAAAAAGAAAACAAACAAAGAAGCAAACAAACCAACCCCACAATTCAGGGTGTGTTTTACAGTCACAGCATATCTCAGTTTGGACTTGCCACAGGTGCCCAGTGTGGCTCAGCCATGTATTGGTTATAAACACCCTCAGAGCCTGTTTCAGAGGAGGAAAAAGGGCGGCAGTTTACTGCCCAAACTGCCTTGGATTCCAGGACTGTGCCTTTAAAGGGATTTTGGGGCTTGGCCTCCACTCTTGAAGAAATGGGGATGAGAGCAGTTATTGGGACGAATTAATACAAGGGCAGGGCTTGGCCCAGAGCAGAGATCCAGATCCTTTGAGCTTTGGAGGCGTCCTTTTGTGGCATTGAAACATTGGTCACCTCATTTCTGCTTTGCTGCACACTTTCCTATAATAACACTTGAGTTTCTCCCATTCTAAATTGTTTCTCCAAAAATCCATGTCCACACGTGTATAGAGCTCCCTCTGCTCCCCCGCAAATTCTCCATGGTTTCTCCACTCCTGTACCTCCTGTTCATCTCTCTCCTCCTGCACAGAGCTTGACACTCACCATCCCCTGCAAGTGCAGTAGTCTTTCCAAATTTAGGAACGGGAAATGAAGTGAGAGGTTCGAGTGTTAAAGAGGTGGTGGCGGCTGTTGGGTATTATGTGGGATATAGCGTGGTGTAGAGTCTTGCTGGGTTGTTGTGGGGTCATTTGGGGTCTTTTGGGGGTGGCTGTGGGATCTTGTGGGGCTGAAGGGGAGTCTTGTCGAGTCTTATGGGGCTGTGTGTGGGTGGGGAAGTACAACTGCTTGGAGCTGATGTAGCTCTTCCCTGGTGAAGGAGTGGGAACCATCACACCCATAAGGTGATTCCTTCTGCCCGAGGTGGACCCTCTGATGCTAAACTTTGTCAAACAGAGTACATCCTTCATGGACACACAGCTGTGAAGATCATTTCTAACCAGAACTGGTGCAGATGGAGAGCCTTTCAGGACTGGAAGCATTCTGGGTTTTCAGTCTTCTACCCTTCTCGGCAGGAGCAACATGGGCCAGCAGAACCATCCTTAGAGCAGAATAGGAGGCCAGTGCCCATGTATTTCTGAGCTTCCTGGAATGCAGAGCATAAAGCAGGTTTCTGAGATGGAATTGTCCATGGGAGACCATCAGAAAAGTTTCATATGGCATTCTGATGTTGTCTTTTTGACAATTTTCAACAATACTTTCCACTCTACTTCTCAACACTTGGATCTTTCCAAGTTTGCTCTTGCTATTTAAATCTTTCAGCTCAGGACAGACTTTGGTGGAAATAACTTCTTTTTTTCTGAGGCAATGCTAAAGTAATTGAACAAGTTGCAAAATTAATCCAGCCAGAAGCAAAACAAAACAACAAAACTTCAGAGCTTGAAAGAAAATGCTGGATAGTAGTCAAAATGTGATCAAAAGCCTTTGGTATGGATCACAACAAACTGAGGAAAATTCTTAAAAAGGTGGGAATATCAGCCTCCTGAGAAACCTTACCTGCCTCCTGAGAAAACTTATGCAGCTCAATAACAGAGCTGGACATGGAACAATGGACTGGTTCAAAATTGGGAAAGGAGTATTTGAAGGCTACATATTGTCACCCTGCTTGTTTTTCATATTTGCAGAGCGAAAGTGTTAGTTGCGCAGTCATGCTGACTCTTCGCAACCCCATGGACTATAGCCCACCAGGCTCCTCTGTCCTTGGACTTCTATGAGCAATAATACTGGAGTGGGTAGCCATCCCCATCTCCAGAGGATCTTCCCAACCTAGGGATTGAACCGCATCTCCTGCATAGGTAGGAGGATTTTTAACACTGAGTCCCCAGGGAAGCGCATCATGGGAAACGCTGGGCTAGATGAATCACAAGCTGGAATCAAGACTGCTGGGAGAAATGTGTGTGTGTGTGTGTGTGTGTTGTGTGTGTTAGTTGCTCAATTGTGTCCAACTCTGCAATCTCACGGACTGTAGCCCACCAGGCTTCTCTGTCCGTGGAATTCTCCAGGCAAGAATACTGGAGTGGATTGCCATTCCCTTCTCCAGAGGAACTTCCCAACCCAGGAATCGAACCCTGGTCTCCTGCATGGCAGGCAGATTCTTTACCATTTGTGATACCATTATAATACAGAAAATGAAGAGGAACTTAAGAACTTCTTGATGAAGGTCAAAAAGGACAGTGAAAAAGCTGGCTTAAAATTCATCATTCAAAAAACTAAGATCATGGCATCTGATTGCATCACTTCATGGCAAATCAGTTCAGTTCAGTTCNTTGTGATACCATTATAATACAGAAAATGAAGAGGAACTTAAGAACTTCTTGATGAAGGTCAAAAAGGACAGTGAAAAAGCTGGCTTAAAATTCATCATTCAAAAAACTAAGATCATGGCATCTGATTGCATCACTTCATGGCAAATCAGTTCAGTTCAGTTCAGTCACTCAGTCATGTCTGACTCTTTGCAACCTCATGAATCGCAGCACGTCAGGCCTTCCTGTCCATCACCAACTCCCGGAGTTCACTCAGACCCACGTCTATCGAGTCGGCCATGCCATCCAGCCATCTCATCCTCTGTTGTCCCCTTCTCCTCCTGCCCCCAATCCCTCNCACCTCCACTAGCTTTGTTCGTAGTGATGCTTTCTAAGGCCCGCTTGATTTCACATTCCAGGATGTCTCACTCTAGATTAGTGATCACACCATCATGATTATTTGGGTCGTGAAGATCTTTTTTGTACAGTTCTTCTGTGTATTCTTGCCACCTCTTCTTAACATCTTCGGCAAATAGAAGGGGAAAAAAGTGGAAACAGTGACAGATTTTCTTTCCTTGGGCTTCCAAATAACTGCAGATGGTGACTGTAGCCATGAAATTAAGAGGCTTGCTCCTTGGAAGGAAAACTATGACAAACTTAGGCAGTACATTGAAAAGCAGAGACATCACTTTGTCGGCAAAGCTCCATCTAGTCAAAACTATGGTTTTTCCAGTAGTCATGTATGGATGTGAACTGGGGCTTCCCAGGTGGCACAGTGGTAAAAAATCTCCCTGTCAAGGCAGGATATGCAAGAGACAGTTTTGATCTCTAGGTCAGGAAGATCCCCTGGAGTAGGAAATGGCAACCCGCTCCAGTATTCTTGCCTGGGAAATTCCATGGACAGGGGAACCTGGCAGGCTAAAGTCCATAGCATCACAAAGAGTTGAACATGTTGAGTACACATACACCCACATGGATGTGAGTGTTGGACCATAAAGAAAGCTGAGTGCCAGAGTTGATGCTTTCTAACTGTACTGGAGAACACTCTCGAGAGTCCCTTGGACTGCAAGGAGACCAAACCAGTCAATCCTGAAGGAAATCAACCCTGAATATTCATTGCAAGGACTGATGCTGAAACTGAAGCTACAACGCTTTGGCCACCTGATGTGAAGAGGTGGAAAAGACCCTAATGCTGAGAACGACTGAGGGCAGGAGAAGAGGGGGCAGCAAAGGTTGAGGTGGTTATAAATAGCATCACGGATTCAATTGACATGCTAAGTCACTTCAGTCGTGTCCGACTCTGTGCGACCCCATAGACGNTTGGCCACCTGATGTGAAGAGGTGGAAAAGACCCTAATGCTGAGAACGACTGAGGGCAGGAGAAGAGGGGGCAGCAAAGGTTGAGGTGGTTATAAATAGCATCACGGATTCAATTGACATGCTAAGTCACTTCAGTCGTGTCCGACTCTGTGCGACCCCATAGACGGCAGTTCACCAGGCTCCCCTGTCCCTGGGATTCTCCAGGCAAGAACACTGGAGTGGGTTGCCATTTCCTTCTCCAATGCATGAAAGTGAAAAGTGAAAGTGAAGTCGATGAGTTGTGTCCAACTCTTCAGGACCCCATGGACTGCAGCCCACCAGGCTCCTCCATCCATGGGATTTTCCAGGCAAGAGTACTGGAGTGGGGTGCCATTGCCTTCTCTGTCAGTTTGAGCAAAATCATGGAGATAGTGAAGGACAGGGAAGCCTGGTGTGCTGCAGCCCAAGGGATTACAAAGAGTAGGATGCGACTAAGTGACTGAACAACAGCAACAACAAAATGTGATCATATCTAGTGCCCCACCCTGCTTGTTAATCACCACAATGAGATAAGCAAAAGGTCATGCAGCTTCCCACCCCTTTCTCTCCTGGTACCTGCACCTTGGGGGCAGTTTGCAACTTATTTCCTTTCTGTTTTCCTGGAATTATATTCTACCAAAATTCCCTTGAGGATTTGCTCAGTCCATTGGAATTCAAGAAAAGTGGGCCCTGATATACAGCATAAATGTCTAAATCTTGACTCATGACCTTTTAGGTATTAGGTGAGCACAGCAGCAGCTTTTATAATAACATAGTTCACTTCATGATTAAAAAAAAATTTTTTTTTTCGTTATTTAAATGTTGATCAGAGGAAATGGATGAGGAAAGTTCAGCAGCAAGTTCTGTAGTAACGGGGTAGGAAAGTGCGACTCAGTCTGGCCCTGTGTTTGCTACTGGGGGACTTTGCTGTTGGGCGACGCTTGCCGCACTGCACCTGGGCATATTGTGGGTGCAGAAGAGTTGCTTTTCATTCCTTAACTAATTCATCTGCCCTCAGATCCCTTAAAACCAATCACCTTGATGACGCTGTGTGGTCTGGTCTACGCTTTCTGCGACGGGGCAATCTCCAATCAGGTTTCCTAAATCCTGACCCAGTGCTCAAGGTCTCAGTAGCTGCGCAAAGTCCGGGAGTTGGCGCACCGGAAACTAGTACTCTTCCGCGTGCGCCTGGCCACTCCCAGAACTACTTTTAGAGACGATTGCATTAAGGGAGGGGGCCTTGGAAGGTGTTTAAAAGGGGCTTGACTGGGTGGGTCCCTCCAGTGCCTCTACAGGACTCCAGGAAGAGAGGGAGGCCGTTCTCGCTGAAGTTCCTTGCTCGTCTGGAGGCCCGTCCTCATCATGTCTTCTTCGGAAGGTGAGTCTTTGGGAGGAGGGCTCTTGTGGACTAATGCGGGAGAGTCTGGGCTGTGGGGTATCCGCAAGGCTCAGCTGGAGTGCTTTGAAGTTTTCTGTTCACTGTGCCATTTAGTGCTGAGACTTGGAAAGAGGGGAGGGTTAACTAGACCAGGCCCTGAAAAAGCCTCCTTAGAGAAGGAGCTCAAGATGGTAGTGGGCACCCATCATGATACGTTGTTTTTCCTTAAATTCAGAAATGTGGAAAGTTCCCTTTGCAGGATGCAGCGGTTCTAGATTGCTTTGACAGGGCTTAAAGGGGGAGGGGAGCCTAGCTTCTCCAGGGCCTGGTATTTTGCCCATTTTCCGTCAGAGAGGGAATTTGGTTTAGAACTGAGTCAGTGGTGAGCCCAGTTCTAATGGGCTGGGAGCCCAAAGCTAAAACTGAGGACTGGGGAGCTGGCCCTGGTTACAAGCAGAAATGCAAACATTAATGTGTAGAATTCCACGATGTTTGGTTTTTCTCAGATGAGATTTCCTAGTTTTAATTTATGACATCTCCTAATGGCTGCATATTTTGAGTTCTCTCGTAGGTGGTGGGCACATATGAGTGGGGGTCTTGACAGACACATCTGGGCATTCCCAGGCCAGTATCTGGGCCTGTGCGTTGCGTTGTCCTTATAATTTATATGGCAGATGCCCCAAGAATTGTTTGGGGTGAACTGACGTTTTCGGTATTGGTAAGATGTGCAGGTGGAATCCCTGAGTTGGGAGCTGAGGGAGAGTCCGTATTTCATGGGATTCCTCGGAGGGTGCCAGGCCAGGAGCAGAATCCCAGGAGTGGGCTTGTGAGAGCTCTGCAAGGGGGCCTAAGCTTCCTGCCCAGAAACAAAATTCCTTCTCTTAGGGAGGTTGCAGATGGAGCAAGTCTCAGCTCTCACACAGAGATGCAGGGGTTACAAGTGAATGGAAATGTGAGGCATGAGGCTAAAGTCTGTTTCTCATTCTGGGTCTGTTCTAGAGTCTCTTTCTGGACCTGCTCCAGAGTCTCAAGAAGGCCAGAGGCGCAGGAGAACCAATTACAACAAAAACCAGTACAAGATTCTTTGTGAAGCTTTCAAAAGTGACGCTTACCCCGATATTAATGTCAGAATGGCTCTGGCCGAGCAAATCAAGGTTCCTGAGCCAAGAATCCAGGTAAAAATGTAAATCCTTGACAGGAGGGCGGGGCTGGGTGAGGAAACAGCCTAGGTATTAACTGCCTGTTTTAAATACTGGTTTAAAAAGCCCTGCTTTGAGTTAATCCTCTTAATATTGCTGTGAGGTAGACATTATCCCCATTTATAGGAAAATAGAGGTTAGTAATTTAGGTTCCTATTCTGGCAAGGGGTAGAGTCTAAACTGGCTTCTGTGGGTTCTATCTGTCAAATATTTACCACGTTAGAAATTGAAAACAGAACTTAAAAAAAGGCGGGGGGAGGGGGGGAGAAATAGAAACTGAGAAATTTCAAAATATTCACTAATTCAGTAAAAATAACCATAGTAAACCTGTGCTGCAGTCCATGAGACTGCAAAGAATCTTAGCAACTGAACAACAATGAACTCGTTACATTACTTGTTAACTTTTAAGTATTTTTTAAGAAAAGCAACCATGGTCTCAAAGCCTGAACACTGTCTTAGGGGAATGGCAGAACAAGACTCAGAGCTAGTTTCTCAGTTCTTTGCATTCCCTTTGCTGTACCAGCTCTCTGGGCCCCTGGGAATCACAGAATATAGGAAGGAAGCAGAAGAACGGAGGCAAGTCACATCTGGGTGTTGTAAAGAAAATGATTTTGATTTCATGGGGACCCCCCAAAGGGGACTGGAAGTCCCAGGGATCTTGGACCTTTTGGATCTCTGGGTCACAGCCTTGGGGGCACACTGTAGTCTCTCTGATTCCTCCTCCAGGAAGTCTACTGGGAAGAGTCTGGGTCTAGCCTGGGAATTTAAATAACACCCCCTCCTCTGCCCTCTAGGTGACTGAAATGTGAGGTCAAGTCTGAAAACTGCTGCTGCTGCTCTTAATGAAATTAAGGTCTCTTAGGGAGGAGCGGGAATGTACACAGGCTGTTTAACAGGCTCCCAGGTGATTCTGATGTGTTGCTAGGATTGAAACCTCTGTTCTTGACCAGTGATTTTCAGTCCTAGATTAACGTCCCCTGCACTGGCAGGCAGATTCTTTACCACTAGTGCTATCTGGGAAGCCCAAACACCAATGCAGGAGATGTAAGAGACTAAGAGACTTGGGTTCGATCCCTGGGTTGGGAAGATCCCCTGCAGACGGGAATGGCAACCCACTTCAATATTCTTGCCTGGAGAATCCTATGGACAGAGGAGCCTGGTAGGCTATGGTCCATAGGGTCACACAGAGTTGTACATTACTGAAGCAACTTAGCAGGCAGGCAGGTACAACTTCACGACCATTTATGGGCAGAAGCACTGGGTTCAGAAGTTCAGTAAAAGGTTCTGGGGTTCCGTTTATACTTCAGGTAGCCTCTGAAGCCAGATGGGAAACCTTGAAGTTTAAAAGCTCAGCTATGCCCCCTTTGGGGGCACCTGGTAGACACCCTATTAGGGCCAGACAGTGAAAGTCGATTAGTCGTGTCCAGCTCTTTGCCACCCAGTGCCTGCCAGACTCTTCTGTCCATGGGATTTCCCAAAGGGACAGTAATGGAGTGGATTGCCATTCCCTTCTCCAGGGGATCTTTCCTGACCCAGGGATTGAGCCCAGGTCTCTTGCATTGCAGGCAGATTCTTTACTATCTGAGCCACCTGGGAAACCCAATTAGGGGCCAGAGAGCCTGGGAAAGTTTTCTGGTTGGAGATCAGCTTAGCTTTTGCAAAGGCCATGGTGTGGGGGAAGAAGCCAGCATCCTTGCCTACCTGGAGGTGGGCTTGCCTTGGGGCCAGGGTGTGTACAGGAGAGTGCAGGGTTGGAATTTGGGGAATATCCCTCCTCCCTCACCTCCCCTGTAAGTTTGGGCCTTTGCCCTGCAGTTTCCCTGGGGGAGTTGTTTTCCCTAAGGGAAAAGAAAATGCGTGGGAATTGGCTGTGAAGGTCTTTTATTGTTCTGTTCCATCTTCAGGGCTTGCCCAGTGGCTGGGCCTAGAAATTCCACTGTTGTGTTCCTAGAGGGCAAAGGGGAGGCCTGGCAGAACAGGACCAGGGTGAGGGGTGAAGAGGAACCTCCAGGACAAGGAGTAGCTCTGGGGCAAGTAGAACCCCATCTCAAATTTAGAGGAGGCAGAGAGGCCGAGGCCTGCCTGGGAATGGGAAGAGAAGAGAACTGCCTGTGTCAGGCAAAGGAGAGGAGGTGGCACTAACAAGCGACTTGCTCCCAGGCCTCACCTGTCCAAGGTGAGGTCCTAAAAGGACCCACAGAGGAACTGACACTGGACTGGGGCTTGGGGTGAAAAGAGGTTTTACTCAGAGGGGTTCTGTCTTATAAACTGCAAAATGATTACCACTGTAGTTTACCTAACACTTCATTCTGTCACATAGTGTTTCTTTTTTATGTCAAGAACATTAAACATCTACTTTCTTGGTAACTTTCAAGTATTCTTTACAGTTTTATTGGGCTTCCCTGGTAGCTCAGAGGTTAAAGCATCTGCCTGCAATGCAGGAGAGCTGGGTTCAATTCCTGGGTTGGAAAGATCCCCTGGATGAAGGAAATGGCAACCCACTCCAGTATTCTTGCCTGGAAAATCCCATGGACAGAGGAGCCTGGTGGGCTATACTCCACGGGGTAGCAAAGAATCGGACACGACTGGGCGACTTCACTTTCACTTTACAGTTTTATTAGCTGTAATCACCATGCTGTAATTAGATCTCCAGAACTTGTTAATCTTATGACCAGAGAGTTGGTACCCTTTGACTAGCATCTCTCCAGTCCTGTCCACCCTGCCCCCTGGCCTCCCTCGCCATGGGAGGAGGCTTCTTTTAAAGATAACCTGAATAAGAAGGGGTGAGTTGCAGTTGGCACAGAAGAGCCAGGAGTGAAAGTGAAAGCATAGTGAAAGTGCAGACAAGGATTGGAAAGTAGAATGGGAGAGAAAGGGTGTGTCATAGTGATGGCGGCCTCCACACAGCGTACTGGGTTGTGGCACGCATGTGCACATGATGCTTTGGGGAGCTTTGCCGGATGGTTAAGGTTGGGCTACACCTTGAACGGTTTTAATCAGCTTATCACGAATTTTACTTTTATTCTGAATTCTACCTTAAGTCATGTGCTCCTTGGTGGTGATGATTATGGGACTGGGCTTAATTGGAAAATGTCTTTTGTCTCCCCATCCCTTTGACTCAGTGTCTCTTCCTTTCTCCATCTCCCACCCCATCTCCCCTCCCCTCTAGGTGTGGTTTCAGAACAGAAGAGCTCGAGATCCTCGCAAGAACACAAAGAAGGGAAAGGCACGCCCCCCGGTTCCAGAACCCATTCATGGAAGAGTTGGCACCCCGGTTCCAAGACCCAGTCACGGTGGACTCTGTGCCCCCAACTGCCGTTGCCAGCAGTGTCTTATTGCCGCCCAGAGGAATGCCAGTTTATTTTCCTCCAATCCAGGGAATGCTTCTGATCAAGCTGGTTTTCGAGAGTATGTTGGTAACCCGAGCATGAATATGGCCTCGCATAACCTGCCAGCTGCAGTTGATGAGCCTTCTGGAGACCTGGGCTACTCTTTTTCCTCGAGTTTCAGCCTCCACTATTTCTCCTCAGGCTTCAACCCCAAAGATCTCACGGCTTTTCAACAGTCCTCTCCACAACTGGAAGCTGGCCATTCAGAGACTTATGTGGGGGGCCTCGAACAGCTCCTGGATCAAGGGGACGAGGCCCTGCAGGGATATGGGCAACATCTCCCCTCTGGTGAACAGCAGCCATGGTGGGGCTGGCAGCCTTGGCCTGCTCTGAAGCCAGAGATGGAATTCGAGCAGCCACCGTCCCAGAGCCTGGAGGCTGCTGTGCCACTGAGGTCCTGTTGGTCACTTCCGCCTACTCCAGCCTCTTCACCTCCTCAACCCCCTCTGCCCCAGGAGCTGTGTTCCCATCCTGCTTCTTCTCAGCCCTTTCCAGAGAAGGCACCTGCCAATGTCAGGAGCCCGTTTCATCACTACCTCTGAGAAAGGACCTTGGTGGGAGGCCCAAGGCACCCCAACCCTCAGCCATTGCAGCTGTGGGAGCAGCACTTAAACTCCTGCTACAACAAAACTGTGGACATAACCTAAGCAAGTGTGAGTCAGGTCACAGATGAGATCAGCTAGGGCTTATCTATACTTTTTAATAGTATGCAAAATTGAAAAAGGATTTGAAGATTTGTATATATCTCCTAGACATATTTCTAAAGAAATGAAGTTGTCAGGATGGAAGGGCATAAAGTGCCTGGGATATGGGCAGGCAGAGGACCTAAGGGGTTTCCTTAGATGGGAGGAAAAGGGATCTTTGGAAGTCCATCTGTCCTGCCTTCTTATCAATAGGAATCAATATGATTCACTTGATCAATATGAAGCACTTAAATGTTCTGTAACCCTTAGAAGGGATTGGGGGGTAGGGTGAGGGCTGATTGGTAGAAATAAACTCAATACTCACAGAATGGGACTCACTGTGGCTATTTCTGTGGCCTGGAATGGGTCCTTCCTCTTCTCCGTGTGCACACTGCCCACTTCCCTTGTTCAGCCAAGTGTGTCTTCCCTCTGCACTTTGAACACATCCCTGGTCCTGGGCAAACAATTTCCTGAAAGCAAGTCCTCCTCCGAACTCACTCTATATGGCCAAATGCAAACCCCGGTGTAGAGTGAATGGGTTTGAGTAGAGAGATAAATTGGAAGGTGAATGCAAAGGCATCTCTTCAGTTCACACAGTGTAGCCTGGGTCCCTCTGGTACCTACCCATCCATGCCAAGAGGGAGAGGGTGAGAAGCACATCTGTGTGGAGAGAATCTGCTTAGCCAGGGGGACTGAACCCTCAAGGTTGGAGAAATTATATAAAGATTCTTGTTCATGTGGCAGACTACCTTCAAGGTTACAGAGTAGCAAAACTTAGCTTTACCCAGTTTATAAATAAGGATCTGGTGTACATCAGAGACGAACTCCAGCAGGCTTAAATTGCTCTGCACACTCTGACTTTAAGGAAACCTAGGTGTTGAGCATACCCACTCCAGTACTCCTGCCTGGAAAATCCCATGGATGGAGGAGCCTGGTGGGCTGCAGTCCATGGGGTCTTCAAGAGTCAGACACGACTGAGCGACTTCACTTTCACTTTTCACTGTCATGCATTGGAGAAGGAAATGGCACCCCACTCCAGTGTTCTTGCCTGGAGAATCCCAGGGACGGGGGAGCCTGGTGGGCTGCTGTCTATGGGGTTGCACAGAGTCAGACACGACTGAAGTGACTTAGCAGCAAAACAGCATCAGGGCTTGAGCACAGGCTGCTTGACCACAGAAATGTCCAATTACATATTTCACTTTCCTTGCTACTTTGACATTCTGTTAAAGTACCAACACACAAACTGCCAGGAAGTCCTCATAGCCTGAAAAATCTTTTGGATCTACATTGTCAGCAAAACAGGTTGTGATTCCAGACTACTCAGGTTTCATGAATAGACATCTTTCTAGCCTCAATCTCCATCCTTCACCCCCATTTTCCTTCCCAAATGGCAGTACCAGGTGAAGAGGGAATGAGAGTACCACCAGATCTTGCTGGAGGGCAGAGCAGGAGGCTGCCCTGTGCCCACGGAGGGTGTCAGGAAACTGCGCCTGTGTGTCTTCTTGAGGGGATATGCTGAGTTTCCCAGGTCTGGGGCCCAAAGAGGCAGAAGCAGAGCTGCATGGTAGGAGGCTGGATGGCCGTCTTCTGCTCAAATGGAGCAGAAGGCTTGGCTGAAGACTGACCTTTATAAGGCTTCTCTCTGGTCCCCTGTCTTTCTGCCCCTATAGTGCCTTCAGTTCAGTTCAGCTCAGTCGCTCAGTCGTGTCCGACTCTTTGCGACCCCATGGATCACAGCACACCAGGCTTCTCTGTCCATCACCAATTCCTGGAGTTCACTCAGACTAGAGTCAGTGATGCAATCCAGCCATCTCATCCTCAGTCGTCCCCTTCTCCTCCTGCTTCTAGTCCCTCCCAGCATCAGAGTCTTTTCCAATGAGTCAACTCTTCTCTTGAGGTGGCCAAAGTACTGGAGCTTCAGCTTCAGCATCATTCCTTCCAAAGAAATCCCAGGGCCGATGTCCTTTAGAATGGACTGGTTGGATCTCCTTGCAGTCCAAGGGACTCTCAAAAGTCTTCTCCAACACCACAATTCAAAAGCATCAATTCTTCAGCGCTCAGGCTTCTTTACAGTCCAACTCTCACATCCATACATGATTACTGGAAAAACCATAGCCTTGACTAGACGGACCTTAGTGGGCAAAGTAATGTCTCTGCTTTTGAATATGCTATCTAGATTGGTCATAACTTTTCTTCCAAGGAGTAAGCATCTTTTAATTTCATGGCTGTACTCACCATCTGCAGTGATTGTGGAGCCCCCAAAAATAAAGTCTGACACTGTTTCCACTGTTTTCCCGTCTATTTGCCATGAAGTGATGGGACTGGATGCCATGATCTTCATTTTCTGAATGTTGGGTTTTAAGCCAACTTTTTCACTCTCCTCTTTCACTTTCATCAACAGGCTCTTTATTTATTTATTTATTTTTCAAGAGGCTCTTTAGTTCCTCTTCTTACAATGTGTCAAATCCACATTAGAATGGATTAATAAACATTAGTTAGCCCTTATCTTTATCAAGTTGCAGTAAAGAGAGAAGGCACTGACACACGAACTATTTACTCATATATGCCATGGCAAAGCTGGTCCTGGAATCTGCATACATAGCGCAGGTGGGAGGAGCAACCCCACATCCAAGGAGCAGTGGCTGTACCGGCGCAGAAGGGCCTAGAGGAGCTATTTCATGTTCAAGGTCAGGAGGGGCAGCAGTGAGGAGATACCCCCCGTCCAAGGTAAGGAGCAGTGGCTGCACTTTGCTGGAGCAGCAGTGAAGAGATACCCCACGCCCAAGGTNATGCAAAGAGTTGACACATTAGAAAAGACTCTGATGCTGGGAGGGATTGGGGGCAGGAGGAGAAGGGAACAACAGAGGATGAGATGGCTGGATGGCATCACGGACTCAATGGATGTGAGTGTGAGTGAACTCCGGGAGTTGGTGATGGACAGGGAGGCCTGGCGTGCTGTGATTCCTGGGGTAGCAGAGTCGGACATGACTGAGTGACTGAACTGAATTCAAGTTAAGATGATTGGTGAATGATGGTCTTTCTCTGAAATTAGACTTCAGCATTTCCAAGTTTCTTGTAGGTGCAAAAGAAATAAAAGATGCTGTCTCTTGCTTTTTGTCTCTAGTTTTCTTACATTCTTTGCAGGACATTTTTTACGCAACAAGGGTAAGTTCTTGGGAATTCCTTGGAGGTCCATGTTTTTAAGATTCAGCGCTTTAACTTCCCAAACCTGGGTTCAATTTCTAGTTAGGGTTCTAAAATCCAGCAAGTCACACAGCATGGCCAAAACCAAACCAAAACAAAACAACTAAAAAAAAAAAAATTAAAAACATGAACAAGTCTTTGTTGTTGTTCAGTCACTAGTCTTGTCTGACTCTTTGAGACCCCATGAACTGTAGCACCCCAGACTCCTCTATCCTCCACTGTCTCCTGGAGTTTGCTCAAATTCGTGTCCATCGAGTCAGCGATTCTATTTAACCATCTCATCCTCTGCCACCTCCTTCTCTTTTTGCTTTCAGTCTTTCCCAGCATCAGGGTCTTTTCTAATCAGTTAGCTCTTCACATCAGGTGGCCAAAGTATTGGAGCTTCAGCAAGATCTTTAGGAAATCAGTATTTGCAAGGAAATGATTTAGGATATATAACCATGCTCCTGGTCTTCTCAGATGAGAGCTCCCTATCTCCCTTCCTTTCCCCAGGCTCTTGTGTGCTTGCTAGGCAGCTGATCAGAGAAAGCCTGAGGAACAAGGGCAGAGCCTGAGGTAAGACTGAGGTTCAGTTCTGGCCCCACGCTCTCTAGATATGGGGCTGGGCAACATTTCTTCTCTTAGAGCCTAGTTTTCTTAATTACTAGGCAGCATATGAATGCCACTCAGGCTAACATGATAGTTCCAAGCATAAAAATAAACACAGAAAAGAGACTGCTCTGCCATTAATACAGGATAGTTACCATGGATAAAACTCAAAACGCAAATGACATGTTGGAGGAGAAAGTAAGAGCATATATAGTGGCAGGGAAATTAATAAATTCAGATAACGATGAATGATACCTCTCAAAATAGAAGTGTTCAACATATTTAAAAAGTCATTCTAAATTAAAAGAAAAAAAAGCAAAACTAAAAATAGAATTGCCATGGTATCCTGCGGTACCACTCCTGGGCATATATCCAAAGAAAACTTGCACCTCTATGTTCATAGCAGCACTATTTATAGTGGCTAAGACATGGAAACAGCTTAAATGTCCATCAGTAGAGGAATTGATAAAGAAGATGTGGGGACTTCCCTGGTGATCTAGTGGCCAAGACTCTGTGTACCTAATGCGGGGGCCCAGATTTGATCCTTGGTCAGGGAACTGGATCCCACAGCCACAACTAAGAGTTCTTATGCTGCAACTAAGACGTGGTGTAGCCAAATAAATAAATATTAAAAAAAAAAAAAAGATGTGGTACACATATATAATGGAATTCTGCTGCTGCTAAGTCACTTCAGTCGTGTCTGACTCTGTGCGACCCCATAGACGGCAGCCCACCAGGCTCCCCCATCCCTGGGATTCTCCAGGCAAGAACACTGGAGTGGGTTGCCAGTTCCTTCTCCAATGCATGAAAGTGAAAATTCAAAGTCAAGTCGCTCAGTCGTGTCTGACTCCTAGCGACCCCATGGACTGCAGACTACCAGGCTTCTCCATCCATGGGATTTTCCAGGCAAGAGTACTGGAGTGAGGTGCCATTGCCTTCTCTGATAATGGAATACTACTTAGTCATAAAAAAGAATGTGTGTGTGTGTGTGTGTGTGTGTGTGTGTGTGTTAGTTGCTTAAGTCGTTTCCGGCTCTTTGCAACCCCATAAACTGCAGCCCATGAGGCCCCTCCTTCCATAGGATTCTCCAGGCAAGAGTACTGGAGTGGGTTGCTTATTTCCTATTTCCTTCTCCAAAAAAGAATGAAGTAATGCTATTTGCAGCAACATGGATGGGCTTAGAGATCATCATACTAAGTGAAGTAAATCAGAAAGACAAATACCATAATGATATCATCCCTGTGGAATCTAAAATATGATATGTTGGGGTCCTTTAATGGACTGGAACCTGGTGGTCCAGAGTCGACAATAAGAAAGTAAAAGAGAGAGGCTGATATTCCCTGGTTTATACAGAAAACCAATAAAGCCCTTGACACAGGGCTTGCGTTGCTCACAAAGGCACCAGGAACCCTCTTGAACGGGTGAAGGCACAGTGCGCCTTCTCGAGAGGGTCTTAGAAGCCCGGGCCGGAGAGTGAGCACGATGGGTTTCTATGCTCCAGAGAATTAGCAGGGGAGAGAGAGAAAGAAAAAAAGAAAGACACGGAGACCCAAGCTCTGATGGAGCAAAGGTGTTTTATTCAACATAGTGTGAGTATATATACTGTCTTACAAGGTAGCTTTGCTCAGCAAAGATAAAGACCAAAAGTCCAGACTTACAATTTATCAAGGAAACATAAGGCAATCCATATTCAAGAGAGAGGGTTGTAAATAATCACTTTTACTGTATAGTTCATAAAAAGGAAGAGAGTCGTAAATAGCTACTTATCACTGTATGGAAAAACTAATGAAGGAAATGCATGCATTCCTCAGCCCTGGGAGCGGTTTGCCACTCCTCTTAATTCCTGAACATTCAGGAATTAATAAGGAACAGAGGATTCATGACAGATCCAAAACAGCACACAGGAAGCCTCCTGTTAAATGCTTCCTGACAATGATACAAAGGGAATTCCCTGGTGGTTTGGTGGTTAAGACTTGGTGCTTTCACTGTCCTGGGCCTGCATCTGATCCCTCATCAGAGAACTAAGATCCCACAAGTTATGTGGTGTGGCACGGCCAAAATAGAAGAGCTTAACTATGAAAGAAACAGACTCACATAGAGAACAAACTTGTGGTTGCCAAAGGGAAGGGGGGTGGTAGGCAGCGGATGGAGAGTTTGGGATTAGCAGATACAAACTGTACATATAGAATGAATAAATGACAAAGTCCTGTCCCCGTGTATAGCACGGGGAACTACATTCAATATCCTATGATAAATCATAATAGAAAAGAATATGAAAAAAAGTATATATATATATATATATATATATATATATATACATATAACTGAATCCCTTTGCTGTACAGGAGAAACTAACACAACATTGTAAATCAATTATACTTCAATAAAATAATGTTTTAAAAAGCAAGACAACTTAAATCAGTGAAAAGCTATATTTTACCTATTATATTGGGTTAAAAATGAAAATATTTGCCATATATGGTCAAATATTTAAGGATATGCATAATAGAGCTTTGTTTATAATAGTAAAAATTAAAGGAATGAAACAATAGCAAGGTTAATTATATGGATCTTTTAGTACATGAACTATTATGACTCATTTCAGTGTCCTAAATGAAATGTTTTCAACATCTGAGCTAGAACCATTTAGTTAATTAAATCTCCTATTTTATAGGGGAAGAATCTGAGCAGATAATTAGCTAAGTCCCAGTCTTTCTCCATTTCACCAAATCCCTTCAGCTAATTATGAATGCCTTTAAAGGCACATCAATACGGTTCTGATAAATTATATGAAACTTCTACATACTATTGGTCCTGGTTTGGTTCAGTGTGCATTTTGTGCGTGCAGGTTTGCTCAGTAGCTCAATCATGTCTGACTCTTTGGGACCTCACAGACTGTAGCCCACCAGGCTCCTCTGTCTGAGGGATTTTTCCAGCAAGAATACTGGAGTGGGTTGCCATTTCCTCCTCCAGAGGACCTTCCTGACCTAGGGATGGAACTCGAGTCTCTTACATCTCCTGGATTGGCCAGTGGATTCTTTACCATTGAGCAACCTGGGAAGCCCCTCAGTACACACTGGGGCTGGCCAAAGACATTTGTTGAGAAATGGCATCTTTGGGTTTTGTGGGCCAAACAAGACCAAGGGTGCCTCCCTCTCCTACCCCTAGGAGACACTCAGCCCCTAGAACACATTTCACTTTGGGGAATTGCCTCTTATCTTTGCAGTAGCTCTTCATTGCCTTTCAGGCCCCCTTCCTGGACAGTGGGCGAGGATGACAGAGCAAAGGTAGGAGGTTGGAGGCCTGAGGCTCACACTTGCACTTGTTTCCAAGGAAGACAAGAAAGGGAAAAGAAAAGAAGGTGAAAATTGACCCCTAAGAAACTGACCCAAGAAACTAAGCTGTGGGGACTGCGGGTTTTCTGGGGAATGTACATGGCAGCTGAGAGTGGTAAATACAACCCTGTAACTCCATCTGAAGTCTAAGTTTTGCATTCTGAGTCTGCCAAGTGAGACAATCTCATGAATATAGAAAACCATTCCTGCTTACCTCACAAAGTAGAGTGTTTGAAAGAAGGTTGTGATGTAGTAAGTGCTATATAAATGTAGGACACCTGTGATTTTGAGTGGTAGGCTGGGAATGCCAGTTCAGAATTTTCAGAATGTTTGCAGACAACTGAGAAGTCAGCAAATAAAAACAGTGAAGAAACATTTGCCCATAGACACAATAGCTCTCCATTTCAGAGTTCTTTCCAAGAGCTGATCCCAACCTTTTCTATCTGCTAAACCCAGACTGAAATGACATATTCTCCTTGAAGTGTTTCCTTGCTTCTGATTTCTCATCTTCTTGGAGACCTCTCGTCTGCCTGCTTCTTTTCTTCCATTCCTGGGGATCCAGATAACTCCGTGGGTTTGACCTGGAGAAGCAAGTAGTGTCCCCTCCCTTCTCAGCTTTTAAGATCTTTCCTTCATTCCTTTATTTCCTTATCTTACAACAAAATTCCCCACCTCACCTTCTCTCCTCACCCTTATCTCCTCTGAGTTAAGGCTCATGCTCATGGGATTATTGGAGAAGGCGATGGCACCCCACTCCAGTACTCTTGCCTGGAAAATCCCATGGACGGAGGAGCCTCGTAGGCTGCAGTCCATGGGGTCGCGAAGAGTCAGACACGACTGAGCGACTTCACTTTCATTTTTCACTGTCATGCATTGGAGAAGGAAATGGCACCCCACTCCAGTGTTCTTGCCTGGAGAATCCCAGGGACGGGGGAGCCTGGTGGGCTGCCATCTATGGGGTCGCACAGAGTGGAACATGACTGGAGTGACTTAGCAGCAGCAGCAGCAGCATAGGATTATAACTGTCATCATCTCTTCTCATTTCCAGGGCTTCCCCAGTGGCTCAGTGGTAAAGAATCCACCTGTCAATGCAGGAGACTCCAGAGATTGTGGGTTCGATCCCTGGGTCGGGAAGATCTCCTTAAGGAGAAAATGGTAACCTGCTCCAGTATTCTTGCCTGGAGAATCCCAAGGACAAAGGAGCTGGCAGGCTACAGTCCATAGGCTCGCAAAGAGTCAGACATGACTGAGCAGCTGAGCACACACTTCTCATTCCCCGAGATAGTGGGGAAGGGAACCTGGAATGGACAGATGATCAAAGCCATTGTTGTCCAGTCACTCAATCATGTGTGACTCTTTGTGACCCCATGGACTGCAGCACGCCAGGCTTCCTTGTCCTTCACCATCTCCTGGAGCTTACTCAAACTCATGTCCATTGAGACAGTGATGCCATCCAACCATCTCATCCTCTGTCACCCCCTTCTCCTGCCTTCAATCTTTCCCAGAATCAGAGTCTTCTCTAATGAGTGAGTTCTTCACATCAGGTGGCTGAAGTATTGGAGCTTCAGTTTCAGCATCAGTCCTTCTGGTGAATATTCAGGGTTGATTTTCATTAGGGTTGACTGGCTTGATCTCTTTGCAGTCCACGGGACTCTCAAGAGTCTTCTCCAGCAACACAGTTCGAAAGCATCAGCACTTAGTCTTATTTATGATCTAACTCTCATATTCATATATGACTACTGGAAAAATCATAGCTTTGACTAGATGGACATTTATTGGTAAAGTAATGTCTCTGCTTTTTAATATGCTGTCTAGGTTTATCATAGCTTTTCTTCCAAGGAGCAAGCATCTTTTAATTTTATGCCCCAAATCTCAGTAATCAGTGTGAATAATATTTTAATGTGATATTCAAAAACTATTAGTACTAATGCATTTAAAAAATGATGAAAGAATAGTAAATAAAGATAAGCTTTCACAGTACCACTCTGAGCCACATCAGAGCCTGCAGCAAATGGGAAAATGTGCCTCTCTATCTATGCGTTTCTTGTGTTTCCATTAATTTTTTTTCCAGAATGTTAAAACAGTTAGAAAATATTGAGAAGTTGCAAAGTAGGTTTATTCAACATCTAGCTGAGAAGTTAGTGAACAGCAGTTCTGAGGTGACATCAAAAGCAAATGTCAAAATGCTCTTGAGCAAGGATATTCTGAAAAATGAGATGAACTTAAAAATAAAGGCATGACACCTCACACCTGTTAGAGAAGCTATTATTAAAACCTCTACAAATAACAAATGTTGGTCCAGATATGGAACAAAGAGAACACTGTTCCATTGTTGCTGGGAATGCAGACTGGTACAGCCACTGTAGAAAACAGTATGGAGGTTTCTCAAAAAACTAAAAATAGAACTATCATATGACTCAGAAATTCCACTCCTGGGTATATATTCAAAAGCAAACACACTAATTTGAAAAGAGTGTGCACCTCAATGTTCATAGAAGCATGATTTACAGTTGCCAAGACCTAAGTGTTCATCAACAGATGAATGAATAAAGAAATATATATATATATATATATATACAGTATATATATATATATATATATATATATACTGTAATACTGCTGCTGTTGCTGCTGCTAAATCACTTCAGTGTCTGACTCTGTGCAACCCCATAGACAGCAGCCAACCAGGCTCCCCTGTTCCTGGGATTCTCCAGGCAAGAACACTGGAGTGGGATGCCATTTCCTTCTCCTTCTCCATTTCCTTCTCCAAGTGAAAGGTGAAAATGAAGTCGCTCAGTCGTGTCCGACTCTTTGCGACCCCATGGACAGCCGCCTACCAGGCTCCTCCACCCAAGGGATTTTCCAGGCAAGAGTACTGGAGTGGGGTGCCATTGCCTTCTCTGACTGTAATACTACTTAGCCATAAAAAAGAACTAAATGTCACCATTTGCAGCAATATGGATGGACTTGGAGGGCATTATGCTAAGTGAAATAAGTCAGACAGTTCAGTTCAGTTCAGCCACTCAGTCGCGTCTAACTCTTTGCGACCCCATGAACCGCAGCACACCAGGCCTCCCTGTCCAGCACCAACTCCCGGAGTCCACCCAAACCTGTGTTCATTGAGTTGGTGATGCCATCCAACCACCTCATCCTCTGTTGTCCCCTTCTCCTCCTGCCTGAAATCCTTCCCAGCATCAGGGTCTTTTCCAATGAGTCAGCTCTTCACATCAGGTGGCCCAAGTATTGGAGTTTCAGCTTTAGCATCAGTCCTTCCAATGAATACTCAGGACGAGAGAAACACATATATTGTATGATATCACTTATATGTACAATCTAAAAAATACAACAGACAAGTGAGAATAGCATACAGGCAGCAGACTCACAGATACAGAGAACAAACTGGTGGCTACCAGTGGAGGGGAGAGGGGCAACAAGAGGTGGGGAAGAGGAGATACAAACTGCTGGATGTAAAAGGCAGGCTCAAGGATGTGTTGCACAGCACAGGGAATACAGCCAACATTTTGGCTATCGTCACTTTGGGGAAAGCAACCTTTAAAAGTTGCATAAAAATTAAGGAACAAGTTAGGAAATTCTCTGGTGATCCAGGTGTTAGGACTTGGTGCCCAAGGCCTGGATTCAGTTCTTGGTGGAGGAACTAGGTCCCTCAAGCCTCGCAGTGCAGCCAAATGGGTAAAAGAAAACAATAAATAAAAATAAAGGCACGAGACATATGTCTTTAGGAATATGATTTGCCTTGGGCAAGACTTAGCAGACACAACAATAAAGATTTCCCATCTCGAGAACTTAATACAAAAGAGAAATCTGGAAGACTGTTGACTGAAAAAGAACAAACCTTAAACTCTACTTAAGATGATTAACCATAACTAGCTTCTTGCTGTTATTTAGTCACTCAGTGGTGTCTGACTCTTTTGTGACCCCATGGACTTAGCTCCCCCAGGTACTACTGTTCATGGGATTTCCCAGAAAGAATACTGGAGTGGGTTGCCTTCTCCAGGGGCTCTTCACCTCCCAAGGATGGCACCCCTGTCTCCTGCATTGCAGGCTGACTCATTGAGCAACTGAACTGAACAGAACAACCCCTGAGCCACCAGTTCAGTTCAGTTCAGTTCAGTCGTTCAGTCGTGTCTGACTCTTTGCGACCCCATGAATCTCAGCACGCCAGGCCTCCCTGTCCATCACCAACTCCCAGAGTTCACTCAGACTCACACCCATCGAGTCAGTGATGCCATCCAGCCATCTCATCCTCTGTCGTCCCCTTCTCATCCTTCCCCCAATCCCTCCCAGCGTCAGAGTCTTTTCCAATGAGTCAACTCTTCACATGAGGTGGCCAAGGTACTGGAGTTTCAGCTTTAGCATCATTCCCTCCAAAGAAATCCCAGGGCTGATCTTCAGAATAGACTGGTTGGATCTCCTTGCAGTCCAAGGGACTCTCAAAAGTCTTCTCCAACACCACAGTTTTCAAAAGCATCAATTCTTCAGTGCTCAGCCTTCTTCACAGTCCAACTCTCACATCCATACATGACCACAGGAAAAACCATAGCCTTGACTAGACGGACCTTAGTCGGCAAAGTAATGTCTCTACTTTTGAATATGCTCTCTAGGTTGGTCATAACTTTCCTTCCAAGAAGTAAGCGTCTTTTAATTTCATGGCTGCACTCACCATCTGCAGGGATTTTGGAGCCCAGAAAAAATAAAGTCTGACGCTGTTTCCACTGTTTCCCCATCTATTTCCCATGAAGTGATGGGACCAGATGCCAATTAGCCTCTTCAGTTCAGTTCAGTTCAGTTCAGTCGCTCAGTCCTGTCGGACTCTTTGCTGAGAGGCAATTGTGGAAATGCTCACCTTCCAGGAGACAGAAACTTCTAGATGGCGCTACGAATGATAATTACGAATGATAAGCAGATACTGGCAAAAGAGGCAGATATTTAAAAACAAAGTCAACAGAGCAATGAGGGAACAACGGGAAAAATGTATAAAACGCCCTTGGGGGTTGGGGTTGGGGTGTGTGGAGTCTCAGGGTGCGAAACTCAAGATAAAGTCGCCATCTGGGTTCTCAGGTCAGATACCTGCGAGTACTCTTGATCACCTCTCACAGAAAGTTCTTCTATCACACAATCGGGTTTTCCTACCTCCTTAACGTCTCTCAGAGAGCTCTTGTCAGCATCTCCTGCCTCTGGTCGACATCCTTCCTGAACCCCTTCCTCTTCTATGGGGACCACGACATCAGCTCCCTAAGCGAGCAGATGCCCCCGTATCGTCAGACACGATCTCATGGCGTTTAGGACGACTTGGCCCAGAAGCATGCGTGATAGACGGTCGCCTCTGCCAAACAAGGCCAGACACAGTATCTCAATAAACAGGACTTTTCTACACACCATTACTAAAGTGAATTCAACATGGATAAGATTCAGGAAAGTATTCTAAAACGTGTGTGGCGCTTTTTCTGCGTAATACTTAAGTTCAGAATCACGTGATAAAAATACATTCCAAGCGTGATTTTGAATTTAAGTGCCATACATCACATGCCAGGCAGATCTGAGTCTTTAGTTTTCGTTTTCATCTTACCACGTGTTGCATGTACCCATTTTGAAAGGTGGAGTGTTTTTTCAATACCTTTGAAGAGAAACAGCACTCTTCTGCTCCACCCTTCCGCACAACTGATTCTTATTCCTTAAATGCAAGAAGATATCAGTCTTCTAGGGGTTTATCATGGTTTTATACCTACATTGATATGTGACAAGCTTGTAAGAGTACTTCTTGATTTCTAGCCTTCTGATTGTCTGCCTTCTCACTATGGTAGATGAGAATTTAATTCTTTAAACAAAGGTGTTTTTTTCTTTTTCCTTATACTTTATATATATATATATATATATATATTTATTTATTTATTTATTTAGGCTGCACTGGGTAGTTTTTGGAATCTTAGTTCCTTAACCAGAGATCCAACCCCAGGCCCCAGAAGTGAAAGTGCCCGAATCCTAACCATTTGACTGCCAGGGAATTCCTAAGAATTTAATTCTTTTGGCACCGCATTATTTACCCCCCCCCCCAATTCTCTCTTCATAAAGTGTAATTTCTGGATAAATTACAGCGTTTACATTATCATGATCACAATTTTCACAGTATATTAGTCATATTCATAGTGTGTCTGATTATGCTCTTTCTGGTACAACTTCTCTTCTTCTAGACTCAATTTTGTTGCATTTATTTCAATCATTAGTCATTCATTAATTCCCCACACCTCTGATGACCATGCATGACATGCTAGGTCACTTCAGTCATGTCCGACTCTTTGCAACCCCATGGAGTGCAGCTCACTAGTTTCCTCTGTCCATGAGATTGTTCAGGCAAGAATGCAGTGGGTTGCTATGCCTTCCTGCAGGCTCTGATGAACATATAAGCAAAAAATAAACCAGATATTCTCAGTTTTCTTTTCCCCTGGAGGCCTCAGTTTCCCTCCTCCAATCTGTGTCAGCTACACTGTATGCTTCTCTTCCTACTGTTATCCTGGAATTTGCCTTCTCCATCATCTCGGGACTTTCCTCCCCTTCTTTCCTCTGTTGGAGCTCGAATTTTCTGGACCCAATATTGTTCTTTTTCTTGGATTTTTCTATCATTTTGTGGATCATAATTTCAAGTAGCTTCGTGAGAATAGGTCATCAACATTAATTTTTTTGAGATTGCGTGTTTGGCTGGATGTATACTGGCTGAAATATTCCTTCCAAATTTCAAAGGTAATTTTTGTGATTATTTATGCTTTTGGCAATGTGAATTTCAATGTCATACTGATCCCCAATGCTTTGTAGGTAAATAGTTTATTTTTCTATCTGAAGAAAATAAATGAGTTCTCTCTTCATTCTTTATATTTCTGTGTGTGTGAATGTTAAATTACATTTATCTGGCTGCGGATTTGGTAGCTATTGTTTTTTGATAGCTATTTTAAACTTGGTAGTTAATCTCTTTTCATGTTAGAAAATGTTTTTATACTTCTTTGCTGATAACTTTATCTCTGTTCTTTTTTGCTTTCACTTTAAAGATTTCATTATTTTGATTTTGGCCATCCAAACAAATCTCTTAAATTCTATTTCCCCCCTATCTTTTTGTTCTACTTTCTATAAGAAATAAATAAAATAGTAATGAAGAGAACAATAGCAAAAATCAATGAAACTAAAAGGTGTTCCTTTGAAAAGATAAACAAAATTGATAACCTTTAGCCACACTCTTCAAGAAAAAACAGGAGAGGCCTCCAATAAAATTAGAAATGAAAAAGAAGTTACAATTAATACAACAAAAATACAGAGGATCATAAGATACTACTACAAGCAACTGTGGGCTTCCACGGTCATTCAGATAGTAAAGAATCTGCTTGCAATGCAGGAGACCTGGGTTTGATCCCTGGGTCGAGGTGATCCCCTGGAGAAGGGAATGGCTACCTACTCCAGTACTCTTGCCTGGAAAATTCCATGGACAGAGGAGCCTTTATTTTCTTGGGCTCCAAAATCACTGCAGATAATGACTGCAGCCATAAAACTAAAAGACACTTGCTTCTTGGAAGAAAAGCTATGACCAACCTAGACACCATATTAAAAAGCAGAGACATTACTTTACCGACCAAGGTTTGTCTTGTCAAAGCTATTGTTTTTCTAGTAGTCATGTATGAATGTGAAAATTGGACTATAAAAAAAACCTGAGCGCCGAAGAATTGATGGTTTTGAACTGTGGTGTTGGAGAAGACTCTTGAGAGTCCCTTGGACTGCAAGGAGATCCAACCAGTCCATTCTAAAGGAAATCAGTCCTGAAGATTCATCAGAAGGACTGATGCTGAAGCTGAAACTCCAATGCTATGGCCACATGATGTGAAGAACTGACTCACTGAAAAATACCCTGATGCTGGGAAAGATTGAAGGCAGCAGGAGAAGGGGACGACAGAGGATGAGATGGCTGGATGGCATCCCTGACTCAATTTACATGAGTTTGAGCAAGCTCCGGGAGTTGGTGATGGACAGGGAAGCCTGGCGTGCTGCAGTCCATGGGGTGGCAAAGAGCTAGACACAACCTAGCAAATGAACTGAACTGAGGAGCCTGGCAGACTACAAACCATGGGGTGGCAAGGAGTTAGACACGACGGAGTGACTAACTCTTCACTTTAATTTCACTTCACAAGCAACTATATGCCAATAAAATGTATAACCTGGAAAAAATGGACTAATTCTTAGAAAAGTCAGCCCTCCAAGACTGATCCAGGAATAAGTAGAAAATATGAACAGACCAGTCACAAGTAATAAAAGCGAAATTGATTAAAAATCTTCCAACAAATAAAAGTCCAGGACCAGGTGGTTTCACGGTGAATTCTATCAAACATTTAGAGAATAAATAACACTTATCCATCTAAAACGCTTCCAAACATTGAGGGAGGAACACTCCCAAGCTTACTCTATGAGATTTCAAAAGCAGAAAAAGATATCACAAAAAAGAATACTACAGACCAACATCACTGATGAACATAGATCTGTGGCCAGGATGATTTTTCCCTTAAAAAGATCAATACACCTACGGGTAGTTCAAAATTTGAAACTATGCCCCAAACTAAAGGTTGTGCCTAAAACTAAAATTTTGGCCCATGTTTGAAATAGTGCAGTGGTTCCTGAGTTCAAGTTTCAACAGAATCAACGATTGTAAAATTGAGATCACTAGGATCCACCCCCAGAGTTTCTGACCCAGTGTGTCTGAGTGGGTCCTGAGAACCTGAATTCTGACAAGCTCCCAGATAGTGTAGATGCTGCAGGTGGGGAACGTGCTTTCAAATCAGCCCTAGAGACGCTCACTCAGCTATTTCAGAAGCTCTCCACAAGGTGGCGCAGTGGGAGCGCTTCTGGACAGTCTATTAGCCAGCTCTTCTCTGGTACAGAGGGCACCTCTGTACCAGGGACCCTCCCCACCACCTGCTGATCCCCTCATCCTCTTTTAATTTAAATTGTTAGGACTCAGTTTTAAATGAAACAAACTAGTAATGAATTATGTCTTTAACATAGGACCATATGCAAAAATAAACTAAAAATGAGTAAAGACTTAAATATAGACCTGCAGCCATAAAACTCCTATAAGAAAGCATAGGCAGTGAAATGTTTTACTTTGGTCTTAGCAAGGTGTTTTGGGTTTTTTCTAAGGCAAGGTCAACAAAAGCAAAAATAAACAAATGCAACCACATCAAAGTAAAAACCTATTGTACGGAGAATGGAATAATTAATAACCTATTGAATAGAAGAAGATATTGACTTGGAGGATGAGCAGTGGGCACTGATTCTTGTAGAGCGGCAAGTGAGTTGGTAAAACGGACAGAGGCTTAAAGACATTATTTAAAGATATAAAGACAAGCAATAAGACAATCAAAATAAATTGGGAGCTTATAGCATAGTAATTAGTAAAAATTGTGATGTAAGATTTTGAAGAAGAGTAATGCCTGGTGGGCTGCAGTCCATGGGGTCGCTAAGANGATGTACTCCTTTTCCTATTTGGAACCAGTCTGTTGTTCCATGTCCAGTTCTAACTGTTGCTTCCTGACCTGGATACGGATTTCACAAGAGGCAGGTCAGGTGGTTTGGTATTCCCATCTCTTTCAGAATTTTCCACAGTTTATTGTGATCCACACAGTCAAAGGCTATAGCCACTTAACAAAATAACTTTGCATGAGAAAATAGTCAGACACAGGGAATGCTCTCTGAGGCTAATCCGCATAGACCAACTAAATTACTGTGGTCCATTGGCCAGTCTGGGAGTGTATAGAGGGCTTACTGACATGACAAATGGAACAGGATCTGAGCCTACTTCATGGCAGTCCATCTATCCTTTAGCTCTTTCCTGTATACATCTACCCTATACTTACTTGCCCAGTTCCTGAACAGAGCATTGGTTAGGTGACCTCAGCAACTGATACAATTCTACCACTGGCCTCCTGGTCCAGGGGGTGAAGTTGTTATGGTAGAAAGCTTCACATAGATAGAACAAGATGGCAGAAGAGTAGGTGGGTGTAGAGTTTATCTCTCTGCACGGATACATCAGGAATATACCTTCAGATGCAGAAGGCCACGCAGAATACTATCTCAGAGTGAACAGGAGTACTTGACCAGTGGAAAAGAATATGTAGAATCGTGCAAAACTTGGTAGGATGAAGGAACTAAGGGGAAAAACAGGAGTGTTAGTAGGACTGGACCTGCCCTCATCGGGCAGGGAAATTGAAACAAGGGTCTGATTCCTACATCTGGTCAAGTGTCTGAATCAGAGGAGAAACATTTAAGGCTGAGAGTGAAACAGCTGATCTGTGGCAGCCTTAATGGAATGAGAATCAGACAGTCCTTTCTACAGTCCTTTCTATGTCCCTTTCATACCATGGAAAGGGACACAGGTTCCCTGGAAGGAACAGCGCCTGGGGGCTGGAGTTTAGGGATTGTGGAGCAATCCCTAAAGATTAACAAATTTAAAGATAAAGACCATATGATAATCTCAATAGATGTAGAAAAAGTGCTTGACAAAATTCTGCACTCATTTATGATTAAAACTATTCAAAAAATGGGCATAGGAGGAACCTACCTTAACATAGTAAAGGCCATATATGATAAGCCTACAGGAAACATTATTCTCAATGCTTGAAAAACTGGAAGCATTCTCTCTAAGATCAGGAACAAGAGAAGGGTGTCCACTTTTGCCGCTATTATTCAACATAGTTCTGGAAGTCCTAGCTATAGCAATCAGAGAAGAAAAAGAAATAAAAGGAATCCAGATTGGAAAAGAATAAGTAAAGCTCTCACCATTTGCAGATGATATGATACTGTACACAGAAAACTCTAAAGATAGTATCAGAAAATTACTAGAGCTAATCAGTGGATTTATCAAAGTTGCAGGATCCAAAATCAATACAGAGAAATCACTTGCATTTCTATATACTAACAATGAAAACCCAGAATGAGAAATTAAGGAATCAATCCCATTCACCATTGCAACAAAAAGAATTAAATCTAGGAATCAACTTATGTAAGGAGACAAAAGAACTGTACACGGAAAATTATCAGACACTAATGAAAGTAATCAAAGATGATACATAAACAGATGGAGAATATTCCATGTTCCTGGGTAGGAAGAATCGATATTGTGAAAATGACTATGCTACCAAATGCAATCTACAGATTCAATGTGATCCCTATCAAATTACCAATGACATTTTTCACAGAACTAGAACAAAAAAATTTCACAATTTATATGGAATTGCAAAAGATCCCGAATAGCCAAAACAGTCTTGAGAAGGAACAATGAAGCTGAGAATCAACCTTTCTGGCTTCAGATTATACTACAAAGCTACAGTCATCAAGATAGTATGGTACTGGCACAAAAACAGAAATATAGACCAATGGAGCAAGACAGAAAGCCAAGAAATAAACCCATGCACTTATGGGTACCTTATTTTTGGCAAAGGAGGCAAGAATATACAATGGGGCAAAGACAGCCTCTTCCACAAATGGTGCTGGGAAAACTGGACAGCTACATGTAAAAGAATGAAATTTGAACACTTCCTAACACCATACACAAAGACAAACTCAAAATGGATTAAAGACTTAAAAGTAAGACCAGAACTATTAAACTTTTAGAGGAAAACATAGGCAGAACAGTTGATGACATAAATCAAAGCAAGATCCTCTGTGACCCACCTCCTAGAGTAACAGAAACAAAAACCCAAGTAAACAAGTGGGAACTGATTAAACTTAAAAGCTTTTGTACAGCAGAGGAAACTATAAGCAAGGTGAAAAGATAACTCTTGGAATGGGAGAAAATAATAGCAAATGAAACAACTGACAAAGGATTAATTTCCAAAATACACAACCAGCTCATACAACTCAATATCAGAAAAACAAACAACCCAATCAAAAAGTGGATAAAAGACCTAAACAGACATTTCTCCAAGGAAGACACGCAGATGGCTAAGAAACACATGAAAAGATGCTCAACATCTCTCATTATTAGAGAAATTCACATCAAAACTACAGTGAGATATCACCTCACACTGGTTAGAATGGCCATCATCAAAAAGTTTACAAACAATAGATGCTGGAGAGGGTGTGGAGAAAAGGGAACCCTCTTGCACTGTTAGTGAGAATGTAAATTGATATAGTCACTATGGAAGACAAAAAAACTAGGAATGAAGCTGCCATATGACCCAGCAATCCCAATCCTAGGTGTATACCCCGAGGAAACCAAAATTGAAAAAGAAACATATATCCCATTGTTCATTGCAGCACTATTTACAATAGCTAGAACATGGAAGCAACCTAGATGTCCATTGACAGATGAATGGATAAAGAAGTTGTGGTACATATACACAATGGAAGATTCAGTTCAGTTGCTCAGTCGTGTCCAACTCTGCGACCCCATGAATTGCAGCACGCCAGGCCTCCCTGTCCATCACCAACTCCCGGAGTTCACTCAGATTCACGTCCATAGAGTCAGCGATGCCATCCAGCCATCTCATCCTCTGTCGTCCCCTTCTCCTCCTACCTCCAATCCCTCCCAGCATCAGAGTCCTTTCCAATGACTCAACTTTTCGCATGAGGCAGCCAAAGTACTGGAGTTTCAGCTTTAGCATCATTCCTTCCAAAGAAATCCCAGGGCTGATCTCCTTCAGAATGGACTGGTTGGATCTCCTTGCAGTTCATAAAAAGGAATGCATCTCTAACTGGCAAAAAAAAAAAAAAAAAAANCTTTTCGCATGAGGCAGCCAAAGTACTGGAGTTTCAGCTTTAGCATCATTCCTTCCAAAGAAATCCCAGGGCTGATCTCCTTCAGAATGGACTGGTTGGATCTCCTTGCAGTTCATAAAAAGGAATGCATCTCTAACTGGCAAAAAAAAAAAAAAAAAAAGGAATGCATCTGGGTCAGTTCTGATGAGGTGGATGAACCTATAATCTTTCATACAGAGTGAAGTGAGTCAGAAAGAGAAAGATAAATATCATATTCTAACTCATATATACAGAACCCAGAAAAATAGTACTGATGAATTTATTTACAGGGCAGCAATGGAGAAACAGACATAGAGAATAGACTTATGGACATGGGGAGAGGGGAGGAAAGGGTGAGATGTGTGGCAAGAGTAACATGGAAACTTACATTACCATATGTAAAATAGACAGCCAACAGAAGTTTGCTGTATGGTTTAGGAAACTCAAATAGGGGCTCTGTATTAACCTAGAGGGGTGGGATTGGGAAGGAGACAGGAGGGAGGTTCAAAAGGGAGGGGATATCTGCACACCTATGGCTGATTCATGTTGAGGTTTGACAGAAAACAACAAAAGTCTGCAAAGCAATTATCCTTCTATAAAAAAATTTAATTAAAAAAAAAGAGAAAGCCCCACATAGCCTTGCTACTGTTGACAAAGAGCCAAAAGCAATAGCAAATGCCCAAGGGAAGTTCACAGGATACTGGCACTGTTCATGACTAAAGATGCAAGGATGTAGATTCCCATCATGGCCCATTTAGCTCTCTAATATAGCCAGGGCAAAAGGCAGATGAAAACTGGATAATAACAGTAGATAATTCCAGGTGATGTCTCTAATTACAGTTGCTTTTCAAGACAGAGCCTCCTTAGTGGAGAAAATCAAAAGACCTCCAGTCATCAAGGATGCAGCTAGAGATAAAGAATTTTTCTCCTGCTTAATGCCAAATAACAAAGGAACTGAGAGCTTTCTTTGGCTAAGAAGAACATCTTCAGTGTCTTCCTCAGGGGTATTTCAATGCTCTGGCTCTTTCGCACACTTTTCCCGTTTCACTGACCTGCAGGACAATATTCTGAGTCATTCACAGCATTGATAGCATCATGCTGACAGGATTCCAAGAGCTGATGGTGGGACACATCTGCTGGTGAGACACATATGCAAAAGGATGGAAGATGAACGTATTCCAGCCCAAACCACCAAGGTCTGTCTGTCTCCTTGGCGGAGTTTCTGGAGTCCAGTGTCACAGGACCTTTGGGGATGTTGTTTCTAATTTGACAGACGGTTGCTGTGAATTGTGTTCTTTACCACCCAGAAAGATATACAATGCTTGGTGGGTCTCTGTGGGATTTGGAGGTAGGTGACATCAAAGCTGAGTGTGCTGCTCCGAGTGACCCAAAAGGTTGCCAGTTGTGTACAGAGCACGACCCACGAGAAGGCAGTAGAGCTGATGGTCTACATTGCCTGGAAGGAGACAGGACCAGAGGTCAAGATCTATACTGATTTATGGGCAGAGCCTAGTGTCAGGGACTGGGAAGGATGGGTGACAAGCAGTGAGCAGTGTGACAAGTTATGAATAGCACCGACTGAGTGTCCAGCAAAAAGGAGGATTTTTATCACTGACATTTGTTTAGGACGTCCAGAACATGGTGATAATAAATGGTAGACTTGCAGTTAGATTTATCCTTATTTTAAAATTGTACACCCTTACTACCTCATGTCGTCGAGAACATTTTGAGTTTGTCAATAGACACATAAATTGATAAATACCTATGTGGGGCCCCACTGTATATGGAGCTTTCAAGAATCTGGTAGACACCTAGAGACTGTCAGACAGAGTGAAGTAAGTCAGAAAGAGAAAAACAAAGGTTGTGTATTAATGCATATGTGTGGAATCTAGAAAAAAACGGTATGGATGATCTTATTTACAAAACAGAAATAGACACAGACGTAGAGAACAAACATGGGCTCCAATGGAGAAAAGTGGGGGTAGAATGGATTGGGAGGGTGGGGTTGACGCATATACACTATTGATGGTATGCATAAAGTGGACAACGAGAGAGCACAGGGAACTCCACTCAGTGCTCTGAGGTGACCTGAATGAGAAAGAAATCCAAAAATAGAGGGGATATATGTATACGTAAAACTGATTCACTTTGCTGGACAGTAGAAACTAATACACCGTGGTAAAGCAACTATACTCCAAAAACAATTAATTAAAAAGAAAAGAATCTGGCAGAGAAGAGAGCCCACAGGCTGAAATGAGCCAGTCTTTCCCACTACTCTGATGGGTGCCTACTGAACTCACAAATAAAGCAGCAAAAGCCAGTACTTTCATGTGCGGATGTTACCGATGATTAACCCTGTAACTGGACTTGTGGGTTACAATCTGAGGCAGACCTGGTAAAACTCGCGGGGGAATGGCCTTCAGCCAGAGATCTGGAGGTGCTGCACCAGTTAACAAGGGGTTGACTTTTCTTCCTGGTGGATGGGGTGCATAAAAGGAAAATACAAGCTTCAGTTTCATTTCATTGCATTTAGGGGGATGGATATGAAGTGAGTATGGCCATCCTTGTCATCTCCCCACCTACTGTGCACGCAGACACCGCCTGTCTTCACTCCCCGCCCCTGTGGGCTCCGCCTGCTTGTTCCAACCCATATACTGGCATCTCTCCACGTCCTGTCTTCTAGAAATCTGTCAGAGTCTTCAAAGGCTGATGGTCTCCATCCTTCACTCTGCCCCCTTCCCTTGAATTCCACTTGTACTTCTCTTGGATGACTTTAGTGAGGGAGACAAGGAACCCTTGTGTGTCATTCTACCATCGCGAACCAGGTGACTGGGCTTTGGCATAAGAGTTCCCTTTGGTTTAACTATCACAGACATCTGTGGCAGTGCAGGGGAAATGCTGCATGTTTGTAATAGTACAGTTAAGTCCCCTACATACAAACCTTCAAGGGGTGAACTTTCAAAGATGACAACATGTGTTCACATGTAAGTTAGTTCACACGTCTGGCATACATTGTCATGTGTGTGCACCCTCTACAAGGGGTACACTGTACTGTGAGATTAAAAAAAAAGTTTTTCTTTATTTTTTGCATTTATATTTTATGTACTATTTGTGTGAAAAATATTAACCTATTACAGTACAATACTATGTAACTGGTTGTATTCATTGGGTACCTAGGCTAACTTTGTTGATCTTATGAATAAATTTGACTTGAGTGCATTCTCGGAACGGAACTTTTTTGTACATAGGGTACTTACTGTAGTATTTCCCTTTCCTCTTGGATGGGAAAATCCCTGCTTTTTCATGAAAAATCAGGAAGAAATGTGCTGGAAAGAGCTGAGCAGCCATAGGAAAGAAGGAGGATGTCATTGTGAATTCCACAAATAGGTTTTTAAAAACTCTTGTAGAAAGGTATTTCTGCTCATCTTGAAAACAACACCAGAGCCCTATGAATATGTTCCCTGGGGCATTTCCAGGATAAAACTAAGACAGGAAAGTAACCTGGGAGCATCCCATTTTTAGTATCAATCAATATAGTGAAATTATACACCTGAGCTGTAGCCTGTTGGCCCCATGATGGGTTGTGTGATGCCCACAAGGAGATGCTGGGGAAGAGATATTTAGAAAGAAATGTTGGCTAAATTGCTCTGAGAACAGCAAGGGAGAGTGGCAGCTCCCAGCCTCCTGGATCATTAATGTGCTGTTCAGAGGAAAATGAAACTCCAATCATTTGCCCTCTTCTTTCTCTAGATAACATCAATGGCTCTTTTTTAAAAATTATTTTTTATTTTAAAATTTTATCTATTTGTTTAATTGGAGGATAATTACAATTTTGTGATGGTTTTTGTCATGCATGTATGAACTGGCCATTGGTATACATGTATGCCCTCCACCCTGAAGCTCCCTCCCTCCTCCCTTCCCATCCTCTCCCTCCAGGTTATCACAGAGCACCAGCTTTGGGTGCCCTGTGTCATACATCAAGCTCACAGTGGTCCTCTGTTTTACATATGGTAATGTATATGTTTCACTGCTATTCTCTTAAATCATCCCAGCCTCTCCTTCTCCCACTGAGTCCAAAAGTTTGCTCTTTGTGTCTCTTTTGCTGCCCTGCACATAGGATTGTTGGTACCATCTTTCTAGATTCCATATATATGTGTTGCTGCTGCTGCTGCTAAGTCGCTTCAGTCGTGTCTGACTCTGTGCGACCCCATAGATGGCAGCCCACCAGGCTCTGCCGTCCCTGGGGTTCTCCAGGCAAGAACACTGGAGTGGGTTGCTATTTCCTTCTCCAATGTATGCATGCATGCTAAGTCGCTTCAGTCGTGGCCGACTCTGTGCGACCCCATAGATGGCAGCCCACCAGGCTCCTCTGTCCACAGGATTCTCTAGACAAGAATACTGGAGTGGGTTGCCATTGCCTTCTCCTATATATGTGTGAATGTATGGTATTTGTCTTTCTGTTTCTGACTTTCTTCACTTTGTATAATAGGTTCTAGGTTCATCCATCTCATTAGAACAGACTCAAATGTATTCCTTTTTATAGCTGAGTAATATTCCATTGTGTATATGTACCACAATTTCTTTATCCATTCATCTGCCAGTGGACATCTAGGTTGCTTCCAGGTCCCTAGCTCATCAGTGGCTCTTTAATCTAGGAGATGTCTAACGTCAAAGTAGACATCTACTAGGTTCTCTGCAGATTTGTTTTTGTGATGTGGAACTGCTTCAGCAACTCAGATTCAGTGGTGGTGGCTGAGATGGGCTCTACACGCCTAGAGTGGCTTCTCCATTCCCTTCCAGGAGAAGGCAGCACCTTTCTCACCCCCCCTCCCCTCAGTTCTCTTTTTCCGTACCTTGAAGCACTTTGTATGTTGGAAGTGTTGGGGGAGAATGATTTGCAGTAAACAGACTCATTCCTGTTTACTATGCAGCACAGCGTTCAGATCAGTCAACCCTAAAGGAAATTAACCCTGAAGATACATTGGAAGGATTGATGTTGAAACTGAAGCTCCAATACTTCGGCCACTTGATATTAAGACCTGATTCATTGGAAAAAATCCTGATGCTAGGAAAAATTGAGGGCAAGAGGAGAAGGGGACAGCAGAGGGTGAGATAATTATATAGCATCACAGACTCAATGGACGTGAATAGGAACAAACTGGGAGATAGTGGAGGACAGAGAAGCCTGGTGTGCTACAGTCCATGGGGTCACAAAGAGTTGGAACAACTTATCAACTGAACAACAACAACAAAAGCTTACACGAGCCCCAAACCCCAGGAGTTTTTATTTCTTCTCCTAGGCCAGGCTAGAGAGAGGCCTGCTTGTTATGGCTCCAAGAATATCTGGCCCATCCCAGCCCCTGCAGCCCCTCCAGGCATCCTCTGAGACCATGGTTATTAGCCAGCTCACGAATCCTCCTCTGGTCCCAGTGAGCCTCCCTCTTGCTCCCTGGGAGATACCGTTCGTCATCCATCCCTTGGTCATCTGTGCCTCAAAAGCAGGGTCCTTCCCCTCCCCCTAGGGCTGCCCAGCGCTTCCCTTCCAGGTCCAGGCGGGTCCTGTAAACATAGTTAAGCAGGTCCTGTTCTGAAAACCTGCCCACAGCTCCTGCTCCCTCTGCTGTCCCTGAAAAGCCTTGAACCTCAGGTCTTCTGCATGGGTTACTTCCTGTCTCAGTCAGCTTGGGCTGCTGTAACAAAATAGAGTATCTGGGAGGCTTAAACAACAAACTTCTCTTTCTCACAATTTTGGGGGCTGAAAGTGTGAGATCAGGGTGCCATCATGGCTGGGGGTAAGCCTCCTTCCAGCCTTGCAGATGGTCACCTTCTTGCTGTGTCCTCACGGCAGAGAGAGCACTAGTGTCTTTTCCTCTTATCCTCATTCAGCAGTCCTAGCAGGTCAGGGTTCCACACTATGACCTCGCTTAACCTTAATTAACTCCTTAAAGGCTCTATCTCTGAAGAGAGTCACTTGGGGACCTTAGGTCTTTAATGTATCCAGAGAATACAATTCAATCCATAACAGTCCCTCTGCCCGGAATGTTCTCCCTTGGATATCTGCCAAGGCAATAGATTCCTTACCCTTCAGACCAAGTTACAGGTAGAATTCCTCTGTGGAGTTGTCTTTTCTGGAACCACCTGGACTGATTTGGAGAAATACTCGTTGCCAAAGCAAATTTAGGCTGCTATTATCTCAGGAATAGCTGGCAGAAGCTGGATGGTATAAAACAAAGGTACAATAGACAATAACCCCCAAACAAAAACCCAGTATGGTCATCATTGGATGCCCACTTGGTTCCACATGCAGGTTCCCATGGAGCCTGAATTTTCCAACCGAATAGAAATTTACAAAGAGCACCACGGCAGGATCAGGGAGGAAAAAGATACAGACTGAATAACCTCACAGCTGGGCATATACCCTGAGAAAACCATAATTCAAAAAGACACATGTGCTCTAATGTTCATTGCAGCACTATTTACAATAGCCAGGATAGAAAAGCTATGTAAGTGTCCATCAGTAGATGGATAAAGGTGTGGTATGTATATACAATGGAATATTACTCAGCCATGAAAAGGAAAGAAATTGAGTTAGTTGTAGGGATGTGGATGAACCTAGAGTCTGTTATACAAAATGAAGTAAGTCAGAAAAACAAATATTGTATATTAACACATATATATGAGATCTAGAAAAATGGTCCTGAGGAACATATTTGCAGTCCAGGAATAGAGGACTTCTGGATACAGGGTGGGGAGGGAAGAAGATGGGACGAATTGAGAGGGTAACTGGCATCACAGACTCGATGGGCGTGAGTCTGAGTGAGCTCCGGGAGTTGGTGATGGACAGGGAGACCTGGCGTGCTGCAATTCTTGGGGTTGCAAAGAGTCGGACACGACTGAGCGACTGAACTGAACTGAACTTTGACACATATACTCTACCAAGTGTAAAATAGTGGGAACCTCCAGGATAGCACAGGAGCTCAGCTCAGTGCTCCGTGATGGTTTAGAGAGGCGGGGTGGGAGGGGTGGTAGGGAGGCCCAAGAGGTAGGGGGATATATGTCTACATATGACTGGCTCATGTAGTTGTACAGCAGACACTGACACAACATTTTAAGGCAATTCTATTTTTTTAAAAAAGATGCAGAGTCTTGAGAGATAGACAACATGTGCTATGAGCCCCTCACCCTCCCACCTAAGACCTGGTGAGAGATGGCTCTGCCGAGGCTCTGGAGTGTGGGGGCACAGTGACTAGGGGCCACTCCTGCCCCTGGAAGCAAGGAGGGCAGAACAGTCAGCTGGCAATTTGGAGGGTGGAGTTTCTAGAACTCCATCCTGAGTCGACAATCTTTCCCTCAGCTCTCTTTCCCTCATCTCTCTACATGCTCCCACCCAGAGGGCCGTGNCGACCCCATAGATGGCAGCCCACCAGGCTCTGCCGTCCCTGGGGTTCTCCAGGCAAGAACACTGGAGTGGGTTGCTATTTCCTTCTCCAATGTATGCATGCATGCTAAGTCGCTTCAGTCGTGGCCGACTCTGTGCGACCCCATAGATGGCAGCCCACCAGGCTCCTCTGTCCACAGGATTCTCTAGACAAGAATACTGGAGTGGGTTGCCATTGCCTTCTCCTATATATGTGTGAATGTATGGTATTTGTCTTTCTGTTTCTGACTTTCTTCACTTTGTATAATAGGTTCTAGGTTCATCCATCTCATTAGAACAGACTCAAATGTATTCCTTTTTATAGCTGAGTAATATTCCATTGTGTATATGTACCACAATTTCTTTATCCATTCATCTGCCAGTGGACATCTAGGTTGCTTCCAGGTCCCTAGCTCATCAGTGGCTCTTTAATCTAGGAGATGTCTAACGTCAAAGTAGACATCTACTAGGTTCTCTGCAGATTTGTTTTTGTGATGTGGAACTGCTTCAGCAACTCAGATTCAGTGGTGGTGGCTGAGATGGGCTCTACACGCCTAGAGTGGCTTCTCCATTCCCTTCCAGGAGAAGGCAGCACCTTTCTCACCCCCCCTCCCCTCAGTTCTCTTTTTCCGTACCTTGAAGCACTTTGTATGTTGGAAGTGTTGGGGGAGAATGATTTGCAGTAAACAGACTCATTCCTGTTTACTATGCAGCACAGCGTTCAGATCAGTCAACCCTAAAGGAAATTAACCCTGAAGATACATTGGAAGGATTGATGTTGAAACTGAAGCTCCAATACTTCGGCCACTTGATATTAAGACCTGATTCATTGGAAAAAATCCTGATGCTAGGAAAAATTGAGGGCAAGAGGAGAAGGGGACAGCAGAGGGTGAGATAATTATATAGCATCACAGACTCAATGGACGTGAATAGGAACAAACTGGGAGATAGTGGAGGACAGAGAAGCCTGGTGTGCTACAGTCCATGGGGTCACAAAGAGTTGGAACAACTTATCAACTGAACAACAACAACAAAAGCTTACACGAGCCCCAAACCCCAGGAGTTTTTATTTCTTCTCCTAGGCCAGGCTAGAGAGAGGCCTGCTTGTTATGGCTCCAAGAATATCTGGCCCATCCCAGCCCCTGCAGCCCCTCCAGGCATCCTCTGAGACCATGGTTATTAGCCAGCTCACGAATCCTCCTCTGGTCCCAGTGAGCCTCCCTCTTGCTCCCTGGGAGATACCGTTCGTCATCCATCCCTTGGTCATCTGTGCCTCAAAAGCAGGGTCCTTCCCCTCCCCCTAGGGCTGCCCAGCGCTTCCCTTCCAGGTCCAGGCGGGTCCTGTAAACATAGTTAAGCAGGTCCTGTTCTGAAAACCTGCCCACAGCTCCTGCTCCCTCTGCTGTCCCTGAAAAGCCTTGAACCTCAGGTCTTCTGCATGGGTTACTTCCTGTCTCAGTCAGCTTGGGCTGCTGTAACAAAATAGAGTATCTGGGAGGCTTAAACAACAAACTTCTCTTTCTCACAATTTTGGGGGCTGAAAGTGTGAGATCAGGGTGCCATCATGGCTGGGGGTAAGCCTCCTTCCAGCCTTGCAGATGGTCACCTTCTTGCTGTGTCCTCACGGCAGAGAGAGCACTAGTGTCTTTTCCTCTTATCCTCATTCAGCAGTCCTAGCAGGTCAGGGTTCCACACTATGACCTCGCTTAACCTTAATTAACTCCTTAAAGGCTCTATCTCTGAAGAGAGTCACTTGGGGACCTTAGGTCTTTAATGTATCCAGAGAATACAATTCAATCCATAACAGTCCCTCTGCCCGGAATGTTCTCCCTTGGATATCTGCCAAGGCAATAGATTCCTTACCCTTCAGACCAAGTTACAGGTAGAATTCCTCTGTGGAGTTGTCTTTTCTGGAACCACCTGGACTGATTTGGAGAAATACTCGTTGCCAAAGCAAATTTAGGCTGCTATTATCTCAGGAATAGCTGGCAGAAGCTGGATGGTATAAAACAAAGGTACAATAGACAATAACCCCCAAACAAAAACCCAGTATGGTCATCATTGGATGCCCACTTGGTTCCACATGCAGGTTCCCATGGAGCCTGAATTTTCCAACCGAATAGAAATTTACAAAGAGCACCACGGCAGGATCAGGGAGGAAAAAGATACAGACTGAATAACCTCACAGCTGGGCATATACCCTGAGAAAACCATAATTCAAAAAGACACATGTGCTCTAATGTTCATTGCAGCACTATTTACAATAGCCAGGATAGAAAAGCTATGTAAGTGTCCATCAGTAGATGGATAAAGGTGTGGTATGTATATACAATGGAATATTACTCAGCCATGAAAAGGAAAGAAATTGAGTTAGTTGTAGGGATGTGGATGAACCTAGAGTCTGTTATACAAAATGAAGTAAGTCAGAAAAACAAATATTGTATATTAACACATATATATGAGATCTAGAAAAATGGTCCTGAGGAACATATTTGCAGTCCAGGAATAGAGGACTTCTGGATACAGGGTGGGGAGGGAAGAAGATGGGACGAATTGAGAGGGTAACTGGCATCACAGACTCGATGGGCGTGAGTCTGAGTGAGCTCCGGGAGTTGGTGATGGACAGGGAGACCTGGCGTGCTGCAATTCTTGGGGTTGCAAAGAGTCGGACACGACTGAGCGACTGAACTGAACTGAACTTTGACACATATACTCTACCAAGTGTAAAATAGTGGGAACCTCCAGGATAGCACAGGAGCTCAGCTCAGTGCTCCGTGATGGTTTAGAGAGGCGGGGTGGGAGGGGTGGTAGGGAGGCCCAAGAGGTAGGGGGATATATGTCTACATATGACTGGCTCATGTAGTTGTACAGCAGACACTGACACAACATTTTAAGGCAATTCTATTTTTTTAAAAAAGATGCAGAGTCTTGAGAGATAGACAACATGTGCTATGAGCCCCTCACCCTCCCACCTAAGACCTGGTGAGAGATGGCTCTGCCGAGGCTCTGGAGTGTGGGGGCACAGTGACTAGGGGCCACTCCTGCCCCTGGAAGCAAGGAGGGCAGAACAGTCAGCTGGCAATTTGGAGGGTGGAGTTTCTAGAACTCCATCCTGAGTCGACAATCTTTCCCTCAGCTCTCTTTCCCTCATCTCTCTACATGCTCCCACCCAGAGGGCCGTGGGCACAGGTGGAAGAGAAGGAGCTGGAGAGAAGGACCACCCTTAGCCCCTTAGAAATCACCTTCACTGAGAATCTTTCATGTACAAGGAATCACACCAACTCTAAGTTTTGACAAACACGTGTCCTTGTGTCATCATTGCTGCTGTCAAGTTAGGGAAGTTTCTATCAACTCAGAAAGTTCCAGTGGTTAAGAATCCACCTTGCAATGCAAAGGACACCAGTTCACTCCCTGGTCTGGGAAGATTCCACATACCTTGAGTAACTATGCCTCAGTGCCACAACTACTGAGCCGATGCACCTAGAGCCTGTGCCCTGCGACGAGAGAAGCCACAGCAGTGCGAAGCCCAGACATTACAAAAAAGAGTAGTCTCTGCTCTCTGCAACTAGAGAAGGCCTGTGCGCAGCAATGATGACCCGGCCCAGCCAAGAAAATAAATAAATCTTTTGTTGTTGTTGTTGTTGTTTTCTTTTTTTTATTTTAGGTTTTTTTTTTTTGTATTTATAAATAAATCTTAAAAGAAAAATCTTTAGCTTGCATCTGGTATCTATCTTGATGAGGTTTGAAACCTGGTGAGGCTATTGACATCACAAAGTACTGATACAAGTACATGCATATCCATCAGCTTCCCCCAACATATGGTGGCTTCAAACCACAACCATCTGTTACTGTGCATCTGACTACAGTCATCCTGATTGGACGTCCAGTATGACTTGTCTGCTGGGCTATCCCCTGTGTGTGGCCAGTGAAAGGGCAGGGGAGGCTGGGTGATGCAGGATGGCCACGCGGCATGACACAGGGAGCCCCAGTGCCGTGTGACGCCAGCGTACAGCCAGTCGGTCCATATCTGGTAGTTTTCGGGGTCCAGTCACTGCAACAGGGCAGGCCCCAAAGCACAGGCACCTTTCACACCTCTTCTTGTGCTGTGGTTGTCAATGCCCTATTGGCCAAAGCAATTTCATAGCTAAGTTCCATGTATAGATTCCACCTGTTTTTAAAAAATTAGTTAATTAATTTTTGACTGTGCTGAATCTTTGTGGCTGTGTGTGGGCTTTCTCTACTTGTGGAGAGTGGGGGCTACTCTTCATTGTGGTGCACAGGCTTTAGAGCACACGGGTTTCAGTATTAATAGTTGCAGAACACGGGTTCAGTAGTTGCGGCCTGTGGGCTCTCCAGCGAGGGCTCAGTAGTTGTGGCACACAGGCTTAGTTGCCCTGTGGCATGTGGAATCTCCCCAGACAAGGGGTCGAACCCATGTCCACTGCATTGCAAGGTGGCTTCTTAACCTCTGGGCCACCAGGAAAGTCCTAGATTTCACCTCTTGATGGGATCATCGGGAGCCTCATATCCTAAGGTGTAGACTGAAGGAGGAGAGCATGATGTACAACTTAACGCAGGATATTTATAGGCAATGCTGGGCCAGATAGAGGAAAAGTGTAGGGTACTGTAAGAACACATCACAGGGCACTCGGACTCACTGTGGGGGTAGAGAGGGACCCTGTGTGGCCATGGTGTTGGGCAGAGAGTTGAATCATGAGTCAGGAGTTCTGGGGTGCAGGTGAATGGGGCCTAGCATTCAGGGCAGAGGGAAGAGCATTCAGGGCAGAGGGACCAGTGTGTGCAAAGGGCTTGAGGCAGTCAGGACAGTCGCCCAGTTCAGCGGCCCAGGATTGAGCAATGAGACAGGTCCTCAGGGAATAAATCACACTGGGCCTTGGGGGCTGAGCTAAGGCACTGAGTCTCAATCTTAGAGGGGTTAGCGGCTGGTGAGAAGCATATTTGGGTTCTTACGATTATCCAGGTTGTAGGATGGAGAACAGATTGTGGCTGAACAGAGCCTAAGAGTGTGTGCAGGGAGATGGTGAAGAGGGGTGGCCAGGTCATCTAGGTGATAGGGAGAAGAAAAGAACCGGAGATCCAGAAGCAGGCAGAAGGTCAAACCCAGAACCAACATGAGAAATAAATTGCCACAAACTCTTTGTAGATCCTCCCCGCCAGTTGGGGAGCTCTACGCCCTCCCTTAGTAGTTGGGCAGGCTTGGGACTGCCCTAACAGAAATTGGTGGAAGGATTCCCATGTGACTTCTGAGACTGGGTCATAGAAGGCCATGCATCTTCTGCTTCCCTTACAAGGCACTTGTGGGGGCCCCATGTAAAAAGCCTGCTCCAACTGAAGCAGGTAAGCTGAGAAAAAGCCAAAATTGCACAAAGGAGCCACATGCAGGAGCTCCACGCCCTGGGGAGTCCAACCTTTGAGTCATCTCAGTCCAGGCAGTGGATGGATGAGTAAAGACGCCAGGGAATGGCAGCCCTGGCATTTGAGTGCTCCTAGTTGGGATCCCAGATCCCACAGAGCAGACAAGCCATTGTCTCAGAGCCTGGTCTAACTTCCTGACCATAGCATCCACAGGCAGAATAAACTGGATGTTGTTTTATCAGACTGATCTTGGGGTTTATTTTGCAGTAATCTGTAACTGGGCTTCCCAAGTGGTGCTAGTGATGAAGAACCCACTTGCCAATGCAGGAGACGCAGGTTTGATCCCTGGATACGGAAGATCCCCTGGAGAAGGGCCCAGTAACCCACTCCAGTATTCTTGCCTGGAAAATGCCATGGACGGAGGAGCCTGATGAGCTACAGTCCTTGGGATCACAAAAGAGTCAGACACGACTTAGCTACTAAACAGCAACAATAACTAACACAAGGAGAAAGGGAGGGGAGGTGTTGGGGTGACTCACAGAGAAGATGGTGCCTGTCGTCTTGTTTCTTTGTCAGTTAAAATTGTTTCTGTGGCAGAAGTGGGCTGTCAAAATGGAATGTGATGTACACACTGCTGTATTTAAAACGGATAACCAGAACCTACTTATAGCACAGAAAGCTCTGCTCAGTGTTATGTGGCAGCCTGGATGGCAGGGAAGTTGGGAGAATGGATACATGTATATGTGTGGCTGAGTCACCCAGCTGCACACATGAAATTATCACAGCATTGCCAATCGGCTCTACTCCACTATAAAATAAAAAGTTTTTTAAAGAAAGAATGAATGTGAGAAACCAGGACTCATCCCTGGTATATTGCATTAAACACCAGGTAATTCGAGTGGTAACTAAAGCTGTGAATGACTTGCTCAAGTTAGTGATGAGTGAGGATGGTGGCCGTGGTGCATGTGCGGGGGACCATCCCAGAGCAGCAGAGGGGTTGAGGCTGCTGATAACTGTCCACACAACACTGAGGTGAAACCCAAGTCTGCTCCAAGAGTGTAATAATACTGATTTCTAGATCAGAAAGTACTCTGAGATCAGGACAATGAAAAAGCTCCTTTACAAAAAACTTGATTATTTTTTCTGGAGTATTTATCCTTCATTTGTCTTTCCAAATGAGTAAAGAAAAATTCTCAAGAATATTTATTGCTTTTAATAATTTTTCTCTTTGGAAACTCAGAGCTGAATTTCTAGGGGAATGAAAGGTACATGCCTGAAAGGGCTTTCTCTTGTTAAAAAGCATGATTAGGGGATTACCCAGAATGCTCTGTTTTACATTTTCCCCATGGCTTTCATTACAGCTGCTTCTTTCTCAGCAGGTTCCATAATTATACAAATGTCTCAGCCTTTCAAGTGTTTCATTATTCATTTGTTACTCATCCAGAGCACCTAAGGCCTCTTCCGCTGTAGAGATAGCTTGCTCAATGCACTGGCCATGCATTAATTTTTGACTTGGGTCTTTTGTGTTTCCTAGGAAAGATGAAGTGGAAGATAGCATTTTATGTTGTGATTCTCCTTGCTTGCTGACCTGCCTCTATTCTTTGTTGTCTCTATATGTGAGCCTACACACTGTTCAGTCCTTGATTCCCTGGTTGCGTTTACTTGCAGATTGTAGGTACCATCAATGAAAGCAATTTTGCCTCCTTTAAATATTTCATTTTCTGTCATCACTTCATTTAGGCAACAGTTTCTTTCCCAACCTCTGGATCTCATTGCCTATGAAACCATCTACTTCTCCTATTTAGTCATTCTATAATAGCAGGTTCAGCAAAACTGTTTCAGAGTCCGTTTCCAATGATACATTTCACTTATATATAATTTTAGCAAAGGTTTTACAGAACTTCCTGCTGTATATCCTCAGTGATATGGATAAGGGGGAGTAATTCAGTAATATGGAAAGGATAAAGACGATAACCTCTCTTGACAGAAAGCAACTAGTCACTTTTATATGGTTAATTATTTGGCCAATTTAAGTGTCATTTAGAAAAGTTTGCTTCCCTTGTGGCTCAGCTGATAAAAGAGTCCACATGCAATGCAGGAGACCTAGGTTCCATCCCTGGGTTGGGAAGATTCCCCTGGAGAGGGGAAAGGCTACCCACTTCAGTATTCTGGCCTGGAGAATTCCACAGACTGTATAGTCCATGGGGTTGCAAAGAGTCGGACATGACTGAATGACTTTCACTTTCACTTAGAAAAGTTAGAGATTCTAAAGTTTATTGTGTTGTTGTTGAGTCACTAAGTCATGTGTGACTCTTTGTGACTCCATGGGCTATAGCCCATCAGGCTCCGCTGTCCGTGGGATTTCCCAGGCAAGAATACTGGAGTGGGTCGCCATTTCCTTCTCCAGGGGATCTTCCTGACCCAGGAATCCTGCATTGGTGGGTGGGGCAGATTCTTTACCACTGAGCCACCAGGGAAGCCCCCCGTCCTCCTCACCCTATCCCTAATCCCAGGCCATCGCTCATCTTCACTAGCAGACTCTTCATCTGTATAATTTTGTCATCTCAAGAATGATGTACAAATAGAACTATATAGTAATATAAACTTTGGGGATTGTTTTTTCTCTTAGTAGAACACCCTTGTAACTTGTTGCATACATCAGTAATTCTCTTAATTGCTGAGTAGCATTCTGTGATAGGGGCTCAGTGGTAAAGAATCTGCCCGCCAATGCAGGAGATGTGGGTTTGATCCCTGGGTTGGGAAGATCCCCTGGAGAAGGAAATGGCAGCCCACTTCAGTATTCTTGCCTGGCGAATCCCATGGACAGAGGAGCTTGGCAGGCCACGGCCCATGGGGTCACAGAAGAGTCAGACACGACTTGCCGACTAAACAACAATGTTTTGTGGTATGGAGAGATAGGAGCTTGTGTGATTCAACCCACTGAAGGGTATCTGGGTAGTTTCTAGTTTTGGCTATTATAATAAAGCTCCTCTGAAAATCTACATACAGGTTTCTGTGTGAACATGTCTCCATTTCTCTTGGATGAATACCCAAAAGTTTATTTGCTTGGTTGTACTGTAATTGTACATTTAGTTTTGTAAACACTGCTAAAGTTTTCTGGGGTGAAGATACAAATATATATTCTTACCAGCATGTAAAAGTGATTCAGTTTTTCTGCATCTCCATCAGCATTTGGTGGTGTCAATATTTGTTATTTCAGCCATTCTATGAGGTCTGTAGTGATACCCCATTGTGGTTTAATTTTCATTTTGTTCATGACTAAAGATGTCGAGCATCTTTCCATGTGCTTATTTGCCATCTGTGTGTCATTCTCAGGGAATTCCATGTTCTAATTACACCCTATTTTAAAATACAGGACAGAGGAATGCAGTGCATCCTGGTTCATAGAGAGTCTGCTACATATCAGCCAACCCCTAGAAACTAAAATCCACCAAATCTTTCCCCTTTCCCAAAGTTTACAATGCATTAATGTATTTCCAATGCATTTAATTTAGTAATCACGAACATATGCCCAGAGAGAAAAGAAGTCCTGGTTCAGCAAACGGACTCTGAAATCTGGGCCCTGTATCTCTCACAGCTAAGAAGGAGAAAACACATCTGTCTTTACCAAGATCTCTCTATGTTCTCCTTGCTGTGAACAGGCAGAGAGGCAGCTAGGAGCATCAAGAGGCAGAGGGAGATGGGGGCGAGAGGAAGAGCACATAGGACTCCAGTTTCTTCTCTTTCTTCTTGTACTTAGAACTGAAAATTTCACTTCCATCCAGAGTGGTCGCCCAAGTGAAATTTCCCTTGTTTTGGCTCCACGTCTGTATTTTCAGCGAGCATCAGGATCATTCTTATCTTCTAAACTTGGGAAGCAACGCCTTCTCCTGTTGAGCATCTGTCAGTCCTCTGTAACAAGGTGGATTCTCAGGGAGATGAACTTTTAGGCCTTGAGAAGGTTTACGGAGCCATTTAGTGCAGACGCCATCATGGCCTTGTCAACCTGAGGTTAATGGCAGCCACCAACGTAGTCATCAGAATCCCTATTAAAACCATCCAGCTGGACTATTCGTGTGCATGCACCGAAGAGGGAAGCGTGTGTGGGTCCTTCAATTATACACGTCCTATTGGTCTCATAGGATCTAACCTTATGTTTCTTACTTCCTTACCATATTATGCACATTTTATAAGCACACATTCTTTGGCAGAGGGATATAGTAGGATTTGTTAATACTAGAAATTGCAGGTTATCCAAGAAAGTATTTCTAAAATAATTTGTCTTAGACATTCTCAAAACTGCTAGTCAGGGATCCCTCTGCCCCATACCTTATGAATTAAGTTTCCAAAAGAAAGGTGAATGTGTTTTTGAAGTCCTAATTGGCCAAAATCACAATAAAACCCACTTCAGCTAGATTACTCCTACTTTGTAGTCAGTTTTAATTACAGACAGTTTTAATCATGTCTTCCCTGAAAGGGGCCCCTGAAGCATCACCAATTCCACCCCACCTCATGTTTTCACACCCAGAGCCTGGATAAGAGAAGCAGCCTGCTCTAAGGCCCCAGCTGTGGCAGGCAAAAACCAAGGATCACGTTCTCCTAATATTAAGGCTTGAGAGATTTTGAGTTGCCTTCTTCCTCTCTCAGTTGCACAAACACTCAGATAAGGATTTGCTAGAATGGAGAGCTCAAGACAAGCCATAGAGTGGACTTGTCCACAGATCTGTGTGTGTCATGGACGGGCGTGGACCCCATGTCAACAGGAACATCTCCAGGCAAATTCTTCAGTCCTTGGGAAGAAGGTCATCCTAGACAGGTGCTTGTCCTCAGGCATCAGGAGGAGAGAAAGAAACGTTCAACGATTTTGTTTCTGCATATGAGATCGGATTTCCCCTCTGTATTCCTTGTCACTCAGATCACTCGAAACGTGCATGCATTTATAACAGCTTCAACCACAAAGGTACACACACAAGTACTCCAGGGTCTATCAGAATCCCTTGTCTGAACTTCCGGTCTGTAGGCAGCATTCCTGGCTTGGTGTGAGGTGGCCCATGTCAAGACCCAGCCTGAAGGGCCATCCATCTCCAGTGGTGGCCTCTGCCCTGCGCTGCCCCGTATGGTAGCTGATGGCCATGTGTGGCTACTAAACCCTTGCCCTATGGGTGGCTGGCTGACTTTGAGATGTGCTATAGGGCAAAATACACACTGGAGTGTGGAGGCTTCTTATGAAAAAAATGTAAATTATCCCATTAAAGTCTTTGCCAATTTCATGTCAAAATAATATTTGATATATATTGGGGTAACTAAGTTCATCTGTTTCTTTTTAGTTTCATAAGGTGGTGACTGGAGAAGGCAATGGCACCCCACTCCAGTACTCTTGCCTGGAAAATCCCATGGATGGAGGAGCCTGGTAGGCTACAGTCCATGGGATCGCTAAGAGTCGGACACGACTGAGCGACTTCCCTTTCACTTTTCCCTTTCATGCATTGGAGAAGGCAATGGCAACCCACTCCAGTGTTCTTGCCTGGAGAATCCCAGGGATGGGGGAGCCTGGTGGGCTGCTGTCTATGGGGTCACACAGAGTCGGACACGACTGAAGCGACTTACCAGCAGCAGCAGCAAGGTGGTGACTAGAAAGTTTAAACTCACAGATGCGATTTTGTCCTGTTTCTGTGGTCGTGCTGCTGAGATGGTCACACCAATCCCTCCCACTTCTCCTTCACTTCTCAGGAGTCACCTCCACTGATAACTGCACCTGACCCCTCTGTTGCCTTGCCTTGCTGTATTTTTGTTCATAACTGTTACCTTACCTGACTTTGCATTTGTTATTTTTTCTCTCTCCCACAGAAATGAAAGCAAGGAAAGGCAGGGCCTTGAGAGATGCTGTATTCACAGCGCTGAGAATGTTGCTAGCCAAAACCTTGGCTTTCTTTGGAGGAGAGGGGAATATGGTAGGCTCATGCCTCAAAAACTGTGCCCTGCCCCAGCTTTGTGAGGAGTCTAGGGGCATATATAAAATGAGGGCTTACTGTTAGGAGTCGGTGATGAGGAACAAAGGTGTTGGGATCTTGATTTCTTCCCCTTCCATTGTTTCAAAGACAGTCATAGGCTGGCTTCAATAACTTGGGAGTTGAGTCCGGGAGTTTGATGGCTCTGTGGCCTTCTTTCTTATATGTAAAAAAAAAGAACTGTAAGGGGAAGAGAGTTGTAAGGGTAAACACCAGATGCAGGATGCATTTATCATAGAGTCGAAGGAAAAATAGATGTGAAGTATAGCTCCTGCAGTGTTATGGGGCAGAAAAGCACACTTTGGGCTTTGATAGTAGCTCAGTTGGTGAAGAATCCGCTTGTAATGCAGGAGACCCCAGTTTGATTCCTGGATTGGGAAGATCCACTGGAGAAGGAATAGGCTACCCACTCTAGTATTCTTGAGCTTCCCGTGCGGCTCAGCTGGTTATGCACTACAGGAGATCTTGGTTCGATCCCTGGTTTGGGAAGATCCACTGGAGAAGGGAAAGGCTACCCACTATTCTGGCCTGGAGAATTACATGGACTATATAGTCCATGGGGTCACAAAGAGTCAGACACAACTGAGTGACTTTCACTTTCACTTTTCAAAGCACACTTTGCTATTGACATTCCAAGTTAGGAGCAGTTAGGAAGCTTCAGGCCTGCTCGCTGTTCTCTTTACCTTCTTTGTTCTCAGGAAAGGGAAAGAGAAAACCAATTCCTTTTTTTTTTTTTTTTTCCTTCCTTTTCACTGCTACTTAAGAGTAAGCGTTTGTTGAAAGAGTGAATTCATATAGGACAACTCTGTAAGAGAAAGTTGCAGTTGAGTTGATGTTGTTGCTTAGTCACTTTAGCTGTGTCCAACTCTTTGCAACCCCATGGACTGTCGACTGCCAGGCTTCTCTGTCCATGGTATTTCCCAGTCAAGAACACTGGAGTGGGTTGCCATTTCCTCCTCCAGGGGATCTTCCCAACCCAGGAATGAAACTCGGGTCTCCGGCTTGGCAGGTGGATTCTTTATCTCTGAGCCACCTGGGAGCCCTGAGTTGATGCTGCTGCTGCTGAGTCGCTTCAGTTGTGTCTGATTCTGTGCGACCCCATAGATGGCAGCCCACCAGGCTCCCTTGTCCCTGGGATTCTCCAGGTAAGAACAGTGGAGTGGGTTGCCATTTCCTTCTCCAATGCATGAAAGTGAAAAGTGAAAGTGAAGTCTCTCAGTCGTGTCCGACTCTTCATGACTCCATGGACGGCAGCCTACCAGGCTCCTCTGTCTATGGGGATTTTCTGGCTAGAGTACTGGAGTGGGTTGCCATTGCCTTCTCTGCCTGAGTTGATGACCCAGGGCTATATTTTGCCAAAAACTAGAAAAAAACAAGAACGGGAGCTGACTGTGGCTCAGATCATGAACTCCTTATGGCCAAACTCAGACTTAAGTTGAAGAAAGTAGGGAAAACCAAGTAGACCATTCAGGTATGACCTAAATCAAATCCCTTATGATTATACAGTGAAAATAAGAAATAGATTTAAGGGACTAGATCTGATAGACAGATTGCCTGATGAACTATGGACAGAGGTTCATGACTTTGTACAAGAGACAGGGATCAAGACCATCCCCAAGAAAAAGAAATGCAAAAAACAAAATGGCTGCCTGGGGGGGCCTTACAAATAACTGTGAAAAGAAGAGAAGCAAAAAGCGAAGGAGAAAAGGAAAGATATTCCCATTTGAATGCAGAGTTCCAAAGAATAGCAAGGAGAGATAAGAAAGCCTTCCTCAGTGATCAGTGCAAAGAAATAGAGGAAAACAATAGAATAGGAAAGACTAGAGCTCTCTTCAAGAAAATCAGAGATACCAAGGGAACATTTCATGCAAAGATGGGCTCAATAAAGGACAGAAATGATATGGACCTAAAGAAGCAGAAGATATTAAGAAGAGGTGGCAAGAATACACAGAAGAACTGTACAGAAAAGGTCTTCATGACCCAGATAATCACGATGGTGTGATCACTCACCTAGAGCCAGACATCCTGGAATGTGAAGTCAAGTGGGCCTTAGGAAGCATCACTACAAACAAAGCTAGTGGAGGTGATGGAATTACAGTTGAGCTACTTCAAATGCTAAAAGATGATGCTGTGAAAGTGTCACACTCAATATGCCAGCAAATTTGGAAAACTCAGCAGTGGCCACAGGACTGGAAAAGGTCAGTTTTCATTCCAGTCCCAAAGAAAGGCAATGCCAAAGAATGCTAAACTCTACACAATTGCATTCATGTCACATGCTAGTAAAGTAATGCTCAAAATTCTCTGACCAGGCTTGACTCCTGAGTGTTCATTGGAAGGACAGATGTTGAAGCTGAAACCCCAATACTTGGGCCACCTGATGGGAAGAGTTGACTCATTTGAAAAGACCCTGATTCTGGGAAAGATTGAAGGCAGGAGCAGAAAGGGACGACAGAGGATGAGATGGTTGGATGGCATCACTGGCTCAATGGACATGAGTTTTGGTAGGCTCTGGCAGTTGGTGATGGACAGGGGAGGTCTGGCGTGCTGTGATTCATGGGGTTGCAAAGAGTCAGACACGACTGAGCGACTGAACTGAATTGAATTAAACGTATATTAATTTTGGAATTAAAATGCAATTCTTTTTGTCAGACTTCAGAGGTTTTCCTAAACCCTAGAAAGACTTATAGCTCCTGGCACAGGCCCTTGGGACAAATGATCCATTGGAATCTATTCTCATTTTGTTTCTTTGGAATTTTGTGCCCAGTGACTATCAGGGATCTGAACCATGGTCACGAATGGAAATTCTGTATGTAAAGACTATGTGTTTAAAACCAAGAGCTAGCAGTGGAGGGCTTGATGAGGACATGGGATGGTTGCCATTGATCTCTACACCTTAGCATCACATTGTACATGACCAGGAGGTCACCCTACAAGTGAGTTAGCAGAAGAGGCTACCCCAATTCCTCTTCATCACTTTGCTGTGCTTGGTTAATTTGACATCTTTACTCTCCTATCTTGAGGTTTAAATGCTAAAAATGGCAGCCTCTCAGAGACAGGCTCAGGGGCCTGGGGTCCAGGAGAAGAATCAGGCTTCTACTTTAATAGAAAAGGTTAAAGAAAAGTTGATAGGAAGACCAGGGATGATCCCACAGTGCTTTAACCCTCTGCCCGCCAGCAGCCTGGCCTTCCATGTTGGGTCAGAATATGAAATATCTGGGCCTCAACACCTGCTGTGAAAATCCATTGTGTCTTTTTCCCCTTCTTGTCTGTATTGAAAGTCCATCTCCAATTGCTGACCTCCAGTTCTACCATCTCCCACGTCCTCTCCCTCCTCCAGTCGGTGACTCTGCTTGCCTGGGCACTCTGACATTCCCTGTATGCCAGCTGTTGTACTGTACTTCTGTACTTTTCAAGGCACTGTACTTTAAGATTAAGCATGTTTTCTTTTTTGTGTGTTTGTTTGTTTTTTATGTAAGTCCACAAATTGGACTTTTGAACGTACTCCTGGGATGGAAGTCGTTCGGATGTAGGGGGCTTGCTGCAGTCATCTTCTTTTATTTCCTTAATCATTTACAAATGTAAAAATTATTCTTAGTTTGCAGACCACATGAAAAGTGGTGGTGGGCTGCAGTTTGCCGCCTTCTATTCTAAAGTGTCAATGATTATGACTCCAAATTGGTAGGAATAGCTTTGGTGGTGTTGTTCACAGTTACCAAGTGCCCACAGAGAAAGAGTCTCAACTCTAAGAAAATTTCTTCTCAATAAAGCTAGACAAATGGAAAAAACATAAATTTTGTTTAAAAATCTATTTCTGCCTGTTCCGGTCATATCCGTCTGCTGTCTGCTCCCCTGTTTTGCTTCCACTCAGCATCTCTCAAGGTGAACGTGAACAATGAAAGGCCCTCCCCCCTCACCTGGTGTGTGCTCCCCTCTTACTCTAGCATCAGCCTCCTCTAGACTCGGCCAGAGCCCACCTTTCCTCAGCAGGTCCCCCACCTGAGCATGGTCTTGTGTCTGCTGGTCTCCTGGCTGTCCTGTACTTTCTGTCTGTCCTGCATGCCACTCCAAAGAGAGCATCTGGGCAGCATCCTGATTTAACCTTGAGGTCCCCGTGGAGGGCTTCCCTGGTGGCTCAGAGTAAAGCCTCTGCCTGCGACGCAGGAGACCTGGGTTTGATCTCTGGGTCAGGAAGATCCCCTGGAGAAGGAAATGGCAACTCACTCCAATACTCTTGCCTGGAGAATCCCATGGGCAGAGAAGCCTGGTAGATTACAGTCCTTGAGATGGCAAAGAGTTGGACATGACTGAGCGACTTCACTTCACTTCACTTCACTTCCCCATGGGTTGGAATGTCAATTTCCCCTTCTTGGCAGATATTCTTTGCTGTTAGGTGTCTAGGTGACTAATTTGTAGCCCATGGAACATGAATTCTTAATCTTCTGTGCCTCAGTACCCGTGTCTGTAAAATGGGGATGATTGTATGTGTGTGGCAGGGGGCGGGGTTTGCCAGAAACCCTTGCAGGTACAACGAGAGTGTGTGAGAAACGTTCATTTCTTCTCCCACCTCTGCTCGCTGGTTTCATCCTGAGCCTGAGAGTTCCAGGAGATCCTCTGTTCCTCTGTGACCGGTTCTCAGATGTGTGCAGGGATGCTCCGTCGTGTTCGACTCTTTGGCCCAAAGGACCACATGGACCCCATGGACCTTATACAGCCCACCCACCAGGCTTCTCTGGGCATGGGAATTTCCAGGCAAGCATATTGGAGTGGGTTGCTGTTTCCTTCTGCAGAAGATCTTCCTAACCCAGGGATTGAAACTATGACTCCTGCTGTGTCTCCTGACAGGCTGATTCTTTACTGCTGAGCCACGGGGGAAAGCCTAGTCTGTTTCTGGCCGGTTTGAAACTGGGGATCTTCCTCATGGTGAAGCGAATGTGATAACCATTCACTACGGAAAGGAGGCAGGCAAAGGAAAGCAAATCTCTTATTTTCATCACTCCTCAGATGTTATGGCCCTGAGTTCCCATGCTGTGGCTGCCCTTTGCTCAGGGCGTCCACCTCTGACTCTCTCGGGCAAATTATCTTCTCCCCTTCGTGCAACTTCATTTTCTAATAAAATTTTCAACATTTACCCATTTAGAATGGAGAGATCTATGTTCCGTCAGTTTGGCGTATTTTAAAAGAGCTGAATGTGTAATAAAATCACTTTGCAAGAATAGTGTGTGGAAGAAGTGTTTTGTAGCAAATGTTAAAAATTCAATGATAAAAGCTTTTTAGACAAATAAAAGGAGGGGAGAGTTCCAGGAGCTGTGATCCTCATTTAAAATAAGCTTTTCATTCCTTAAACTACTATTGATGCTGATGCTTATCTTGGTAGAGATTTATGAGAGAGAAATCCACACTGTTTTTTCATTGGTGCAGAACAGTTTTTGTACTGCTAGTGGCAACTTGAAATGAATGAAACTATAATTTTGAGAATTTTGAATGAAATATGTGACAGTTTCTTTCAAAGGGAATGAGGGTCTTCATAATAGAAGATATATAGTTCTTTCTGATATCTAATTCTGGAGATATTTGTGCTGGAATGTGACCCCTAAAGGAGGCCGCAGAGAGAAGACAGTCTCCATCCTCACATTTCCAGTGGGGAGTGGCCGGAGCTCAGATGCTGTGCTGAACGGTCTGGCTTCCCAGCGAAGTGAGATCCTCCAGTCTGGTGTGATGGCTTCCCAGGCGTGAACCCGTGAACCTACCTTCTGTAGGGTTTTCATCCAGGGCCCATGGACCTGCCCTTTTCCTTCCAGGAGTGGGGCTGCTCCGTAGTGGGTGGTCTACAGAGACAAACCTGCAAGGTCTGTTGCTCTGGCCACACCAGTATCAAGAGGGATTTGCTGTCCATCTTCCCATAAACTGCCACTGAAAATTACCACTGCGAGATCTGAGCTGAGATTTCCAGCGAGAGGATGGTTGTGCAACCAGATCGAGGTGTAGAGGAACAGAGGTGAAAATTCTGGTGAGATGCTAACCTTCAGACATGCTGGGCCCAGCACGAAACGCCCATCAGAACTTTGGGGTCAAGTAACTTTGGGTTGAAAGTGAAATTTTATGGAATAAATTAAAGCAATTAAAACATTTTTATAGGAAGTGCTGAAACTTTCATGAAATATCTGTTTGATTAGGGAAAGATTTTAGGGAAAGGAGAGACAAAAATTATTCAGGAAATTTTCTCCTTAAAGAAAATGTTTGCCAAGGGAAAATGCTATGTAGAGAGGGTCTTTAGGTGTATTGCTGGAGGACTGACCCCAGAATTTTCTGTCCTCTTGATCAAGCACCAATATTAAAGGCTTGATCCCACTGTGATGCCAAAGGGGGTGCCTGCTGCCTACTCAGGCCGTATTCTTCTTGGCACTGGCTCTCCAATAGAGTCTTTACTCCAGGGTTGTGTTCTAGTTATTTTCCACGTACCCATAGGTGTAAACTCAAATTAACCAAACTCTTAAGAGACTGATGTATAAACCAAAGAAGCCAATTTATTACTTTCTAGTGAGCGAAGGATAGATGTTCAGCTCTGCTCTTCAGCACATGCTCCCCTCAATATAAGAAAATGACTAGCTCTAGGAGGCTCTTTCAGGTGGACAAGGGTGTGTGTGGGAAACCTGAATGGCATCTTGCCTGATGGCTGTCTTAGGAAACAGCTGTGAACTGGAGGCTGAGTTGTGTTTGATGGTGGCTGATGCATCCGTCATTGCTATACGTGGTCCTCAAGTGCCTGTTGGCAGAACCACTTTCCTCTGCACGTGGTTAAAATGCTATAGGGCCGTTGGTCTACAGTACTCAGATTGTTTCTCTTTAATTCATACTGATACTCCAGACAAGATGCAACATACATGTGATTTCACTTACATTTTAGTCCTAACCAGTTGTTTCTTCTCCACAGAATTCACATCTTTTAATGATACCTGGATATTCCCAAATACCTCTAGCTATGCAGTTACAGATAATGTTCTGGGGTAGTTAAAAACCTCACTTTATGGGGGTCACCTTATTCCTAGCTTGTGTGGGAAATTGATCTTATTTAGTTGTGTCTTTAAGTCAACCCTGAATATTCATTGAAAGGAATGATGCTGAAGCTGAAACTCAAAAACTTTGGTCACCTGACCCAAAGAGGTGACTCAATGACAAAGACGCTGATGCTGAGGAAGATTGAGGGCAAGAGGAGAAGGGGGAGACAGAGGATGAGATGGTTGGATGGCATCATTAACTCAGTGGACATGAGTTTGAGCAAACTCTGGGAGATAGTGAAGGATAGGGAAGCCTGGTGTGCTGCAGTCCATGGGGTTGCAAAGAGTCAGATGAGACCTTGCAACTGAACAACAGAGTTGTATCTTTACTTATCATATGTTGAAAATTGGTTCTTCTTAGAAAATCTGTTCATTTGGGGACTTTCTTGGTGGTCCAGTGGCTAACCTCTGCACTCCCAATACAGGGGGCTCGGGTTCAATCCCTGGTCGGGGAACTAGATCCCACATGTCAAAATTAAAGATGCCATGTGCCCCAACTGAGAGCTGACCCAGCCCAATAAATAAATACTGGGCTGACCAAAAAGATCCTTCAGGTTTTTCATAGGCTCTTATTTAAAGAAGGAGAAGGCAATGGTAACCCGCTCCAGTACTCTTGCCTGGAAAATCCCATGGATGGAGGAGCCTGGTAGGCTGCTCAGTCGTGTCCGACTTCACGACTTCACTTTCACTTTTCACTTTCATGCATTGGAGAAGGAAATGGCAACCCACTCCAGTGTTCTTGCCTGGAGAATCCCAGGCACAGGGGACCCTGGGAAAGAAAATCTGTTGATTTATTCTTGCTAAATTGTTGCTTTTTCTTTCAGTTTTGTTACTGGTGACATAATATCAGTTTAAAAATAAGTTCTAGAAGGGAAGGTCTGTGTTCAGTTCAGGCTAAATTAAGGAGGGGACAAACGTGAAAAGAGGGGAGGGAAAGAAAAAGGAAGAAAATAAAATCAGCATTGTGAGTCACAGCCTTCTATCTGGCTGACAAGTTTATGTAAAGTGGGCCATACACAATTGAAAACATTTCTGCTCAACCTGCAGGATATTCAGTATTCAAACAAGCTTATGTCTTGGGGCCTGAATTCAATGTCAGCAACCCAGTGTCAGCTCTCTGCGGGTTTTACGCATTTTGTGTTCCCAGGTTTTACGTATTTTGTGTTCCCAGGTTTTATGCATTTTGTGTTACACATTTTGAGATAATTAAGTGTCCATCTTAATCATCTCTAACCTGCCAATGAAGTCTGCTTTTACTTCTTGTCTGATTCTGAGGAATAATTTTAGTACAAATTCTTGATCTCTTATCATCTAGATAGTAAAATAGATATTACCATTATTCAGCTTTCAAACCAGTCAGTCCTAAAGGAAATCAGTCCTGAATATTCACTGGAAGGACTGATGCTGAAGCTGAAGCTCCAACACTCTGGCCACCTGATGTGAAAAACTGATTTATTGGAAATGACCCTGATGCTGGGAAAGATGGGGGAAGGAGGAAAAGGGAGCAGGAAAGGATGAGATGGTTGGATGGCATCACCAACTCAATGGACATGAGTTTGAGCAAACTCTGGCAGACANGAAGCTGAAGCTCCAACACTCTGGCCACCTGATGTGAAAAACTGATTTATTGGAAATGACCCTGATGCTGGGAAAGATGGGGGAAGGAGGAAAAGGGAGCAGGAAAGGATGAGATGGTTGGATGGCATCACCAACTCAATGGACATGAGTTTGAGCAAACTCTGGCAGACAGTGAAGGACAGGGAAGCCTGGGATACTGTGGATCGCAAAGAGTGGGACACAACTTAGCAACTAAATAACAACATTTATGATTTTGTGGCCACAGAAATTCAGTATTGTTTCAAGTATTTAATCCTTTTGCATCATTATATGTGAACTTTGTGTCTCAGTGACTTTTACAAGAAATACGCTTTATCTGGTACTGTCTAGCAACCAACAGGATAGATCTTACTTTCTAATGCGTTTATGTATTTTTATTTCAAGTAGGCTTCCTATAAAGGGTAAAGTGGGGCTTACATGGTGGTTCAGTGGGAGATGTGGTCTCGATTCCTGGTCTGGAAAGATCCCCTGGAGAAGGGAATGGCAACCCACTCCAATATTCTTGCCTGGAGAACCCCATGAACAGAGGAACCTGGTGGGCTACAGTCCATGGGATCACTAAGAGTTGGACACGACTTAGTGGCTGAACAACAAAAAAGGGGTAAAATGCTTGCATGCATGCTAAGCTGCTTCAGTCGTGACTGGCTCTTTGCGACCCCATGGAATATCCCACCAGGCTCCTCTGTTCATAAGATTTTCCAGGCAAGAATACTGGAGTGGGCTGCCATGCCCTCCTCCAGGGAAGGGTAAAGTACTGGGGATTTTAAAAAAATGCCTGGCAATGACTTTCTCTTTCTTTTCCCCTCCCTCCTCTTTTCTTTCTCCCTCCATCCTGCCCTTTCTTTTTAAATAGAGAAGTTCTGCCTACTGTTTGCACCTCTGCAGCTCTATCCCCGTCTTTGATACATTCTTTGCTTCCTGTCCCATGGCTCCTTCTGTGTCCTGTGAGCGAGTCTTGCACTTCTCAGTGATTTGCTGGTAACTTTCTTCAGAGTAGTTATGAGGTAAAGAAATGCACAGATTTGTGCCACATTCCTTACGGATTTCCCTGTCTTACTGGGAAAAACTTACTGTTGGCATGCACCACTTTATTTAACGAGTGGAGGTTAGAAAAGTATTAGTCTGTAGAAGTGTGTTTCAGACTGGTGATGCCAATCACTTTTGCCTTTCATTCAGCTGGGTGTAGCTCCAAGAATGGGAGGGAGCCCCACGCTGAGCCCAGAATTTCTTAAGGCCCCCAGGAACACAGCTTGACAAGGGTGGGGCAGCTTTGGGCATCAAGGGACAAAAAAGAAAAGAAAAAAAGGAACAGAAGACGCATCTTCTTCAGCAATCACAACTTGTACTCATCCCCTCATCTGGTCTTTGGATCTTCAGTGACATTACTTTGAAGAAGATTCTAAATGTATGCCCCCTGGTGGGCACTGTCAGGGCATAACGGGGAGGAGACTTCTCTTTCTGACCTCACTGCTTGCCTGCACTGCTCAGATATGGCTGGGAAACACAGCCTTCCAAAACAAGTGAGAAGTAATGTCTTCCAAGTTTTGTCTGAAAATTCTTAAAACATAGGCTAATTTTGACAAGAACAATTCACAGTGTGTTTGAAGGCAAGGTTTTTCTTCACTAAAGCTGTTCAAAGCACAGTTGCAAGGAAACGACTATTACTAATAGCATACTTGAACTTAAGGGCCATACATTTCAGGTAATTAGATAGCTGCCCAAGATAGATAATTACACTTAAAAACAATTTTAGAAATTTTGTCTCCACTAAATTGACCGCTTGACAGCTGTTTTGATGTCCTGTGAATTTTGCCATTGTTGAACAAAAAATAACATTCTTTTGTCAACGTCAGTTGACACTATCTTCTAAGAAAAAATCTGAGGTTGACACATGACAATTTTTTAACTGTTGAGACTTTTTGATATTTCTGTAATTATCTTTTTAAAAAATGAAGTGACAAAGGCATACTGTACTTGGAATTCCTTAGAAAATAGAGTCTGCAGGGAGATTTGAGGTGACTTCTTGGGAACCATACTGTGAAGGAGTGAGGGCACAAGACTGGGTAGGGTGGAGCTGGGCTCACTGTTGATGTGAGTGCAACAGCAGCCGTATTGGGACATGAGGATTTTTGTGCTGGGATGACATCGCTTAGCTGCCCCTCCATGAGTCAAGTCTTGCATCCAGCAGTGAGAGGATGTGACCTTGGGTGAAGTTGCAGTCTTTGCAACCTCAAAGAAAGGGAGAGGGACTCATTCAGGGAATGAGCTCCTCAGTTCTGAGGGAGATCTGAGCAGCATACCTAACAGTTATTAAATAGCTGATTTTCTCTTTCTCTTGAATGTTTATTATAACTAAAGGAAAAGGAAGCCTCATCAGACAAGGAGCTTCAAGGGAATACGTGCATGTGAGATTCTGTCAGAGCCTATCTTCCCAGTGAGGACTTGAGAAGCGATCATGGTAGCTACTAGATTTCCATGACCACTCCCACTTCAGTGACAGAGGAACTCTTTTGTTTTATAACTAATACCTATACTGTCTCACTTGAACAGATCCTTCCCCATGTTTTAAAAACTACAGTTTTCTGTGTAGTCTCTCTAAGTCCAGAATAACAAACTATGATTTTAGCAGTTTATTACAATCTTACTTGGATGTACCCAGGGAGAGATTCGAGTGGTTTTTGTTTTTCTCTAAGGGAGATACTTCTGACATACCAAATTATATCGTCTCAAGTTACATCCCAAATTCATCTCCTCAAGTTACACATCAAATTACATCTCCTCAGATTACATACCAAAATCATCTCTGGAAGGGAGAAAGCAAGTGAAAAATGTGCGGTTGAGCTGGAACTTCAGCAGACAGTGGTGCTCCTGTCTTACATGAAGGTAGATATTTGGCAGGAACTTAATTACTTTTTGATGCTTTGTGATTTTCTGGTTCTTAGAGGATTAATTTGAAGAAAAAATTTAATTTCCATTTTATTGAGGTATGATTGACATTTAAAATTGCACGCTGTTTAAAGTGTGCCTCATGGTGATTTGATATACGTACACAGGTGAAAGGATTCTCCCCGTCGATTCATTAACGCATCTGTCACCTCACATAATTATCCTTTTTCATTTTTTTGGTGAGAACATTTAAGTTCTACTCCTTTTGTTGTTGTTCAGTAGCTCAGTCGTGTCTGACTCTTTGAGACCCCATGGACGCATGTATGCCAGGCTTCCCTGTCCAACACCACCTCCTGGAGCTGCTCAAACTCATGTCCATTGAGTCAGCGATGCCATCCAGCCATCTCATTCTCTACTGTCCCCTTCTCCTCCTGCCTTCAATCTTTCCTGGCATCAGGGTCTTTTCCAGTGAGTCGGTGCCAAAGTCCAGCTCCAGCATCCAGGGATTCAGCCTGAAGGGGTGAGTGGTGTCAGCTAGAGAGAAACTGAGGCAGTCTCTCAGTCTTTCTTTGGACTGCCTGTTAATTTCAAGCTTATGATTATCTTTTATACTTTTACAAAAGCATTAGGTGACAGGTTTGATATTTTTAGTTCCCAGAGACCCAGATTTATTTTTCTCCAAAAATCATTGTTGCCCCTCAAANTCCTGGCACTCTCATCCGCTGCCCCTGACCTCGGAAGTGGGGTATCTCCTCTCAGCCGTTCTTGCGCCGTCACAGCCCGGGACTCTCTGCCACTGTCTCTTGGACGCGGGGTGGTTCCTCTCGGCCGCGCTCAAGTGAGCCGGCTCCGCAGCCGCCTGCGCTCAAGTCGGGAGCATCTTATTTAGTTCATATTAGCATAGGTTCTGAGAAGTCCTGCACAAATACATCAGTATGATCATTTTTATCCAGTGTTTCACAAAATTACTTCACTAGGATCTCTCTCCTTTTTTATAGAACACATTTGAACATTTCCTAGGACACTCACTTAAAAAAAATTAACGAATATTATTGGGACTCCTCTCATGGTCCAGTGGTTGGGAATATGCCTGCCAATGCAGGGGACGTGGGTTCGATCCTTGGTCCAAGAAGTTTCCACATGCTACAAAGCATCTAAGCGTGTGCACAACAACTACTGAAGCCCTAGAGCCTGAGCTCAACATTGAGAGGAGCCACTCCAATGAGAAGCCTCAACACTGCAACTAGAGAGTGGGCCTCACTCGCTGCAACTAGAGAAAGCTCACGTGCAGCAATGAAGTCTTAGTGTAGCCAAAAATAAAATCAGTAAATAAAATAATATACATTTTAAGTGTTAAAAATTGACCACTATTATAAAGTATAATTTACATAGAACACATCTCTTTTAAGGGTACCATTTGATGCATTTTGACAAATACACACAGTTGTGACACCTTGTCCCAATCCAGATTGAAAACAATGCCATCACTGCCAAAATTTCCTTGGGTCCCCATGAACATCTCACACACCCTCCCCCAGAGCTGGACGATTCCTCATCTGATCTCCATCACTGTGGAGGAGTTTTCCTTGTGTTGGAACTTTATATAAGTGGAATCACATACACATGCTCCTTTGTGTCTTGCTTTTTTTTTCTGCTGCATAATGTTTTGGGGACCTATTCCTATTGTGTACCAGTAGTTGATCATTCTTACTGCTGAGTTGTATTGCATTCTATCAATGTACCACTTTTGGTTTATCAATTTTTCTGTTAGTGGACTTTTGTACATTTTTTTTTTCAATATTTCTCTGTACTTTTGTACAAATGTGGTCTGTAATTATGTTCATCAAAATTTTTAAATTATAATATTATTAAAAATTCTAAGTATAGCAATTTTAATTTAGTGATCAGTAACCCAGAGAGAGACCTTTAAGCAGCAGAATAGGTAGTCTCATGGCAAAAATCTCAAAGATATATAGTTTATCATTCTGATTTATTTGGTTATTTTCTCTGAAAAAGAATTAAAAATTTGTTTTCATATATGCTTTTAAAAGCACAGAGATGGCTGATGTGAAAAGTTATGCTGGATAATATATTAAATTTTTGAACTATAAAATAAAAAACCAAGCAAAAGCAGAATGCAAATATGCCAGTAGTAAGGGTCAAAGTAGTTACTGGAATTGAGCTTATAGTTTGACTGGATTCTTCTTGGCAATATTTCACATCAGGACTTTCCTGTGGCCCAGTGGTAAAGAGTCTGCCTGCCAAGGAAGGGAACATTGATTCAATCCCTGGTCTGGGAAGATTCCACATGTCAAGGGGCAACTACGCCTGCATGCCACAGCTACTGAAGCACTCTAGAGCCTGTGGTCTGCAACAAAAGAAGCCACCACAAGTGTGTAATATTGTTATCTATAGGCACAACATTGTAAGCAGATCTCTAGAATTTGTTTACCTTGCATGACTAACATGTTATACTTGTTTAACAGTAACGCCCCATTTTTCCCCTTCCCCCAGCCCCTGGCAACACTATTCCACTCTCTGCTGCTAAATATTTGACTACTCTAGGGATCTGATACAGTATTTGTCTTTCTGTGACTGGCTAACTCCATATAGCATGATGTCCTGAAGATTCATCCATGCTGTAACATATGGCCCAATTTCCTTCTTTTTTAAGGCTTAATAATAGTCTAGCAAATGTATACACCACATCTTCTTTATCCATTTATCTATCAATGAACATTAAGGTGGGATTCCCAGTGGCACAGTGGTGAAGAATCTGCCTTCAATGCAGGAGATGCAGAAGACACAGGTTCCATCCCTGGGATAGGAAGATCCCCTGGAGGAGGGCATGGCGATCCACTCCAGTATTCTTGTCGGGAAAATTCCATGGCCAGAGGAGCCTGGTGGACTACATTCCATGGGGTAACAAAGAGCTGGACAGCATGCATGTACAGACGTTAAGATGCTCCTCCATCTTGGCTCTCGTGGCCACATTTTTTTCTCTCTTCTTTGCACATGGACCAGTTGCATCCAGGCAGATGCAACTTCTTCTATACGACACTTATAGCAACAATTTAGTGAGTGTTTGAATATTCCTGGATCTCAGCATTTCTGAATCCCTTCCCCACCAAGTCCTTCCAATGAAGCGGGGACTCAGATGGGTCCCAAATACACCTCATCTGATGTAGTTGCATGGATGTGGTCACACATTTCAATTTGGAGTCTCCAAGGTGTGGCTGGTACCAGGACTTTCCTGGTGGATCAGATGGTAAAGAATCTGCTTACAATGCAGGAGATCGGGGTTTGATCCCTGAGTTGGGAAGATTCCCTGGAGAAGGGAATGGCAACCCACTCCAGCATTCTTGCCTGGAGAATTCCATGAGAGGCCATGGGGTAGCAAAGAGTCAGATGCAACTAACACACACACAAACGCACACTCGGTGTGGCTGAATGAATGTGTACCTCCAGACTTTCTCAGCTGGAAAACCTGATAGTTTTGCTATATGAAATTTGCTATATGCTATATAGTTTTGCTATATGAGAAATGGAGTGTAGATATTAATATTTTCTCTTGCCTCCTGAGAGGATAAGAAAATAAAGCCTTCGCCATCATCAAGGAAAAAAAGAACTGGATTTAGTAGGTCATAAAAAGATCTTTGAGAATTAGGGAAAATTAGAGTTTCAGCATATCAGGTGGAGAAAGTCCCTGAGACAAGAAGAGGGAAGCATTTTCCTGAAACGGAGAAGGAATTGGAGAAGGGATATGCAGAGGGAGAGTGACAAGGCTCTGAAGCCTCACCCCTCCCAGGGCTCAGAACCCTATGCTCCACCTGACTATTCCACACGGTTCCCCACGTGGGGAAAGTCCCAGGATACCCACAAACCCAGGATAAGAGAAGTGAAGTACAACGTGGTGAGAGTGGGGAAACCCCATGTTTCCTTCCCGTTAGCATAAAGCTGGGGGCCTCACTGTGGCCAACACAGCGCTCTATAAACTGCATTCCGTTGGGGCTCCCATCACCCAGACCTCAGCGCACGACCTTCATGTCTGGTGTTCCCTTGGATCTGTTTCCAGGTTCTCAGCATTTGCTGTATCCAGGCGGCCCAGTGCCTAAAAGAATCTTCAGAAATCAACTAACTGTGAGAGGCCCTTTATGACTACCTGATATAAAAAGGGCACCCCATAAGTCTCTATCATTTTATTTTGCTTGATTTTTCTTTGATACCATACCTGACATTATTTATTATGTTTTTTTCAATGAGAATATAAGGGTACAGAAAATAATTTTTCTATTTAGTTGTATTGTTTCTGCAGTGTCTGGAAAGGTGCTTGATGTTCAGTGGAACATCATTCTTAATTAGTATTAACTTGAGAGAACAGGTTTTCCCTCTCACCCTTTACCCAGGTCAGGAGTTGTTCCGTCTCCAAGTCGTGTCTGACTCTCTGTGACCCCATAAACTGCAGCTCGCCAGGCTTCCCTGAGCTTGCTTAAACTCTTGTCCATCGAGTTGCTGATGCCATCCAACCATCTCATCCTCTGTTGCCTGCTTCTTCTCTTGTGCTCAATCTTTCCCAACATCAGGGTCTTTTCAAATGCATTGGCTCTTTGCATCGGGTTACCAAAGTATTGGAGTTTCAGCTTCAGTATCTGCCCTTCCAATGAATATTCAGGGGGTGATTTCCTTTAGGATCGACTGGTTTAATCTCCTTGCAGTCCAAGGGACTCTCAAGAGTATTCTCCAACACTGCAGTTCAAAAGCATCAATTTTTCAGCACTCAGCATTTTTTATGGCCCAACTCTCACATCCATACATGACTACTGGAAAAACCATAGCTTTGACTATATATGGACCTTTGTTGGCAAAGTGGTGTCTCTGCTTTTTAATATGCTGTCTAGATTTGTCATAGCTTTTCTTCCAAGGAGCAAGCGTCTTTTAATTTCATGGTTGCAGTCACCATCCGTAGTGATGTTGGAGCCCAAGAAAATAGTCTGTCACTGTGTCCACTTTTCCCCCAGGTGTGAACTGAGCAAGTGGGAAAAACTGCAATGGTCTGAAGCAGCAGCAGATGGCGCTATAAACACAAGATGCATGAACCTAAAAGTATTCTACAAAGTTATTTATTTAAAAAAAAAAGAGAGAGAGAAAGAAAGGCTGAGTACTAAATTTTGGACAAAATTGAGCAGTCTGTAGGGACTGCTCGTTTTGTAAAATGTGAGTGACACTTGCTGTAAGACTTAGCCACCATCATCTTCTGCCTTTCACCTCTAAACTGCTGGAAATCCTAGTGTGACAAGGTTAGTGCCAGTGACCAAGAAAGCTGAGCCTCTGGATTTCCCACACTCACTGTGAAGTGGTAGGATGTCTCATAGCATCATCAGACTGTTGCCTGGATACTCCGTGAGGAAATATCTAACACATTTGGAAGGGGTCATCTAGATGATGTAAATGACATAGTACCTTAGAGTCCTAATGATAAAGATGATTCTATCTTGATTCAATTTTTTAAACTTTTCTTTTTATGGCTACAGATACAGTGAGAGAATGCATGTTTGAAACTGGGCTATTTTCATTTGTAATTTTCTTTCTTTTTTATAAAAACAGAAGTTTTGGGTTTTCTTTTTTTTTAAACATCATTTCATAGTATTTCAAAATAACTTTATGGGCTCTTTTTCCAAATGGAGAATGATGGGGATGTGTGTTAGTTAGGATTCTCCAGAGCTTTGGTTTTCCAGTAGTCATGTAAGGATGTAAGAGTCGGATCATAAAGAAGGCTGAGTGCCAAATAATTAATGGATTTTGAATTGTGGTGCTGGAGAAGACTCTTGAGAGCCCCTTGAACTGCAAGGAAATCAAACCAGTCAATCCTAAAGGAAACGGACCCTGACTATTCATTGAAAGGACTGATGCTGAAGCTGAAACTGCAATACCTTTGGCCACCTGATTTGAAGAGCCAACTCATTGGAAAAGACCCTGATGCTGGGAAATGTCGAGGGCAATAGAAGCGGGTGACAGAAGATGAGAGGAATGGATAGCATCACTGGCTCAATGGACATGAATTTGAACAAACTCCATGAGTTAGTGAAGGACAGGGAAGCCTGGTGTACTGCAGTCCACCGGGTTGCAAAGACTCCGACCTGACTTAGCAACTGAACAACTCCAGAGAAGCAAAATCAATAGGATGTATATATGGAGAGAAACTGATTTGTTGTAAGGAGTTGGCTCACGATTATGGAGACTGACAGGTCCAAATCTGCAGTGAGGGCTGGCAGGGTGGAGACCCAGGAGAGCTGATGATGTAGATGGAGTCTGATGGTCACCTGCTGGAGAATCTCCTGGTTCTTGCGGGAGGCGGGACGTTTTAGTCTGTTCAGGCCTCCAACTGATTGGGCAAGGCCCACCCACATTAGGAAGGCTAATTTGTTTTATCTACTGATTTAAATGTTACATGCATTCAAAAACACCCTGATAGATAACATTCAGAATAAAGTTTGAACAAATATTTAAGCACCCCTTGGTCCAGTCAAGTTTACACATAAAACTAACCATCACACAGTGGGAGGGAGGGACACTCAAACTGATCTTTTGATTTAAAAAAGCCTTGAGTGCATCACTTCTCTGGAAGCTTCTGGATGATTTGCTCCAGAAATGTAAAGTGACAAAAATAATTACACAGGATATAAAAAAACAAGCAACTGAAAGAGAGTCGAGTCCTTTTCACTAGTAAGACATAATAAAGGATATCTGGAGTGGAAACAAATCAAGAAGTAGCAATACAGGCACATTATTGGAAATATGGTGATAAATGGAACTTCCTAGGTGGCGCTAGTGGTAAAGAACCCACCTGCCAACTCAAAGAGATGTGGTCTCAAGCCCCGGGTCAGGAGGATCCCCTGGAGGAGGGCGTGGCAGCCCACTCCAGTGCTCTTGCCTGGAGAATCCCATGGACAGAGGAGCCTGATGGGCTACAGTCCATAGGGTTGCAAAGAGTTGTACACAACTGAGGCAACTTATAGTGCATGCATGCATGGACATAAATACCAAAAGGATGAGCCAAGAGAGAGAAATGACTTGCCTCTGGGGACTTCTCTGATGGTCCAGTGGCTACGACTCTGAGCTCCCAGTGCAGGGGGTATGAGTTTCATCCCTTGCCAGGGAACTAGATATTACATGCTACAACTAAGAGTTCTCACGCTGCCAAAAAAAAAAAAAGGATCCTGCATGGGGCGATGAAGATCCCACACGCTGTGACTAAGACCCAAAGCAGCGAAATAAATAGAGAAATGGCTTGCTTCTGCTAAGGTGACCAATGATTCAGATTCAGCCAGGTCTTTCCCAATTTTAGCATTCACTCAAGCCCATGAGATTGACAACAGGTTTTAAAACAACTTAAGATATCAAGTGATGACTAGGACCTCATGAAACAGAAATTCTTATCTTGCTAAGTGGAAGAATAAACTGGCAAAGCCATCCGAGAGTAGTTGGGCAATATCTGGAAGAATTGGAAATGTTCTTCCTTATGGCTAAAAAAAAAAAAAACAACCCAAAAGTCCCTAGACTCCCAAACTCTTGCACGTGTGCACCAAAGTACAAAACATGTATTCATAGCAGGAGCACTATTCATAAGGGGAAAATAAAACCCAAAATGTTTAGAATGAGGAATAAATGAATAGAGATTATACAATAGAATATTACAATGAATAAGATAAATGACCTAGAGCCATATCAATGTGTATATATCTTAAAAAATAAAATTGATAACAAATACAGTTTCAAAATGAAACATAAGGCTAGCAGAAAGCATGTACCAAATGTAGGGTAGTGACTTATTTCTTGGGACTGATGAAGGGTAATGGGGCCCAGAAAACCCAAAGGGGTAATTTCAACTTCATCTCCAGTGCTCTCATGTTATAGAAATAAAGATCTGAAATAAAGTGTCTACATTCATTTTTCTGTGTAATGGATACAAAGGTGTTTGTGAAATTGTTCTGTTGTTGTTCAGTCACCAAGTCAAGTCTGACTCTGCGACCCCATGGGCTGTAGTGCTTCAGGTTTCTCTGTCCTTCACTATCGTCCAGAGTTTGTTCATACTCATGTCCATTGAGTCCATCTCATCCTCTGTCACTCCCTTTCCTTTTGGCTTCAATCTTTCCCAGCATCAGGGTCTTTTCCAATGAGTCAGCTCTTTGCATCAAGTGGCCAAATTATTGGCTTTCCAGAAACAGTCCTTCCAATGAATATTCAGGGGTGATTTCCTTTAGGATTGACTGGTTGGATCTCCTTGCAGTCTGAGGGACTGTCAAAAGTGTTCTCCAGCACCACAATTAGAAAGCATCAGTTCTTTGGTGCTCAGGCTTCATTATGGTCAATTCTCACATCCTTACACGACTACTGGAAAAACCATAGCTTTGACTAAATGGACCTTTGTTGGCAAAGCGATGTCTCTGGTTTTTAATAGGCTGTCTAGATTTGTCATAGCTTTTCTTCCAAGGAACAAGCATCTTTTAATTTCATGGCTGCAGTCACCATCTGCAGTGATGTTGGAGCCCAAGAAAATAAAGTCTGTCACTGTTTTCACTTTTTCCCCTTCTATGTGCCGTGAAGTGAGGGGACCAGGTGCCATAATCTTAGTTTTTTGAGTGTTGAGTTTTAAGCTAGCTTTCACTCTCTTTTTTCACCTTCATCAAGAGTATCTTTAGTTCCTCTTTGCTTTCTGCCATTAGGGTGGTAGCATCTGCGTATCTGAGGTTTTGATACTTCTCCTGGCAATCTTGATTCCACCTTGTGTTTTATCCAGCCCGACTTTTCTCATGATGTACTCTGCACGTAAGTTAAATAAGCAGGGTGACAATATACAGGCTTGTCGTTCCCTTTCCCCAGTTTTGAACCAGTCTTTTGTTCTATGTCCAATACTAACTGTTGCTTCTTGACCTGCATACAGATTGCTCAGGAGACAGGTAAGGTGGCCTGGTGCTCCCATCTCTTTAAAAATTTTCCACAATTTGATATGATCCACATAGTCAAAGGCTTTAGTATAGTTATTCTCTGTATCTGCCTGTAATTTTTAATTTCTCCAAATTAAAGAAGAGCTAAGTATGAAATACTATGAGATCCCTCAAAATAGTGAGACTACACAAAGTAAGGTTTTGTTAGGACAAGCTTTCCCTCTGAAGAGAAAGCACGAGTTAATTTATCTCAAGTCAAACAATGTTCAGTTCAGTTCAGTTTAGTTCAGTCGCTCAGTCGTGTCTGACTCTTTGCGACCCCATGAATCGCAGCACGCCAGGCCTCCCTGTCCATCACCAACTCCTGGAATTCACTCAAACTCATGTCCATCGAGTCGGTAATGCCATCCAGGCATCTTATTCTCTGTCGTCCCCTTCTCCTCCTGCCCCCAATCCCTCCCAGCATCAGAGGCTTTTCCAATGAGTCAGCTCTTCGCATGAGGTGGCCAAAGTACTGGAGTTTCAGCTTTAGCATCATTCCTTCCAAAGAACACCCAGGACTGATCTCCTTTAGAATGGACTGGTTGGATCTCCTTACAGAAAATAACACTAATGCTGAGACATCAGTCTGGATTCACCAGAAAGCAAAGCCTGAGTCAAAGGTGAGTATGTAAGTTATTTTGAAACATCACTCCAGAGAGCAGAAGTGGAGGACTGTGAAGACTGTCACAGGAAAGGAAGGGAGGACAACACGAGCATCAATTCTCTCACNGAAAATAACACTAATGCTGAGACATCAGTCTGGATTCACCAGAAAGCAAAGCCTGAGTCAAAGGTGAGTATGTAAGTTATTTTGAAACATCACTCCAGAGAGCAGAAGTGGAGGACTGTGAAGACTGTCACAGGAAAGGAAGGGAGGACAACACGAGCATCAATTCTCTCACTCATCGTGGTGGGCTGTGGGCAATGGGGACTCTCTCTGTCCAACAGGACTCTCTTTGGAGCGGTGGGAAGTGGCTCTGGGAAGTGTTTCCATCTGTGCCCGTTGCCAGTGACCAAGGGCTGCCTCACATTCCATGGGTATCAATCAGGGAGGCGCTCGCGGTGTTTGAGATACCCTGGGTCCAAGGCTAATAATACACCATGAGTTGGAGGCAGGATCCTCCCAGGTGCTCCCTGCACGGAGCTTGTCATTGCCTTAGTTATGGGAGGAATGCAGGCGGAGTAGGTATGAGGGAGGCAGGCACACCGAGTGCCTGGCTGGGGATAGCATTTCCACTTTCCCAAGGTAATCAGAAGTCTGCGTTGAAATAGGAAGGAGGGAAGTCAGACATTGGAAAATGCTCCCAGGCTTAAAGGACATGAGCTCCAAAAAGAATTAGGAAGGAAGCAAGGATGGCTGACTTCCCTGGAGACTATTGGAAAGGTTCCAGAAATATCTTGCCACAAGTATAGGGCTGAATGGAAGAAGAAGGACGTCTGAGACACTTTCTTGACAAGCCAATAATTTTGACAACTTTAATTCTAATTGTAGATCCTCTTTTTATCTTCCCTCTCTCCTTCCCTGCACCTTCTTTCCTTCTTTTTTGTCTCGCAAATCTCTTCTGTCCTTGATACCACAGTCTTCTTTTCTAAGCTGTATTCTGAATCCTATTCAATTTAAACTCATATTTATAACAGAAAGTAGGTTGATAACTGGATAGTCTTAATAAATGATTTGAGGCAATGTAGGCAGATATTTTATCTGATTCCTTCATCAACAAGTGGTCCTAAAAAACAAATCAGTTTTTCTTATCTTCAGCACTGAAGTGTTATAATGTGAAATCCATTCCTTTAATAAACAATGTGATTTTGGTCCATTTATTTACTAAAGTTAAATAAACATTTAAAATATCTATGATGTGCTTTTTTTCTTTTTAAAAATAAGTTTAAAAGCTTTTAATTTTCTTTTTGTCATTTAAAAATATTTTTAAAATTTACATTGTAAGTTTCTCCTCTCCCTTTTTGTGCCCTCCCTCCACTGCTCCAAGTAAAATTTGTGCCTTTGGCTTTTATATTTTTTTCCCCCCACCAACGTAATATAATGACATTAAAATATTTTTTAATTGGAGTATAATTGACTGGGCTTCCCTGGTGGTGCTAGTGGTAAAGAACCTGCCTCTCAGTGCAGGAGACGTAAGAGACATGGGTTTGAGCCCTGGGTCAGGAAGATTCCCTTGGAAGAGAGCCTGGCAACCCACTCCAGTATTCTTGCCTGGAGAATCCCATGGACAGAGGAGCCTGGCAGGCTGTGGTTCATGGGGTTGCAAAGAGTCGGACACAACTGGAGCGACTTAGAAGGCATGCATTATTGATTACAGTATTATATGTTACAGATGTACAATGCAGCGATTCACACTTTTTAAAGGTTATAGTCCCTTTATAATTATTATAACATATTGGCTATATTCCCTCTGTTGTACAATACATCCTTATAGCTTATTTATTTTATGCATAATATTGTAGTTTGTACCACTTGACTCCCTCCCCCTCTCTTTTCCCTACTGATAAACACTAGTTTGCTCTCTATACCTGTGAGTCTGTTTCTTTTCTGTTGTATTTGCTTATTTATTTTAAGATTCCACAGGGGACATGATTGCTCCAGCTCTGTTCTTCATTCTCAAGATTTCTTGGCTACTTGGGGTCTTTTGTGTTTCCATACGAATTTTAAAATTGTTCGTTTTAGTTCTGTGAAAAATGCCACTGATATTTTGAGAGGAGCTGCACTGAATCTGTAGATTGCTTTGGGCAGTATAATCATTTTAGCAATAATAATTTCTTCCAATCCAAGAACATGGTATATCATTCTATATGTTTGTGTTGTCTTCAATTTCTTTCATCAGCATTTTATAGTTTTCATGTCTTTTACCTCCATAGATAGGTTTATTCCTAAATATTTTATTCTTTTGGATGCAAGGGTAAGTAGGATTATTTCCTTGATTTCTCTTTCTGTTAGTTTGTAGAAATGCAACAGATTTCTGTATATTAATTTTGCATCCTACAATTTTACTGAGTTCATTGATGAGCTCTGGTAATTTTTTGGTGTCATTTTTCGGATTTTCTATGTATAGTAGCATGTCAACTGCAAACAGTGACAGATTTCTTTCTTTCTTTCCAATTTGAATTTCTTTTATTTCTTTTTCTTATTGGATTGCCATAACTAGGACTTCTGATACCATGTTGGATAAAGTTGGGTTAACGCTAGCCTAATTGGCTGGTAGAGTTGGGTCCAGGAGTCTGCTTATAGGGCCCAGAGGTCCCGGAGCTGGTGCCAGATTTTTAGTGAGGCAAAGATTGCCAGACACAGTTGTAGATAGGGCCTGGGGTGTCCTGACGCTTGTGTTGGCCTACTCTCAAATGGGCCTGGCATTCAGTAATTCAAGGCAGAACTTGGCCAAGTCCTCAGGCTGTGGGATTGTGATTTTCTTCAGTTCAGTTCAGTTCAGTCGCTCAGTCGTGTCTGACTCTTTGAGATCCCATGAATTGTAGCACGCCAGGCCTCCCTGTCCATCACAACTCCCAAAGTTCACCCAAACTCATGTCCAGCGAGTTGGTGATGCCATCCAGCCATCTCATCCTCTGTCATCCCCTTTTCCTCCTGCCCTCGCTCCCTCCCAGCATCAAAGTCTTTTCTAATGAGTCAACTCTTCGCATGAGGTGGCCAAAGTATTAGAGTTTTAGCTTCAGCATCAGTCCTTCCAAAGAACACTCAGGACTGATCTCCTTTAGAATGGACTGGTTGGATCTCNGGTTCCTATACAATATTGCTCTTTACAGCATCAGACCTTGCATCTATCACCGTCACATTCACATCTGGGTATTGTTTTTGCTTTGGCTCCGTCCCTTCATTCTTTCTGGAGTTATTTCTCCACTGATCTCCAGTAGCATATTGGGCACCTACTGATCTGGGGAGTTCCTGTTTCAGTGTCCTATCATTTTGCATTTTCATACTGTTCATGGGGTTCTTGTGATTTTCTTAGGTCTCTGCTATTCGCTGGCAGGTGAGGCTGGTCCTGAAGGTAGAGCAGGATCCCTAGATCACAGGGCCAGGGCTTAGAGGATTGGGGCTGATGCCTGTCCGCTTGTGGATGGAGCTGGATCCCAGGCCCCCTGGTGGGCAGGGCTCTGTAGAGCAGCAGCTGTGGACTCAGGGGTCTTAAAGCAGCCTGTCTGCTGCTAGGTGGGCTGTGCCCCATCCAGCTAGTTACTGGCTTTAAGCAGGTGGCTCAGCTGGTAAAGGATCCGCCTGCAATGCGGAAGACCTGAGTTCAATCCCTGAGTTGGGAAGATCCCCTGGAGAAGGGAATGGCTACCCACTTCAGTGTTCTGGCCTGGAGAATCCCATGAACTCTGTAGTTGATGGGTCGCAAAGAGGCAGACACGACTCAGCGACTTGCACTTTACTTCACTTCAAGCGTCCCAGATCTGGTGCCTGCAGGTTTTCGGGCCGGAGTGGGGCTGAGTCCTGGTACTAATAAACTAGGGGGAGGATTCCAAAATGGCACTTGCCAGAACCAGTGTCCATCTCATAGAAGAAGCTCCCCGAAATGGCTGCCACAAGTATCCATGTCCCCAGAGTGAGCTCCAGTTGCCTGTAGCCTTTCACGGAGACTCTCCAAGATGAGCATGTAGGTCTGACCCAGGCTGCTATCAAATTACTGCTTCTTTCCTTGGTCCTAGATCATGTGAAACTTTGTGCACACCCTTGAAGAGTGAAGAAGTCCCTTTGGCAATCCTGAAGGTAAGCCCCACTGGCCTTCAAAGTCAAACACTCTGGGGGCTCATCTTCCCAGTGCAAGACCGCTGGGCTAGGAAGATGACATAGGGCTCAGACCTCTCACTCCTTGGGGAAAACCTCTGCAATCATAATTATTCTTTGGTTTGGGGGTTGCCTACTCTGGTGTGTGGGACTAGACTGTATCACATCTCTGCTGGTCCTACCTGTTTCATTGTGGTTCCTTCTTTATATATTTTCTTTATTTGTAGATCTTTTCTGGTAGGTTCCAGTCTTTTTCAGTGATGTGTTTCTCAAGTAGCTGCAATTTTGTTGTGCCCATGAAAGGAGGTGAGCTCAGGGTCTTTCTACTCTGCTATTTTCTGTCTGATAGTTTTTATCAGACATGATTTCATGACATTTTCCATGTACTTAAAACTGTCTCAATTTATCTAATTTAGGTACATTTGGGAACTTTCCATGTAAAATGTCACACATGAATTTTATTTATGAATATGTGTATGCTATTTAGATATCATCATAATCTACAGGGTCTGAAATGATATGTGAGGATAAGGACTATATTGATAGTATGTGGTCATAAAAGTATAAATATTGAAACTAATTTAAAAAATTCTGCATAGCAAAGCAAGCAACAATAAAATCCCCAAACAAAACTCACACACACACACACACACACACACACACACACACAGAGACATCTGCTGATTTTCATACTCTATACTTGGGAATTGGCCAAGGCAGGATAGTAGACACACTCTTAAATGTCTTTGGCATCTAGATGGATAATCTAAATAGATAAAACATTAATAGGTAGCTATGGAGACTGCAGTGAGCTGCAGAGTGCACACCGCACCCAAAGATACTTACCAATTTTATCTTTCCTTCTGCAGCGGGAAGAGGTGCCAGCATAAACAGTATGAGGACAGGCAATATGTGGAAAATTGAAAGTACTTGGGAGTGAGGTAATACATGGAAAGGAATGATGGAAAGTATAAAGAATTTTAAAGATAAATGCTACCTCTGTTACACAAAACCAGGTGCCCACTTCATTTTAAGAGGCATCTGGTAGTCTCAGAAGCTCTTGAAGTCGTATAATCTAGTTAACAGGTGGTGCTAGTGGTAAGGAACCTACCTTTCAATGCAAGAGATACAAGAGACGTGGGTTCAATCCCAGGATTGGGAAGATCCCCTGGAAAAGGAAATGGCAACCCACTCCAATATTCTTGCCTGGAAAATTCCATGGACAGAGGAGCCTGGCAGGCTAAAGTCCATGGAGTTGCAAAGAGTCAGATATGACTAAGTGACTGAGCACACATATATACATAACAAGTAATAAATTAATTAAAAATATATTTGCATTAAGTTCATAGCTAAGAGGTAAAGCTAGGATGTACTGGTTATCTCCAGTAGTGATGGAGGAGACAGAGCTTTTCAGATCCATGACTTTGGCTTTTTGCTCTGACCAAAGCTCAACATCTCCTCCCATCCTCCTGATGCACTCCCCCAGACACAGTGGGTCCTCTTCCTCAGAACACACATTCGCAGATATAATGTTTGTCATTCTGGCTTCCATTTAATTTATTTCCAGAAAAGTTCAGACAGGATTTTATTTGCAAAATGAGGAGGAAAGGAGAAAGCATTATATGTCTGATGTTATTCATGGAAACCAGACAGGTTTTATTTCAGGCTATAATTCATTTGAGAAGACAAAGAGAACTTTGACCTTAGTTCATTTAGTCTTGTTTTTAAAAAGAAGAACATCATTTGCTTACTTTTAAGGTGTTTTTAACTTCAGGCTTGGTCAAACATGACATTTTATTTCAGAGTAAAACTCATTTTGGAAGGCACCATGAAGTAGATAATAAGACATCCATGGATCTCAGTTCAGCCATTACCGTCTCTGTAACCTTGCGTTAGTTTCTCTTTTTCATTAAGTTTAAGTTTCTTTATCAACATCCCTGTTCAGTTACCTTAACCTTGCCTATACTTCCACTGGTAGTCTCTTCATTAATATATGGTTTTTCAACTTCAGCAGCCATTGGAATAGCCCAAGAAGCTTGGTTCCTGTTACAAGACATGGGGAATTTGAAAGTTCTCAAGTAATTCTAATGGGTGGCCAGGGCTGAGAGCCACTGTGTTCAAAAGTTTCTCAACTTGAAATATCTGATGTGAATTCTATTTTCTGCTTGGATTAATTCTTTTATTAATTCTTTTAATTGCTTCTTACATTTACTCCTGCTACTCCTGCTACTTCAATCAGAATATTGAGATTCTGATAGGCTGTTGGAACAGATAAATTTAAAAAAATTTCCAGTTTTTAAGAATGTTAACTAATATGTAGGAGATGCATTTAGAATTCAAATAGCATAGACCTTGGCTTAAAGGATACACACTTTTATTTTCATTATATTTATCATCATATATTGCTCTGATAGTATATTGTAGATGATAGCATATTGTAGATGAANTTGAGATTCTGATAGGCTGTTGGAACAGATAAATTTAAAAAAATTTCCAGTTTTTAAGAATGTTAACTAATATGTAGGAGATGCATTTAGAATTCAAATAGCATAGACCTTGGCTTAAAGGATACACACTTTTATTTTCATTATATTTATCATCATATATTGCTCTGATAGTATATTGTAGATGATAGCATATTGTAGATGAATGAATGTCAACATTTTAGGAATCAGCGAACTAAAATGGACTGGAATGGGTGAATTTAACTCAGATGACCATTATGTCTATTACTGTGGGCAAGAATCCCTTAGAAGAAATGGAGTAGCCATCATGGTCAACAAAAGAGTCTGAAATGCAGTACTTGGATGCAATCTCAAAATAGACAGAATGATCTCTGTTCATTTCCAAGGCACACCATTCAATATCATGGTAATCCAAGTCTATGTCCCAGCTAGTAATGCTGAAGAAGCTGAAGTTGAACTGTTCTATGAAGACCTACAAGACTTTTTAGAACTAACACCCAAAATGGATGTCCTTCTCACTAAGGGGGATTGGAATGCAAAAGTAGGAAGTCAAGAAACACCTGGAGGAACTGGCAAATTTGGCCTTGGAGTACACTATGAAGCAAGGCAAAGGCTAATAGAGTTTTGCCAAGAGAATGCACTGGTCATAGCAAACACCCTCTTCCAACTCTACACATAGATATCACCAGATGGCCAACACCAAAATCAGATTGATCATATTCTTTGCAGCCAAAGATGGAGACACTCTATACTGTCAGCAAAAAAAGAAGATCAGGAGATGACTGTGGCTCAGATTATAAACTCCTTATTACCAAATTCAGACTTAAATTGAAGGAAGTAGGGAAAACCACTAGACCATTCAGATATGACCTGAATCAGATCCCTTACAATTATACAGTGGAAATGAGAAATAGATTTAAGTGGCTAGGTCTGATAGACAGAGTGCCTGATGAACTATGGGTGGAGGTTTGTGACACTGTACAGGAGACAGGGATCAAGACCATCCCCAAGAAAAAGAAATGCAAAAAAGCAAAATGGCGGACTGAGGAGCCCTTACACATAGCTGTGAAGAGAAGAGAAGTGAAAAGCAAGGGAGAAAAGGAAAGATATACCCATTTGAATGCAAAGTTCCAAAGAATAGCAAGGAGAGATAAGAAAGCCTTCCTCAGTCATCAGTGCAAAGAAATAAAGGAAAGTCTATAACAAAAGGCAAAAAGGCTTAGAGTGGCCAAAATAATGTTGAAGACCTAAAACAAAGTCAGAGAACTGAATTTACTCCAACTTCAAGTCTTACTATGAAAGTTACAGTAATCAAGACAGCATGGTATTGGCAAAAGAATAGACAAACCAATCAGCAGAACAGAATAGAGGGCTTAGAAATAGACCTACACAGATACAGTCAATTGATCTTTGTCAAAAGTTAAAGATTTTTAAGGTCTCCCTGGTGGCTCAGACGGTAAAGAATCTGCCTGCAATGCAGGAGACCTGGAGACAGTGAAAAGATTAGGGGCTGCAAAGGTCTGGGGATAGGGAAAGGAGAGATGAATAGGTGGAGCACAGGATTTTTAGGGCATTAAAATTATTCTGTGATACTATAATGGTGGGTACATGACTTCATGCAGTTGGCAAAACTCAAAAAAACGTACAATACAAAGGGTAAATCCTGAAGTAAACTATGGACTTTAGCTAATAATAATGAATGAATATTGATTCATCAATTGTAGCAAACATACCACAACAAAGCAAGACGTTAATAGGGAAAACTGAGGGCAGAGGGTGAATGGAGACTGTTAAGACGTCTCTGTAGTTTCAGTTTTTTCTGTAAACCAAAAACTTTCCTAAAAAATAATGTCCATTAGTTAAACAAATACACCACAGAAATATCACAGGCCCCACTTAATGAAATTATTTCTCATCAGCATCTAAAAATTTTAAAAAATTATTAATAAAATCTGGTTGATTAGAAATAGTCCAAATGATGGTAAGGTGGGGGAGCATTCATGGCCACTTGTGTCCATGGAATAGGAAGCTGTTATGAGCTACAGTGGGGAGAATATCCACAGACACAGTCTTACTAGGTTGGGCTGTATCTTGTCTTTCCCACTAATAAACAAATGTCCAGTCCAAATGCATTAGTGGAAATGTTGCCCTGCTTTTAGATTTTGGAGTCACTGGTAAGGCTAATTCTTGCAGGACTTGAAGTTGGGTAGAAAGTAGGAAAGATAAAATTTGTGGCAGGTGAGTGGATCTTAAGAAGGTCTTTTCACATAGACTTCATTTTCCCCCAGCTGTAAACTAGGGCAAGTCAATGGATTATTTGAAAGTTTCCTCCCAATTTAAATGATAGGAATCTTTGATGTTTGGGGTACAGTAGGAAAAATGTTTAAAAGTATGTTTAGGAGATAATACGTTTTGGGCTTGCAGTCATCACTCAAGAGTGGAATTTAAATTTTCTCAACTGAGAGTTGGATTGTAAAGAAGGCTGAGCGCCAAAGAATTGATGCTTTTGAATTGTGGTGTTGGAGAAGACTCTTGAGAGTCCCTTGGACTGCAAGGAGATCCAACCAATCCATTCTGAAGGAGATCGGCCCTGGGATTTCTTTGGAAGGAATGATGCTAAAGCTGAAGTTCCAGTACTTTGGCCATCTCATGCAAAGAGTTGACTCATTGGAAAAGACTCTGATGCTGGGAGGGATTGGGGGCAAGAGGAGAAGGGGACGACAAAGGATGAGATGGCTGGATGGCATCACTGGCTTGATAGGCATGAATCTGAGTGAACTCCGGGAGCTGGTGATGGACAGGGAGGCCTGGCGTGCTTGGATTCATGGGGTCGCAAAGAGTCGGACACAACTGAGCGACTGAACTGAACTGAACTGAACTGAGCCCTTAAAAGCAGGAGCAAGCAAACTTGTTTGGTAAAAGTTTAGACAGTAGGTGCTTTTGGTTTCATGGGCCATGCAGTCTGTCACAACTATTCAGCTCAGATGTTACAGTAGAAAGCTGTTACAGACCCCTATTGTTTTGTCAAGAAAAGAGAAGCTTATCCATTGGTAAGTGGAAGATGGATGAATTACTTTTAACTAGGGAGATCTAAGACTTTCTCAAGAGCTGTGGGGGCACATGTAAATTAGCTCAAGCTCTTTTTATAGATATAAATACAAGCTTATTCATTGTGATTTGTTATGTTAATAACAAGAAGGTGGTGCCTTAGAAAATATTTTTTAAATTCCTGTGGCTAAAATAAAGCAGAAATCCATTGTTATTTAGGTGAGGTTACAACGAGCACCTCCCCTCACCTGAATGACCCATATGGTCCATTTCCTATGTGGTACCAGATGCGTTACATTGATTGCTTAACTCCCATCCGGCACTCCTTTTTGTTTTGACTTTGCATTTTTAGCTTACATGTCTCTCTCTGAGGAGAACAATATGGTACTGGGGAGATTAAAGCTGAGGTGATAAATGCTTGGGATTTGAGAATTGTTCTCCAAAGAGAAATAGAATCAGTACGACTTGCCCAGGAAAGATACAAATTTCAACATCTCTTTTAACACCTGGTCTTGTGCAATATATTATGGAAAACTGTGCCTAACACAGCATGGTTCTTCTTCCATTCCCTGCCTGCTCCCAGGGAACACTAAAAGATGCTAGAAAATCCAAAAGGCAGAGGGAACCCCCAAACCTGGCTTCAAACTGGGACAGAGAAACTAACACAGAGAGGGAGAAAACCTGTAAACAGCTAAAGTACATCAACAGGCGCCCATCACACCATCTTTAAGCCAAGGACAGAGAAACAGCAATGTGGCAAAAACATTATAACATTAATAAGTAATCAGAAAATTATGGAAAAGGTATTTCCTCCAGGGACTGGGGAGCCTGGTGGGCTGCCGTCTATGGGGCCCCATAGAGTCGGACACAACTGAAGCGACTTAGCACTGCTTGGAATATGGGACCAGGAAAAATCAAATTGAAACTTGGGATTGTATTAATGCCTGGGGGCACTCATGAGTTACAGCAGATGGTTCTCGGTCCTGTAATTAATCGCTCTACATGAATATGAGCGTTTTGTCCTTTAAAAAATTTAAATTTTGCCTTGTAACCACCATATGGTCCCCTGTCATCTGCACAGTTTTCTGTCACTTAAGCAGTGACTTATTACTTATTATACTCCAAAAAAATTTGCAGAGTGAATTGGTACGAGTAAAATTATTCAGTAGAAACCTGCTTCTGAAAGTGATTGCTGAGTGCCTCGGAGCATCATCTCATGTCCCTGAAACTGAAAAACTCACAAAATAAGTATTTACCACAAGCAAAGCACGGAGCAGAGTTACTCTTATTTTCAACATCAGCTTCGTGGCGATACTCTGTGCTAAGTAATTTTTCCTAATTTTGCACACATTGAAGAAAAACTGAGCATAATTATTAAAATGCATGGCATCTCCTCGACTCCAGCAGCCTTGCACCCTTGTCACCATGGACAAACACTTGAATGTTGTTCACTTTTCACCTCAGCTCAAGGAGGAGTGTGGCGGCTCAGTTCCAGAAAAGAACCCATGTGCTTGTCTTTCCCCTGGGCTCGCTTTGTATTCTGCCTCTTTCTTGTGGTGATAGGTTTGTGAAGATCGGGGTAGCAAATTCTTCCTTGCTAAGACTCACAGCAAGGCTGTGGTTGTCCCCATGGGTCTCCACATTGTGATTTTTCAAGTGAGCGCTGGGTCATCTGAAGAAGCAAATATAATCTGACCTCATTTTGATACCAAGATGTGACATAGTTGCTCACAAAAGTGACCCAGGCAATTCCTTCACTTCTTTGTTGAGTAGAGGGACAACCACAGCTCATTTTCCTTCGGGGGATTCTTCCCTAGGACTGTTTTCCTCCCCGAGGTAATATAAGCTGAATTTGAGGCTATGGTCTCATTCTGTGTGGTATTTACTGCGTAACTGATTTTCTCCATTTTCCTTTGAAGAAGAGGGTAGGGAAGATGGGAGAACGGAGAAAAGAGAAGAAAGCACAGCAAGTGCTGCATCTTTGTCCACCTGGATACGCGAAAGGGGGCCCTCCAAGGACACTGCTGCTGCTAAGTCGCTTCAGTTGTGTCCGACTCTGTGTGACCCCAGAGACGGCAGTCCACCAGGCTCCGCCGTCCCTGGGATTCTCCAGGCAAGAACACTGGAGTGGGTGCCATTTCTTTCTCCAATGCATGAAAGGGAAAAGCGAAAGTGAAGTCGCTCAGTCGTGTCCGACTCTTAGCGACCCGATGGACTGCAGCCTACCAGGCTCCTCTGCCCATGGGATTTCCCAGGCAAGAATATTGGAGTGGGTTGCCATTGCCTTCTCCATGGAGGAGTTTCCAACCTTAGAACACTCCCCCAAATAAAGAAGAAGTGGGTGAACATATCCTGAGGATTCTCACAAATGGTCCTCTTCCTATCACCTGCTACTGAGAAAAGGAGTTAAACCAGGAAAAGGTACAAAGAAACCCCTCAGACTGGCCGCAGGGGCAGGGTGGGCTGGGACAGCTGAGGCCTTCAAGCTCACCGTTCATACTTCTTCAAGCTGGGAGGAAAGCAGAGAAAAGGCAAAATGACTACACTTGCAAAGAGCTAATATTTCTCATTAATAAACAAACACCTATGGGAAGGGAAGAGAAAAAAGGAGCAAAAACCATCTGCTCCCTGAAGGAGAGATGGTGAAGGATGAAGACTTGCTAGGAGTGATGTTTCGGGCCCATCCTGGGAGGGAGAGACCCACAGGAGCCAACAGAGATAGAGAAGAAGGCTCCCAAGGTGGCAAAAGGAGGCTGTTCCCCAAACCCGAGGATCAGTCGATAGTGATCAATGGCACTGGCACATGATTTAACCAAATTGCAGAGCAGTGGGAGTGGGAGAGTCTCAGCCAGCTGAGCTTCCCCATCCTGAAGTGGCCACTCCCCAGGAAGGCAGAGGACACAGGGGTGGCTGTGTCCAATCTTAGTGCCCACTGGGAGTGGTGCCAGCATCATTCAGGCGGGACATTAGGACCCATTTCAGAGATTAGAGCTGCCTCAGGGAAGTGAGACTTCACAGACTGATGGCAAAGCCTTCACAGACCTCTCTTTTCTCTTAAACCTTCAGAAATGCAAGGAACTTAAGAACAGATATGGAAATTCCAGCTTAAATAACATGAGAACGCCTCTAATGCCAAACCTCAATCTTCTTGAATTGGGATACCTGAAAGTGAAAAATTGAAAGTGTTAGTTGCTCAGTTGTGTCTCAGTTGACTCTTTGTGATCCCACAGACTGTAGCCCACCAGGCTCCTCTGTCCATGGAATTCTCCAAGCATGAATACTGGAGTGGGTAGCCAATTCGTTCTCCAGGGGATCTTCCTGACCCAGGGATCGAACCTAGGTCTCCTGCATTGCAGACAGATTCTTTACCACCAGGGAAGCCACCAGGGAAGCCCAGGACACTTGAAGGCAGTAGGAATTGAAAAACACTGAGAATACGGTGTGAGCAGACTTTATATGCAGCTGGGAGAGCAGGAGCCAAACAACCTGGTGCTCCCAGCCCTGTGTCAATTGGCAACGTGAGTTAAGTTTCACAGAAAAATATGATGAGAAAACCATAGAGGAAAAGTTCTTTGAGAATTCAGTGCTGTGATGGCTACTGTGATCAGCAGCAGAAATGAAGACAATGGTGGGTAGAACATTTTCTTTCTGGTTGCCATGGGAGCTCGAGGAACAGAGAGCAAACCAGGCAGGGTGCATATATTGTTTAATTAAAGTCTTATCTTCCATGTTTGCAAGATCTAGGTTAGTGACTTTCAACCTATTTTGTTCTGGACCATGAGTAAGAAAGGCATTTTCTATCACACATGCACAAGTTTGTAATACTAGCAAAGTTTTCATTTAAAAATACATACTCATACTACAGATGATACAATCTGAGTGTTACTGTATATTTCTATTCTATTTTTTAAGTGCAGCTGTGGTGATAAGACCTCACAATGATCCCTGATGGTCTCTACCTCCTAGTGTTCCCACCTTTGTATGGTTTGATTATTAGTATAAAACTTTGCTAGAAAGGGGGGAAAGTAAAAAAATGCACAAAGAAAATGACTTGAGTAAACAAAGAAATGAGGTTGACTTGGGGTTCTTATGGTTAGTTTTGGAGCCCAGGTGGGGGCTCATACATGTGGGCAGGGGCTTGGTGGTTTGAATAAATCTCCTTTGGCCCCACACAGGGGAAGGGAAAGGGGTGGGGCTTGATGCTATCAATAGTCATATATCAAAAATGGGGTCAGAGACTTCCCTGGTGGTCCAGTGGCTAAGACTCTGCTCTCCCAATGTAGGGGGCCGAAGGATCAAGGAACTAGGTCCCACAAGCTGCAACTAAAGATCCTGCATGCCTCAACAAAGATTGAAGATCCTACCCTACCACAACTAAGATCCGGCACGGCCAAATAAATAAATAAATAAATATTTAAAATGGGGTCAGACTCTATTATATCTCTAAGGCCAAAAATTTGATTACTCCTCAAAAAAATCCCTGAACAGAAAAGTAAATGAGAAATTTGAAAAACCATATTCGAAAGCTTCCGTAGAGTGTGGATGCATTTCCAGAACAAGGGACAGCCAAAGTGTGTAATTACTGGGGGCTCAGTCATCATTATCTTATAACAAAACCATCAGCCCTCTTACTTTCAGTGAACTTGTCATCTGGGATCAGATGGAGCTCAATGTAATATTTAGTGAAAAATAAGAAATCTCTTTGAATTTATGGGTTGAAGTGCAATAAGAACATCCTGAACTGTCTGATAAAGCCAACAAGTTCTGGCTCAGTAGATGTGGCATTGCCCTGGGGGATGTGGCATCTTCCTGGACCAGAGGAATGCCATGTCCCCTGCATTGGCAGGTGGATTCTTAACCACTGGACCACCAGGGAAGCCCCGAGGACAGTATTCTTTTTTAATGCAGCAACAATGAACATATTCACTGTCACGGAAAACTGGAAGATTCTTCCCTGAGGAAATGGAAGCCAAAAACTTCTTGACTCAGAATCATCAGTTAAACAGTAGGAAGGGGTGAGATTTGGACTTGAAAACAAGGAGATTGATGATGAAAGGTGCATCACTCTACCTAGTTCTCTGGCATTTGTCAGTGATCCAGACAGTAAAGAATATGCCTGCAAAGCAGGAGACCTAGGTTCAATCCCCAGGGTAGGGAAGATCCCTTGGAGAAGGGAATGGCTCACCCACTCCAGGATTCTTGCCTGAAGAATTCCACGGACAGAGGAGCTTGGAGGACTCCCAAAGAGTCGGACATGACAAGTGACTAACACTTTCACATTTTTTCAAGGAGATGAGAGCAGCCTTCCTTAAGAAACTCAGGGAACCCAGAGGGTCCCAAATGAGGACCTTATCAGCCTGCTCCAGTGTGGTGCTACATTATCAGGCCCGAGGTGATCTTTCAGTTACAACAAACAAAGTCATAGATTTTAGAAAATCCAGCTTTCTCCAGTCACGCCTCCTCTTCACACTCCTAGTGCAGGAATGTCAAGCAATTTTTAGGTGCATGACTCACAAATATCAAAGAACAGTCAAATGTAGGACAGGAAACATTTTTTTTTTCCTCTGTCCTCTTAGATTCAGGGGTTGCTCAAAAATCAAAATGATAAAAGAGGTCAGTAAGAGGGGAAAAACTGTTTATTTGCACATGCAATGTGCATACACACAGGAGAATTCAGTGATGAGTAACTCAAAGATGTTGTTTGAATTTGGAACTTTTACACCCTCTTAACAAAGGGCAATCAATTTCTGGGGAAGTGCCAAAATGAAGGAAAAGGGGTGTGGGCTTTTAGGGGTGGTAAAATGTGGGATGGTAGATCCACAGAAAAGTTAATGGAAATGATGGGATATTCCAGTAAGTCTTGTCTGTTCAGGCCCAACTCAGGGTCAGCTTTCTGTCACTAGTGATAATAGTTGCTTGGTTGTGATAATGGGAGAAGAGATGGGGAATATCTTCAAAGGGAAATTTATATCCTGCCTTCTGGCAGAAAGGAGAGGATTGAGGACCTTTCCTCAATCTGTTGGTTCTCAATTGCCTTTTGCTCAAAATAATTCTTATGTCAAAGGGCATATTTTGGGGTGGTATATTCTAATCTCCTTCACAAGAATAACCAGATATTTGAAAATAGCCTATAACACAAAAGCAAAAAAGAAAACAGGAAAGAGAATGGAACACAGAATAAATATTAACAATGTGGACAGCAAAAGACAACTTCAGAAAAATCTGCAATTAATATGTTCGGGGATATAAGACACAATAGCTCAGTTCAGTTCAGTTCAGTCACTCAGTCATGTCTGACTCTTTGTGACCCCATGAACCACAGCACGCCAGGCATCCCTGTCCATCACCAACTCCCGGAGTCTACCCAAAACCCATGTCCATCGAGTCAGTGCTGCCATCCAACCATCTCATTCTCTGTCGTCCCCTTCTCCTTCTGCCCTCAGTCTTTCTTAGCATCATAGTCTTTTCAAATGAGTCAGCTCTTCGCATCAGGTGGCCAAAGTATTGGAGTTTCAGCATCAACCTCAGTCCTTCCAATGAACACCCAGGACTGATCTCCTTTAGGATGGACTGGTTGGATCTCCTTGCAGTCCAAGGGACTCTCAAGAGTCTTCTCCAACACCACAGTTCAAAAGCATCAATTCTTCTGCACTCAGCTTTCTTCACAGTCCAACTCTCACATCCATACATGACCACTGCCTTGACTAGACAGACCTTTGTTGGCACAATATTGAGTCTATAAAACAGGAACCTGATGTTGTGAAAAGAAAAAGTAAAGAGTAAGAAAATGCTAAGTAATTAAATATATAGTGAAAATTAGGACTTCAGAAGCAGCTTTGGACAATAATGTCAAATCAGCCTTTGAGAAGGTAAAATAAAAATTAATGAATTCATGGAAACAAAATGAGTGGATAAGCCTGGGTCTGATTGATGGATATTTGACTAATGGGTATTTGAGAAAATGAGGCAGTAGGAGAAACTTACCAAAGAATCATACATGTGAATTTCTCCAGAAGGAAAGGACTTGACTTTTCAAATTGAGAAGGCTACCAAGTTCTTCCATCAAGTGAAGGGATAGTTAGGGACTTTGGGAAGGTTATATATTTTAAGTGGTGGTTAAGAGCATCCCAAGATAGTCCTAAAGGCAAGTCCCAGGACCACTGATTGGCAGCAGTTGAGAGAACAAAAATGGTAGATTCAAGGAGCAAGAGCATTGCAGGGGGGTGGTGCAGAAATAGAGAATAGAGCCCACATATAATTCAATCAGATGATCAGATTATATGCAGAGTAGACAACTGCACTGAAGAAGCTGGAGGGTGAGATAAGATAAGGATAAAGAGATTAAAAAGGAGACCCAACTCACTTGAGCGCAGGCGGCTGCGGAGCCGGCTCACTGAGCGCGGCCAAGAGGAACCACCCCGCGTCCAAGGACAGGGGCGGCAGCCGGGAGGAACCACCCCGCGTCCAAGGACAGGGGCGGCAGCCGGGAGGAGCCACCCCGCGTCCAAGAGACAGCNCTCCTTATTTTAAAAAATCAGCCACCCCAATAAAAAGCCATAATCCCTTGTCTAGCTCTCAACTTAAGATAATACCTGGAACCTGCTGAACAAAGGACCTTTATCTGCTGGCAAATGTGCAGGGTAAGGTTCCCCCAGGTCCACCCCAGGAAGATCTTGGGTGATTACTTGAGTGATCACATACTAAGGAAAGAGAATGACCCAGACTTCTTTCAAGAACAATTGGACACAAAGTCCAAGTTGACATTGATACCCAGAGATCTGAAGAATCACCATGGCCCTCGTTAGAGTGGGGACATACAGGGTCAGGTAATGAGTGTAGTCCTAGCCCATGGCCAGCTTTACAGTGGGTCCTATATGTCCATAGACCCACCTATAGTTATTTTCCTGGTCTCTTAATCTGTAGTTGGAACAGGCACAGCTGAGGGTTGGCAGAATCCTTGTACAAGTTCCTTGGTGCATAGGGTAAGGGCCATGATAATGAGGCAAAGGAAAGGCAAACGTCTGAAACTACCTCCCACCCAGTCAGCTAAAAACTGTATCTTATCCTGGAGGGAATGGCAGAGATCAGACCTAAAGGGCAGTCTTCATCCTTTCTCCCATCTAGTGCCCCAATCTGACCCCTCTTTCATCAGCCGCTGCTGAGTTGTGCCTCCTTAGATCACATCTATAGATGCCACCTTCCCTGGAGAGGGCATGGCAATCCACTCCAGTATTTTTGCCTGGAGAATCCCACGGAGAGAGGAGCCTAGCAGGCTACCACCCACAGGGTCATAAAGAGTCGGACATGACTGAAGTGACTTAGCACGTAGATGCCACCTTGGGATAGAGGCTGGGGGGCTTAAAACCAGCTGACGGAGGGAGGAAAAAAAACAAGTTTGGTTCATGGGTGAGTTGACTTGTTATGTGGGTGAAATGGACAACTGCTGCCCTATAGCTGCACACAGGGATGGTCTTGGAAGGACCATCCAGGGAGGAGAACTCTCAGCTTCAGGGGCAAATCTAGTCCACTTTGTGTACNTTTTAGTTCCTCTTCACTTTCTGCTACAGGGTGGTGTCATCTGCATATCTGAGGTTATTGAAGTCACATTTAAAAAATCCCTTGCTGTGAAGTATTATGTATTCATGGATTCCAATGATTAAGAAAAGACATATTTGGGGAGAAAGGAACCATTATTCTGCCTACATAACTGGCATACAATTACTCATAGAGTTCCCTTATGGGCCTTTTTATTTCTGTACTATCTGTGGTACTGTCCTCTCATGCTTTCCTGATTTTAGTTATTTTAATTCTACTCTTTTATCCTTTGTAAATCTAGCCAAAGTTTTGTCAATTGTATTAAATTGTAAGAACAATTTTCTATTCTTTCATGTATTTCTGCTCTAGTTTTTATCATTTCTTTTCTTATGCTTGCTTTGGGTTTAGTTTGTTGTTCTTTTGGTAGTTTCTTAAGATGACAGTGTATGTTACTGATTTGAGGTCTTTCCTCTTAATTCAGTATACACTTTTGTGGTATAAACTTAATGCTCAGAATGGTTGTAGTGGCCTCTCAAAAGTTTTATTTTTATTTAGTTATTCATATATTGTCTGTACTGGATCATTGCTGCATGCAGGCTTTCTCTAGTTGTGGCGAGAGAGGGCCAGTCTCTAACTGCAATGCTCAGACTTCTTATTGAGGTGACTTCACTCATTACAGAGCACAGGCTCTGTAGTTATGGCTCAAGGGCTTAGTTGCCCTGATGTGGAATCTTCCAGGACCAGGGACTGAATCAGTGTCCCCTGCATTGCTAGGTAGATTCTTAACCACTGGACCACCGGCAAAGTCCTCTCATAAGTTTTTGTATGTTGGGGTTTTTTAAAATTCTCTCTTTGCACAGATGTGAAGAACAGACTTTTGGACTCTGTGGAAGAAGGCAAGGGTGGGATGATTTGAGAGAGTAGCATTGACACATGTATATTATCATATGTGAAATAGATCACCAGTCCTGGTTCGATGCATGATACAGGGTGCTCAAGGCTGGTGCACTGGGATGACCCCAAGGGATGGGATGGGGAGAGAGGTGGGAGGGGGGTTCAGGATGGGGAACACATGTACACCCAAAGCTGACTCATGTGAATGTATGGTAAAACCCACCACAATATTGTAAAGTAATTAGCCTCCAATAAGTAAATTTAAAGAAAAGGAAAAAAAAAAAAAAGATTCTCTCTTTGTCTTTTGACAGTTTGATTACGATGTTTCTAGATGTGGATCTCTTATCTTGAAGTTTTTTAGTTTCCTGGATATGTTCATTAATAGATTTTCTACATAGTTTGAGAAGCTTTGGTCATTTTTCTCCAAATATTCTCCTTTCCTCTTCCTTCTTTTCTTGTGGAACTCCCATTATGTGCATGTTGGTATATCTGACGCTGTCTCACAAGTTCTAGGTTCTGTTCATTTCTCTTTTTTTCTTGTTTCTCAGACTATATAAAAATCTCAATTATCCTGTCTTCATGCTTGCTGATCATTTCTTCTGGCTGCTCAAATTATTTGTTGGAATCCTATCATCAAATTTTCATTTCAGTTGTTATAATTTCAGCTCTAGAAATTTTATTTGTTCTTTTTCTTAGCATTAAAATTTTTTGTGGATGTTTTGTATTTGGTGACACATTGCTCTCAATCTCCTTTAGTTCTTCAGACATGGTTTCCTTTAGTCTTTGAAAATAGTTTTAAAAGCTGACTTAAAGTTTTGTCCAGTAAGCCCAACATCTGGAGATTCTCATGAACAGTTTCTACTGGATACTTTATTTACAACGTATGGGCTATGTCCACCTAGTTCTTTGTGTGTCATCTAACATTTGTTGAAAACGACAATTTAATAACATAACATCGTAACTTTGGTAATCAGACCCCCTTTCCTTTGTGGTGTTGTCAGACTTTCAGTTGTTTTTGTCAGACTTTACTATTGTCACTATTTGTTTAGTGATTTAATTGAAATAATTCTTTAAAGTGTATATTCTTTGGCATGGGTGGCCATAGAATCCTCTCCTTAGTTAGCCTAATGATCAGCCAATATTTGGGCAAAGGGTTTCTTAAATGTCTTGAACCAATTAATCTCCCAGGATTTTCTGGGAGATTAATGTGTGCACTGGGGAATCCCTTAAATGCCCCAGTTGGAGGTTGAAAACTCTGCTTTGGCCTTCACTTCCTGTTTACACAGTGTCTTGAGGTCAATCAAAGGTGAGACATTGGGACTTTTCCAACTCTTTCTTGGGCTTGTGCCTGACTCTGGACATATGTGTGGGCTTCCAGAATTCCAGGATTATATTGGAGTTTCTCAAAGCTCCCTCTGGACATCTCATTAATCAGTCTTTTGTTTTAAGTTTTTGACTCAAATTTTACAAGAATATATAACCTAATGAACACATTGCTAGGGCGTTGCGTAGAGGCAAGTGTACAGAGTGGTAAAAATACAGTTGACTGGCTAGGTATCCACTTTGGTTTGTTCATCAGTGGCAGGAAGAATAGAAGGAGTCATCTTTTAAGAGTAGAGATCATAGACTATGATGAAAGAACAGGAAAAACAAAGGTGGGAAGGATGAGAAGACGAGAAGAACCTGGTCCCAAGAAACTCACTTTGAGGCAACTTCTAGCGATTAGTGTTCTGTGCCTCAGATGTTTGTCTTTGAGTTAAATGCACTTTGCCTTTGATTGAAGTCAGCTAATTCCAAAAAGTTTCCTTTACTCTGTCTTCCCTTTCTTTGCCTTACATTTCAGCCTCTAAGGAGGAAAACAGGGTCAGAATATGGAAGATTGTCCATATCTCTGAACAGTGTGTTTCCCTGTTTGTGTAGGCAACGCAAAACATTTTCTCCTTCTTTATCATTTTTGCTGGTTGTCAAGAGAGTAGTGGTTGGAAGCTAACAGGAAGAAGGGGTAAGAGTTTGGAGTCATGGATATATTTCATTATTTGCATAGATTCCATGAAATCTTCTATATAGATGGAAACGTCATCTGGAAATAAAGCTGTGTCTTCTTGCACTGACTGGAAATACCAGAGCAATGGTAAGTGGAAGGATGAGAACAGACATAATGCTGGCTTCATAGGATGAGAAGACATCACCACTTCTGATTTTCTGAGATTGTGTAGGAGTGATGTTACTTTCTCTATAAAAGTTTTGTAGAATTCACAAGTGAAACCATCTGTGCCTCAAGTTTTCTTTGTGGGAAAATTATTAGCTAGAAATTAGAATTCTTTTATAGACACAGGCCTACTCAAATTATCTGTTTCTTCTTAAGTGATCTTTGATAGTTTGTGTTTTTCCAAGACTTTGTTCATCTAAATTGTCAAAATCATTGGCAAAAATGTGGTAAAAATGTTCCCCAATTATCCTTTTAGTATCTGCAGAATCTGGTCTGATGTCACCTCTCTGATTACTAATATTAGTTATTTTTGTTTTCTCTCTTTTTTTTCTATTCAATCTCCCAGAAGTTTTCAGTTTTACTGATTTTTCTCAGAGAACTAGCTTTTGAATACATTATTTTTACTCTTTTTTTTCCCTATTTTTTATTTCAAAAATAAGGTTTATTTTTTCTTCTGCTTGCTTGCATTTTAATTTTTTTTTTTTTTTTTTTTTTT